>CM021107.1:27402303-27512535 GCA_007115665.2 Sequoiadendron giganteum | reverse complement strand
GGATTTCGAGGTAGGTTCGTCGTCCGTGTGCCCTCCCTCTTGGTTTTGTGTATGCAAGTTGTAAAATGGGTTTAAAATCAAGTAAATTTGTGCCTTACGGTCAAAACCCATGTTTTAAAAACGTGAAAATCAATCTAAAAATAATCTAAAATCCGATTCGGAACTTCACCGTGTTGTGGCTATTCTTCGGAACAGCGCTGGCGCCTTTCAAGCCCGAGTCTTCCCATGGCCGTTCGCGCCTCTTTTCTTAAATTTCTACTGGTGGTTTTTTCCCTCTTCGGACTCCGACCTTCAGAATTCCCTTCCCAGGATTCCGTTGTGTCATCGCCGTTTTAAACGGCCCCTCCCGAGCATCTTCCCGACCTCTAGACCCCGGACCTTCGAAGTCCATCTAAACTCAAAAAATATCACTTGCCAAATTCAATCTTCCCTCGGAATTTGGTTTTCTGGAGTTCCGTTTTCGGAACTCCGTCTCGTCTTCGCTGTTTCAAACGTCCTTCACCCTGTGGCTTCCCGAACTCCGCTTCCCGGCCGCAAAGTCTTTTATCTTCTGGTCGAATTCCTTGACAAATTTCCCTCTTCGGAATTGAACCTTCGGAATTCCCCTCCCAGGATTCCGTTGTGTCATCGCTGTTCCAAACAGCCTTGTCCAAGCATCTTCTCGGTTTTCAGACCCCAGTCCGCTATTCGCCGAAACCTGAAATCTGGCACTCCCTTCGAAAATTTTTCCGGATTCTGAATGCCAAAATTCCCCTCTCGGGATTTCGCTCCACCTACACTGTTCTAACGGCGGGTTCGGGACAACTTCCTGACCTCTGGGTCCCGGTGCTCCATTCGTTGCCCGTTTATCTCGAACCCTCTAACCGCTTCTAGAATTTGCTTCCCGAATTTCCTCCCCCAGATTTCTGATTTCATTTCGCCGTTCTTAACGGACACCCCATCATGGCTTCCCGGTGACGGGAATTCGAGACTCGGATTCCGACGCCCAGAATTTCGTGCCCTCTACACCGTTTTAGATGGCTTCCTTGCAGATGATGCCCGAACTTCCAAATGAGGTATCAAATGAGCTCCAAATCCAAAATGGATTTCGACCCACTTGCTAAAATTGGGTTTTCTTTTGCCTCCAACCTCAAATCTTAAAATCCAACCTCGAGAAATGCCTATGGGAATTCTATTCTCATTTTTCCCTTTCAAATGGCATTTTGCCAAGGGAATTCCAGCCTAGGATTATTTGCACTGCTCTCTAACAATGAAGTATCTGGCTTCCATGGTTATTACATATGAATTATGATTGTCGGCCTAATCTTGACATGTAGGGATTTGTCGGTGGCCATTTTGTCAAGTTCATCATTACTAATTCTCGTATTTCGTGCAGGATTTATGGAATCGGGTGCAGAGACTTCCGATGCTTCCAAGAAAGGAAAAGGAACAACCAAGCCACGAACGGGCAAGGAAGACAGGGACCTGATGAAGTACAAATTCCAGGGAGTCTCTATTCAATCCAAGATCACTACCCTATGGAGGGATGTCTCAGATACCAACATCAGACAGGTCGATGTTGACAAATTCACGCAGATGGTCAGAATGAACCCGAAAATGACAAACGCAAGATTAATAAAGACCAGTGGACTTGCAAAAGCTGCAGGTTTCCCATTGGCCTTAGTGGCCCCGAAGCTGGTAATGGCGTGCATGGAAGCGTACCAATCTGATACTAGAACCATAGTGGACCATGACGGAAATATCCTTGCAGATATGTTTCTGTTAGGTATAACAACAACTTTCCACATTCTTGCCTTTGAAAGCATGGAGGTCCCCACCATGGAAGATTGTAAGGAGGTGTGGGAAGAGGACCCATTGGGGTGTAAAATGCTTATCAACCAGTACTGGTTGAAGAAAAAATGAGGTAGTGCTGGGAAGCTTCCTCAGGAGCTCTTCTGCAACGACTTCTTCGAGGACTACCATGACCTTGTGACTCTACTCAGCCGAGTCATGGGCCTTCCTAGTGCTGTTTTCTTCCAAGAATGGATGTTCTATTTCATAGAACAGATCCTCTGAGGTAAGGGCACTGCCCTCTATTGCGGCGAGATAATCAGCGACTGCTTCCACAAGCAGTTTACCACCGTGAAGAAAACCAACAGATTCTTCATGACCTCGTACTTGGTATATTCTCTCGCCGATCGGCGACATTATTAGGGGTTGACAGTGATGCCCAGTGATCCATCGGGGCCAGAGCTCAAGCCTTATGACAAGTATCCCCAGTTACAATTCCTGAATTTCAAAAGAGAATACTGCAGGGAGAGCGACGCATTCATTGCTCACGTCATCCGATCCGTAGGAGGGGATTTCCATAGGAGGACATCCCATAGTGCTAGGGTCCTCCTCAGGCAGTATGCCTTCCAGTAAATTCAGTTCCCAAGGTTCACCTACATACGCACTCAGAGATTCACCGAGAGACCGAACAAGCTGCCCCGGTACCCAAATGACCGGATCATTCTCTTGGAGCTGACTTGGCAGCTGCGACACATTCACAATGTCTTGAGCGAAAAACATCTGGCAAGCCCCGCCTACCCCATGAACCTCGGTCAAGGGATGTATAAGATCCACACCTCCTAGTGCGCAGGATATTCGGAAAAAGAGCTGGCAGAATATAACTTCGAGCAATATTCAACGCGGCCACGAATGGATCCTTATGGTCATGTCAGAAAGGCACTGGGACGTGAGTATGCCCACCTCCATAACATCGAGGAATTTTTGGCCAATTGTAGGGATGATCTTGAGGTGCGATTGCAGCATTATATGCGCATGACTGTCATCTATGTGTGAAAGGTGAACTTGTGTCCAGTCCCGGATCAGCTAGAAGAGGATGAAGACATAGTTGTGGACCCAGGATACAATGCAGTTTCCAACTTGCCACTACCTGCAATTGATTGGAATGCACCAGAGCTTAATGACATTGGTGTGCTCACTAGGCTCGTTGAAATTTGAGTGAGGGCATGGATTGATGAGAGGGTGGCTCAATTGAAACAACAAGGAGTCATCCTAACATTCACCGAACTTATGAGTGAGCATGTGAGTGAACCAAGTGGCTCTGAAGGTGGAGTAGCTGCCGCTGTGATTAGGGAGACATCTAAGACCCCATCCTCGGGGAGGACCAAGAAAAGAAAGGAGGCTAGCGAATAGCTGCCCAAGCCGAAGGTCTATGCCTATAAGGCTTTTGAACCTAAACCTTCCGAAAAGAGGAGGAAAGCAAATGGTAGTGCGGAGATGGCTATATTAACCAAGGGTCCATCCCTTGGGATCGGAGGCTCAGGATCTAACTCGCCAAGGTCGCTTCCTAGCGTTGTTACTACTACTGCTGCTTCCCCTCCCCCTCATGCTTCTCTTGCAGTCTCTGCTTCCTCCCCGCCAGTGGTGGATATCTCCGTCCACCTTGCTCGTACTCCTCCAGCGTTGCAAGTTATTCCCATAGATTCATCATCCACCACCACCTCACCAATGACCTCTTCCTCCATGTCTCCTTCCCTTCCCGTCATTTCTGCTACTACAATGCCTGCCCTTAGCCTTTCGGAGTCATTTGTAAAGTATATGTAGAATGTGCCGACTGAGCTTTTGGGGATGCTCACCAATCTGATAGTCCAAACTGTGATAGCTCAGGCTATGGCCTCCGCTCCAACAACATCCCCCTCTACTGAATCACGAAAGATGAAAGTGACCATGCAGATATCAGACGAGCATAAATGACATCAGCTGGAGATTGAGAAGGTGGTAGAGTACGAAGAGTTTGAATATCATGAACACACTTTGTTCAAGCGTCGGGAGATTGATGAGGTAGCCTCTGAGTCTTCTAGCGAGGGAACTGAGGACCTTGATGCGGTGCTGATCTGAGAGTCAAATGATCTTGAGCTCAATGCTGAGTGGGGCAAGCAGCTCAAGGAAATTGAGGACAAGGAGGCCGATGACCGACTTGCACAGGAAGAGGAGATTGCTGCTCCAGAGATGGAAGGCAATAGGTTTCCAACCAAGGGACATGGCTAGACCCCAGAGCATGACAAGCAAACGTTCCTCCATGAGGACGAACAAGGGGAGAACCTCGAGGAACATCAAGATACTCTAAAAGAAAGGGAGGAGGATGCTGAAAAGAAGGATTCACCTAAGGAGCAGTTGCACACCAAGTCCGTCGTTGAACATGAAATGATCAAACAAGATTCTGATGAAAAAAAGGAAAGTGCAGAAACCAAGGAGAGAGCTCTTGTTATCAGAACTATCGAACCCGAGAAGGGAGATAATGGGACTCAAGGTGAACCGCCAAGGGAAGAACCCTAAATGCCCAATTGGCTGCAAAGGCAACTCAAGCAAAAGAGTCCCACCTTGAAGGATCCCAAGGCGAGGTTGGAGGCCATCATGGCCAGAGCACGAGTAAGCACCAAAAAAGAGAAGAAGCCAAAGGTCAGATTAGAGGTAACCATGGATGCCTCGGGATCAAGGGCAGTGCAAATAGCAATGCTGATGGTTGGGGAATAGGGTATAACTTACAACGTCTCCACCATCGACTTGGTAGTGGCCACAAGGGAACAAAAGGTTGAGCATCTCCAAGAGTCGGTCGCCACAATAGTGCACCTTATCCAATAGGATAAGGTCTCTAAAGAAGAACTAAAGGAGCAAGTGGCTGATCTAATAGCTTATATTTAGCAGTGGTCATCTTTGGATGAGCAGCCTACAACATCATCGACCCTGCCTCAGTTGCTGTTGCAGGAAAAAAATAACAAGCTCGAAAAGAGACGGAACTTGGACAAGACTACGAAAAACTGGTTCCGACAGGTCTTGGATATGGGAAACACAGGCATCAACTTGGCTATCTATGTAGAAAATAGGTTCCTAGAAGTTCAGAAGACTCTTGAGGATAGAAGGCAGATCTGCGAAAGTTTCCCAAGGAAGTATGAGTCGGCCTACCCAAAGATAGAGGCCATACTCGCGTTGCTAAGCGATATCTAGGAAAAGGATCTTGCCTTCAAGGATGATGATCACTGGCTAGTGGACACATGGAAGCGAGATTTTAATCACCGAAAGAGGAGGCTTGAGCGGGTTTTGGAGCGAATGATGCCAGACGTTGAATGGGTAAGATATTCCAGGGAAGAGTTTGCTCGATACCTCAAACTGATGACGGGGTACGAGTTGCCTACAGTCGAGATTAATCTTGAGAATATAAAGCCCTACTTCTTGAAGATCATGGAAGATGGGATGTCCATTGAGGTCACCACTAAATTCATGTGCTTTGTTGCCGAAGCCTTTGCACAATCGAAACTTTTTAAGGACAATGTTGCTAAGTATGAGGATGACTGGAAGAAGCTAGGCAGCAATTCCCAAGAGTGGTCTTACCAAATTTTGAAAGCTGATATCATAGAGGTGGATAAATTTCAGTCCCTGATCCTGAATTTCATGGAGTATGCCACGTTGAAGAAGCAAGAGGGCAATCCTTTTATCGACGATGAGTTCCTTGAAGAATAGCTACAGTAAAAGGGAAAATGGCTAAAAAACAAGTTTGCTACAGTGCTGTCACTAGATGATAAAATAGGGAAGAAACAAGAAATTATTTATAAATGTAAAATATTCGGAGTAAGGTGAGACCCTAATGTAAAGTGAATCTTGGCCACACAATAGAATCGAATCTTGGCCACTCATTTTGTTTTTTGAAAACTATAAATAGGGCTCTCCTCCTCTCATTTTAAGGGAGTTGAGCTATTGTAAAGGCATGCTGCAGAAATTATAATAGCAAATACAATCATTTTCTGGTGTATTTCTGGGTTTTCAATATGTTTCATGATTCCTCTCCCTTTTAGCTATAACTTTGCTTTAAGTTACTTTGCTGTTTTAATGCCTTTAGATTAGACTTGGTAGATTTAGTATGTTATCTTTGGTTTTGAAGATTACTGTTGTGTGTATGCTTTTCTTGTCCATACTTTTGGTCATTTGCTAAAGGCAGATGACTATGCAAAGTTAGCCTGGACTTTGATTTCATTGTTGCTCATTGAATCTCATCTTTATTCACCCTCCTACAGTGAATGAATGATGAATATCTGCAGTCCTTAGAAGATAGCACAAATTTCATGATATTGTGAGAATTCTGGTTAAGTGAAATTCTGTTTAAGAAAATTGTCTACAGCAGGAACCTCCATGATCACTGTTCATCGGTAGTTGCAGGTTCGGGAAACATCTTCCTTCCTCACCCTTTTCTTTTTTACTTTTTTTAGAAATAACTTGTGTTAAGGCTTGTTGCACATTGTAGAGCCAAATCTTATGAAATAATGGAGTCTAAGACTGTTGTCTGAGCTTGTAGTAGAGCATAGTAATTCCAGATCCGTAGAACTCCATTCATTGACTCAATTCTCCTACAACTTCGACTACGTAAGGCCGCCCTGTTATTCCAGCAAATCACATAAATCAACTAAAATATTCCAAGCCTCGTCATGATCTGACACCCGAGAGACCTTGGGATAGTGTTTTACAATTTGATTGTGGAAGATTTTCTTTCAAGAGAGGTAATGCACCTACGTATTACCTGTGTTGTGAAGTGCATGAAAACACCATCAACAGAACTGGCGCTGGAAGGAGGGCTGATTCAAGAAGAAGGTAAAGCTGGATCGAATTGAGTCATTCTCCCCTGAGAGGTTCTATCGAGTATTGAGGTCTACACCAAACAAGGGAGAGTTGCAAGAATTACAGCCCCCCATTTGAGCTAGGAGAGCTAAATGAAGGGGACCATCCATCGCTAATTCTACAGGAAAACTCATTGCTTTTTTGCCTCCACCTTCTTCATCCTCATTGACAGGTTCATCTTCTGCTCATTCCACCGCTGAGACCTTCCATGTTTCCACTTCATCTGGGCTAAACGCCACCTTGCAACCAAGCACATTCACCAGCCTTGTTGCTGCCTCACCAGTCGCTGAAGCCCCATTATTAACACAGACCGATCTGGCGCAACCGCCTCCACCACCTTTTTCGATGGCATGGCTGGGTAATAACCCGTCTCCTCTCACCTTCAACCTCTACCATGATATGCCAAATAATCTTGAGAATTTCTTCATGAAGTTCAACTCCCAGGATCTGTAGAGGATAGCCGAGGAACATGTCAAGATTTTCAAAATCGCTTTGAAGACTATGCAGATCATATACGAAGATGTGGCATGTAGGCTCTTTCCCTACTCCTTAGGGGAAGAGGCCTTTTATTGGTATGTCAATTTACCAGCTGGAACCATCAACACGTGGGATCTCTTGAAGAATGCATTCCTACAGAAGTTCAAGACCCCCGTGAGCCCTGCAGATTTGTATCAACATTTCATGTCAGTTCAAAGGGAGATTAATGAACCAATCAACTCATTCAATGATCGCTTCCATAGGGCGTACATCCAACTATAGGCCTCGTATGTTTTCAATGATGCTGCTGTCCTGCCTGTGTACTATGCGACACTGGACAACCTCACTTTAGCCTTGGTGAAAAGGATGAGACCACCACCGGCCAGGTTGGTAGATGCATATGCTGAAGCCATCATTGCCAGTACGGATTTGGGGTAGAACATATCAGGTCCATTGCCTTCCCTTGGGCAAGCCGCACATCTGGTGCAGATACAGGGACTCACGCAAGCTTTACAGCATCAAACGCCCCTGTTGAATCCAGTACCTCAGCTGCCTATAGTCCTGCATTCTAGACAACCAATGAATCAGGCGTACCTAGTACCTCATTACTTGCTCCCCCAACAACAATAGTCACATCCACAGGGATCCCAGATGCCAGGATACCTTCAAGCGACAGAGTTTCCACCCGCTCATCAGAATCAGCTGGCAGCACAGCCTGTGTTCTTTCAGAATACCGCGTCGTAGCCTAGTAGCACCGAAAGGGATAGGATCGATGAGGTCAGGGAGATGGTCAAGAAAATGTTGACTGAAATGACACACCTAAGAAATCAAAATAACCAACTACAAACTTTGCAAAAGAGCATCTAGGCCAACCTCAATAGGGACAATCGAGATTACCACGAAAATTGGGATAATTGAGAGGTTGGCATATCGTTAGGGTAGAATTATGACATAAATTAGAACTTGGGCCAGAACTTTGATAGGAGGCCTTTCCAAAGGCAGAACCGGATGTGGAATACATGCCCCAACAATGGTGGCGTTCCCATGCCCCTTGACCAGCCCAACAACAACAATAATGAAAAGCTCGCAAACGGAGTTTATTTGGCAGAGGCTGCTTTATCCAGTTGGTGCCGCATACATAAGACAAGCCGCCACTCCGAACTAGATTGCCCGGAATTCCAAACTTCAACTAAGATTTTCCAAGTAGAGGTTCAGAATGCAGTCGATAACTCAAGATGTAGGGATATTGTCCCATCTGATCCATACGATGCCTCGATACTGGTACTAAATCAGACCCCTTTCCCAAAGGCGGAATGCAATGCCCCCGAGCTGGAGAACGTTGATTCAAGCCGTCTTGATGCGACGAAGGAGGTAAGTTTCGAAAGTCCTTTGGCTCAACTTTTTAATTCAATAGATAATGGTCCTGAGGATGATGAAGAGGAACTTAGGGAGGACGAAGTCCAAATGTTTCACTAGCAGACTATCCTTTACAACCTCAGAAATAGACAAACAGGAGGTCATGCTAGAGGTCCTTTCACGACCTTCACCCCGCCAAATAATTTCAGTACCCCTCCTGATCCGAGTGCAAACAATAACCCGGGTTTTCCACTTACACCCACATGATATCTCAGCAGAAATAAACAACAAAACAGTGGCCAAGGCCAAAACACTACCCCCTCCCAGAATGCTTCCCATGACTAAGAGATTGAGCAAATGGGGGAGTATATTGTTGAGGAATTCAGGAAGGTAAAGCTGAGCATGTCTGCCTTCGAACTTCTAAAGGTGCCTACTGTCAGGAACGCCTTTTTCCAAATGATAAATGAGACCTCGTCACAAGGGTCATCTCAGGAAGAAGTTCCGATAAAGAAGGTTTCTTTTAGTGATCAATTGAATGAACCAGTTGTCAAACATATTTTTAACAGTAAGGCTGACCCACCAACAAGTCAATAGGCAAACAGACAGTCTGACAGGGTAGCCAATCTGACACCAACCCAAAATAGGGGCAATGAGAAGGAAAAGGCCCAGGTCGCTCAAGTGGACGTTTCTGGAGGGTTGTTTCAAGGGAAATTCGAGACCCGTCCTTTTCTGACCACCGTCCGTGTGTTTGGAAAGAACCTCCACAATTGCTTGCAGGATTTAGGTGTATTGGCTAATGTCATGCCTTTGAGTGTGTGCAAGGCACTCAGAATCATGCCCACCCCTTCCTAGCAGAAGGTGATGCAGCTTGATAAAACCGAAATCAACATAGTAGGGGAGATCAACAGGATACCCATACAAGTTGCTACTTATCCTCGGATCCAACAAACCATTGATATACAGGTGGCCGATGTCCCAAACACCTATGGCATGATCCTAGGAAGGGATTTCATGAGGGCACTGAATAGATACGCCGCCACTGATTACTCTCATATATGGTTTCCATGGAAGGGGATGCCTAATCAGATCTAGATTGACAAAGAACCCCAGATGAAATTTATGATTATGGAGTACAACAACATGAATGAGGTGTTGTATGTCGAAACAAGCCTGAGAAATTATTCCCCAATGGCATACAGGGATGAGTGAGAGTACCCTAAAGATTAAGGAATGAGTGAGGTTTTCCTCGTACTATGTAGCCCACTTGCTAATTTGGCCAATGTCTCTCAGAGCACTGAAATGCTCGTAGAACCCTATGACGAAGAATTAGAAGAGAGGGATGGCCCTGGACTCTTCGGTGGTTTCCAAGATTTCATAGAGAAGTGTGTGCATAACCAGCTCAGTTTGGGAACCTGAATGAACTTCTAGGAACTTTTGCTCCCTAATTGGTGCAGGGTGCATAATGCTGCTCACTCAGATTTTGACTGCTTCTTGTGCCAAACAACAATTGAACACGTTAAAAATTGGGCTATTCCAAAAGAGAAAACTGGGTCAGCATTGCGCGAACAAACATGTTCCACCCATGTAGCCCTGGAAGCGGTCGTCGAGGTGATGGTCCTTTCTCGGACAAAGGTCAGATCGCTCAGCCCCGCGCTTAGGGATTCTCCCAGATTCTAGACGTTGTGCTTCGATGGTTCCAAATCCAAGCACGAAGCTGGGGTGGGTTTCAAACTGATCAGTCCCAAAGTTAAATCATACTTTTCCGCTCATAGGCTGCAATTTTATTGTACTAACAATGTGGTAGAATACGAGGCTTTGGTATTGGGCCTCTTGATGGCACTAAGAAAGGACATCAAGATGCTCTAGGTGTACGGAGATTCAGAGTTAGTCGTAAAGCAGGTCAGAAAGGTTTACTCCTGCTATGATCGAAGGCTTACTAACTACCGTCATCGCGTTTGGGACCTACTGGAAGGGTTGGATGTGTTCAACATTCAGCTAATCCCTCGCGCTCAAAATTATACCGCCAATGCCCTGGCGCAGGCGGCAAGCACACTGCAGCCCTTGTCCCTATCTGGCCTAAAAAGATTCACGATGGAACTCATTTCCATCCTATCAGTGCCAGATAATGTGGCCAATTTCCAAGTATTCAATGATGACGTGCACATTCTAGAATTCCTCACCAGTTTCGATGTGTTTTCTATGCAGATAATCGATGACGTCGAGCCTCAAGAGGCGGAATTGGATATAGAAGGGGTAATCAACTCTAAAACTAACACCATCCCTAGAGGAATGGTTCAATTGGAGCAAATATTTGGCCTTGATCAGATCAGAGAGCAAGATCAATGAGCCAAAGAAGATACTATCAGTGGTCAATGTGATACCTGCAACTTGGGAACAACTGGAAATCCTAGGAACGTGTTCATCAGTAAGGTCTGTGCTCCTGAAGAAAGAAAAGGGATTCTTGAAACACTACACAAATACCATGATGTCATCGCCTGGAGCTATGACGACCCCAAAACATATGACACATTGATCATCACACACACTATCCCCCTCAGACCAAATATAAAGCTGTTCCGACAATGGCAATGCCCGATCAACGCTCTATTGGAGCCAATCATTTATAAGGAGGTACAGAAGCTACTATCAGCCAGGATCATTTTTTCGGTCAGACACTCTACTTGGGTAGTGAACTTGGTCCCCATTAGAAAAAAAAATGGAGAAATTAGGTTGTGTGTGAACTTTCGCAATCTAAATCGAGCATCAGAGAAGGATAACTATCCCGTTCCTTCGTTGGATGAGGTGCTACAGGTAGTAAATGGATCCCAGATGATGTCCTTCTTGGATGACTATTCGGGATACAACTAGGTCATGGTGCAGTACGAGGATCGACATAAGACAACATTCACCACCAAGTGGGGAACATTCACGTATAGAAGAATGCCATTTTGACTCATCAATATTGGCGCCACTTTCCAGCGAGCCATGGATATCGCATTCAAAGATTTAATAGGCAAGTGCATAATCATCTACATGGATGATTTGATAGTATTTTCAAAGCAGTGGGGTGATCATGTCACAGACTTATGCAAGGTCTTTGAAAGATGCTGCACATTTGGGGTGTCCTTTAACCCAAAGAAATGTATCTTCGGGGTCACTGAAGGAAAGCTCCTTAGACACGTCTTATCAGAGCGGGGAATCTCTATTGACCCCAAACGGATCTAGTCCATTATGAAAATCCAACTGCCAGGCAGCAAGAAGGAGCTAAAATCTTTCTTCGAAAAAATTAACTTTGTCCGCAAATTCATCACTGGCTTCACGAAAATCGTCAAACCACTCAATGCCATGCTAAAGCAAGATGCCAAGGTTGAGTGGACTTCTGAAGCAAAGCAGGCTTTCGGGGAGATCAAGAGGGCAATTGCTAACACCCCTGTGTTGGTCAGCCCCAATTACCTGAAACCTTTTTATATATATTCCTTTGCTTCAGATCACTCCTATGCCAGTATTCTGACGCAAAAGGACGACGAGGGGAGTGAGCATCTGATCACCTTCATGAGTGCTCCTTTGAAGGATGCCGAACTTCGCTATCATAACATAGAAAAAAAAGCTTATGCCCTTGTTAAAGGAGTCAAGAAGTTTCGACACTACATCTTGCGCAACAAGGTTTTTGCCATAGTTCCCGACCTCGCAGTGAAAACGTTGCTTATGCAGAATGAGCTGGGTGAATGACGGGCAAAGTGGATTGCATTGCTACAGGAATATGATATGGAGATCCAGCTGATGAAGTTGGTAAGAGAATAAGCACTCGCCTGGACAATGGCAGAGGTAGTTATTAATGCTGAACCTGAGCTCACGGTACAATAGTACCAGCTGGAGGATGTCTCCCCAGGGGAGTGGTATCATGACATAGTGTACTACTTGCTGAACCACAAGTGCTCGCCCCATCTGCAAGGAGTCTAGAGACGAGCTCTGAGGTTGAAAAATAGTAGCTATATGTTGTAGGGCTCTATATTGTACAAGAAAAACCATGAAGGTATCTATCTGCGATGCCTAGGAAAGGAGGAGACTGATTGCGTCCTTAAGGAATTCCATGATAAATTCAGAACTGGCCATGGCTCAGGTCTATCGATTGCGCATCAAATATTGAGAGCTGGGTACTATTGGCCCACCATTTTCAAGGATGCTCACAGTCACATCCATACCTGCCACGTGTGCCAGACTGCCGCTACTAGAGAGAGGAATACTGCTATTTTGTTACAACCTGTTCTGGAGGTAAGGCCTTTTGCGCAATGGGGTCTCGACTTCATTGGTCTGGTAAGTCCTCCATCATCTGTGGGAAATAGGTACATTCTAACTGCTTCTGATTACTGCACTAGATGGACAGAAGCAATAACTTGTAGGCAATGTACAACTAAAGTTGTAACCAATTTCTTAGAAAGTTTCATTTTAAATCATTTTGGTTGCCCATATGCTCTAGTGTGTGATAACGACCCTGCATTTGTTTCACTGAAATTCACAAGTTGGGCCTTTGATTTTGGTATCACCCTCAAATTCTCCTCTAACTATTATCCTTAAGGCAATGGCCTTGCTAAATCCACCAACAAAAACTTGATCACGGTGATTAAAAGGATGCTAGATAGGAATCCCAAGGATTGACATACCCAACTTTGTTTCGCCTTATGAACAGATTGCACCTACCACAAGGTTGCCCTTGGAAATTCCCCATACCATTTGGTCTACGGCTTAGAACCCATCTTTCCCATATATTTAAAAATCCCAACCCTCCAATTCATCAATGAATTTTATGAAGGAGGAGACCGCAGAGAAGCTCGCCTCGCCGAGCTGCTGCACCTTGAAGAAGTACGAGACTGCGCGATAGAAAATTTTTCCAAGCATCAGGGCATAGTCAAAAGATGGTTCGACCGTAGAGCCAAAGTTAAGGCCTTTTGCATTTCTGATCTAGTCCTCTACTGGGACAAGGCCCACAAAAAGAAAGGGGGACACAGAAAATTCGACAAGCTTTGGCTTGGCCCCTTTCATATTACTGAAATCCTTGGAGATAATGCTTTCCATGTAAAGACTCTCACTGGTGAAGACATCCCATTGCCAGTCAACGGGCAGCACCTCAAGCATTACATCTAGGCTTGAGCTCTCGCGAGCTGTCAGTGTAAATACCTGTGCATAGGTTAAGAGAGATTTCCTACTTTGTCCTTTGGTTTTGTTTGTTTTCCTAGCCGCTTTGTCATGATTTTGAGTGTCTCCCTATTTTGCCGTGGTGGTTGTGCCCGATCCAGCGAACGGTTTACCTTGCTGTTCGCTTTCGTGTTGTTCTCTAGATAAGCCGTCATTCCCTACTACTACCCTCTGAAAGCTCCTAAGTATTGGTTTTGAACTTTCAAACTTTGCACTAACCAAGGATGGCTATTTGCTTGAATCCCTGCTCTTGTCATGGAACGCACAAAACAAATTTAAAATATCTCCAAAGAAGGGTATGGTGATCGCTGCGAAGAGGAGATAAGTGAAAAATCTAAAGTCTATTCCAGTGACCACTGCAATTCTCAAGCCCATTGTGAACTTCGCTGTTCGCACGGTTGACACAAACAAAAAAAAGAAAAGAAGGAAAGTGCTAAAGGAAATATCCAGCACAAGCAGTAAATAAATTGCAAAGAACAACCGTATGGGTGTGCGAATATCTCTACTGGGGCTATGGACGCCTGACTGGCAGTAGAGCTATGTTCGTGAGGTTGTAGCGACAACTCTGTCGGGGCTATGGACGCCTGACTGGCAGTGGAGCAATGTCCAAATTAGTTTTGGGATTAGATGAACTACGTAGCTTATCTCCCCCGACTAGTGGTTACTCGTACTCTCTCCGAGGAAAGGAAATGAATTCACCATACACACACTTCCATGATAAATCTGTAGTCTGATTCAATCCCGCCCTCCTTAAACTGTCCTTAGTTCAGGTTTGAAAATTGTCTTAGGTCTGTGAAACCAAAGATCATGGGTTTGAAATGAATACTTATCTCTAAAACACCAGGAGCGTTCTCCTGGCGGAGTCGCCATTTGTTGTGCCTTTTGCACACACGCCCCATTCAGAACAAGGACCCTCTTTTCCCTCTTTGTCTTTTGGGCCCTTTTTGGCTTTCCTCATTTTATGTACCCATTTTTGTGCTTCAAGGCATTGGTGCATTTCCTAATGCCATATTTTGAGCTCGATCGAAGTCTCCCCCCCACTTTAAAATTGCTAAGTCTCGGGTTGACTCAGGTTTTGCTTGTCGGGACACTATTCTGGCAGCTGTGGCAGTTGCCGGGTTTCCTCGGCGCGGATTCTCTCTGCCGGGCTTCCCCTTCCGGGTTTCCTTTTGGGCTTCATTGTCTCAACAACTGTGGTGGGATGGCTTTTCAGACCTCGGACCCCGGACCTCCCACTGCCCCTGCATTTTTTCAGATTCACCAATCTAACTAACTTCCGTACAGAGGAATTAAATATCGCATTAATGGCGGTTTTGCTATAAAAATAGATTTTTTGGCCGTCATTACCACTTGCGTGATTGATAGAAGAGTTTAGAGAACTTCCGGCGACTAGGTGTTTTTCGCCGAGCATTCTGAGCTCCGTTTCTGCATGGCCGACTGATCGTTCTTCGGGATTTCGAGGTAGGTTCGCCATCCGCGCACCCTCCCTCTTTGTTTTGTGTATGCAAGTTGTAAAATCGGTTTAAAATCAAGTAAATTTGTGCCTTCCGGTCAAAACCCATGTTTTAAAAATATGAAAATCAATCTAAAAATCACCTAAAATTCGATCCGGAACTTCACCGCGCCGCGATTGTTCTTCAGAATAGCGCTAGCGCCTTTCGAGCCCGAGTCTTCCTGTGGCCGTCTGTGCCTCTTTTCTTCAATTTCTACAGGTGGTTTTTTCCCTCTTTAGACTTCGACCTCCGGAATTCCCTTCCCGGGATTCTGTTGTGTCATTTCCGTTTTAAACGGCCCCTCCCAAGCGTCTTCCCGACCTCCGGACCCCGGACCTTCGAAGTCCATCTAAACTCAAAAAATATCGCTTGCAAAATTCAATCTTCCCTCAGAATTCGGTTTTTGGAGTTCCGTTCCCGAAACTCTGTCCCGTCTTCGCCGTTTCAAACGGCCTTCACCCTACGGATTCTCGAACTCCACTTCCCGACCGCAAAGTCTTTTATCTTCTGGTCAAATTCCTCGACAAATTTCCCTCTTCAGACTTGAACCTTCAAAATTCCCCTCTCGGGATTCCGTTGTGTCATCGCCGTTCCAAACGACCTCGTCCGAGCATCTTCCTGGCTTCCGGACCCTGGTCTGCTGTTCGCCAAAACCCGAAATCTGGTACTCCCTCCGAAAATTCTTTTAGATTCTGAATCCCGGAATTCCCCTCTTAGGATTTCGCTCCACCTGTGTCATTCTAATAGCGGGTTTGGGACAGCTTCCCGACCTCCGGGTCCTGGTGCTCCGTTCGTCGCCCATTTATCCCGAACCCTCTGATCGCTTCCGAAATTTGCTTCTCGGATTTCCTCCCCTAGATTTTCACTTTCATTCCTCTGTTCTTAACGGACACCCCATCACAATTTCTCGGTGACAGCAATCCGAAACTCGGATTCCAATGCCCGGAATTCCATGCCCTCTGTGCCGTTTTAGACGGTTTCCTTGCAGATGATGCTTGAACTTCCAAATGAAGTATCAAATGACCTCTAAATCCAAAATGGATTTCGACCCACTTGCTAAAATTGGGTTTTCTTCTGCCTCCAACCTCAAATCTTCAAATCCAACCTCGAGAAATGCCTATGGGAATTCCATTCTCATTTTTCCCTTTCAAATGACATTCTGCCAAGGGAATTCCGGCCTAGGAACTCCAAATTGTTTGCACTGCTCTATAACAATGAAGTATCTGGCTTCCATGGTTATTAAATATGAATTATGATTGCCGAACTAATCTTGACATGCAGGGATTTGTTGGTGGCCGTTTTGTCAAGTTCATCATTACTAATTCTCGTCTTTCAAGTAAGATTTATGGAATCCGATGCAGAGACTTCTAGTGCTTCCAAGAGAGGAAAAGGAATAGCCAAACCACCAAGGGGCAAGAAAGATAGAGACCTAATGAAGTACAAATTTCAGGGAGTCCCTATTCAATCCAAGATCACTACCCTATGGAGGGATGTCTCAGATACCAACATAAGACAGGTCGATGTTGATGAATTCACGCAGATTGTCAGAATGAACCCAAAAACGACAAACACAAGATTAATGAAGAGTAGTGGACTTGCTAAAGCTGCAGGTTTCCCGCCGACCTTAGTGGCCCTAGAGCTGGTAATGGCATGCGTGGAAGCATACCAATCTGATACTAGAACCATAGTGGACCATGATGGAAATATCCTTGCAGATATGTCTCCATTAGGTATAATAGCAACTTTCCACATCCCTGCCTTTGAAAGCATGGAGGTCCCCACCATGGAAGACTATAAGGAGGTGTGGGAACAGGACCCATTGGGGTGTAAAAGGCTTATCAACCAGTACTGGTTGAAGGACAAATGAGGTAGTGCTGGGAAGCTTCCTCAGGAGCTCTTCTGCAATGACTTCTTCGAGGACTACCATGACCTTGTGACTCTACTCAGCCGAGTCATGGGCCTTCCTAGCGCTATTTTCTTCCAAGAATGGATGTTCTATTTCATAGAATAGATCCTCCGAGGTAAGGGCACCACCTTCTATTGGGGCGAGATAATCAGTGACTGCTTCCACGAGTAGTTTACCACCATGAAGAAAACCAACAGATTCTTCATGACCTCCTACTTGGTATATTCTCTCACCGATCAGCGACATTATCAGGGGTTGACAGTGATGCCCAATGATCCATCAGGGCTAGAGCTCAAGCCTTATGACAAGTACCCCCAGTTACAATTCCTGAATTTCAAAAGAGAATACTGCAGGGTGAACGATGCATTCATTGCTCACGTCATCCGATCCGTAGGAGGGGATTTCCATAGGAGGACATCCCATAGTGCCAGGGTCCTCCTCAGGCAGTACACCTTCTGGTACATTCAATTCCCAAGGTTCACCTACATACGTGCTCAGGGATTCACCGAGAGACCGAACAAGCTGCCCTGGTACCCAAATGACTGGATGATTCTCTTGGAGCTGATTCGGTAGCTATGACACATTCATAGTGTCTTGAGTGAAAAACATCTGGCAAGCCCCGCCTACCCCATGAACCTCGGTCAAGGGATGTATAAGATCCACACCTCCCAGTGTGCAAGATATTTGGAAAAAGAGCTGGCGGAATATAACTTCGAGCAATATTCAATGCGGCCATGAAGGGATCCTAATAGTCATGTCAGAAAGGCATTGGGACGTGAGTACGCCCACCTCCAAAACATTGAAGAATTTTGGGCCAATTGCAGGGATGATCTTGAGGTGTTGTTGCGACATTACATGTGCATGACCATCATCAATGTGTGAAGGGTGAGCTTGTGTCCAGTCCCGGAACAGCTAGAAGAGGATGAAGACATAGTTGTGGACCCAGGATATGATGCAGTTTCCAACCTACATCTGCTTGTAATTGAGTGAAATGCACCAGAGCTTAATGACATTGGTGTGCTCACTAGGCTCATTGAAATTTGAACGAGGGAATGGATTGATGAGAGGGTGGGTCAATTGAAACAACAAGGGGTCGTCTTAACATTCACCAAACTTACGAGTGAGCATGTAAGTGAACCAAGTGGCTTCGAAGGTGGAGCAGCTACCACTGTGATTAGGGATACATCTCAGACCCCACCCTTGGGGAGGACCAAGAAAAGAAAGGAGGCTAGCGAACAGCTGCCCAAGCCAAAGGTCTATGCCCGTAAGGCTTTTGAACCTGAACCTTCCAAGAAGAGGAGGAAAGCAACTGGTAGTGCAGAGACAACTATATTAACCAAGGTTTCGTCCCTTGGGATCGGAGGCTCAGGATCTAGCTCACCAAGGTCGCTTCCTATCATTGTTACTACTACTGCTACTTCCCCTCCCCCTCATGCTTCTCTTGCAGTCTTTGCTTCCTCCCTGCCAATGGTGGATATCTCCGTCCACCTTGCTCCTACTTCTCCAGCATTGCAAGTTATTCCCATAGATTCATCATCTGCGACCACCTCACCAATGACCTCTTCCTCCATGTCTCCTTCCCTTCCCACTGTTTCTACTACTACAATGCCTGCCCTTAGCCTTCCGGAGTCGTTTGTAAAGTATATGCAGAATGTGTGGACCGAGCTTTTGGGGATGCTCACCAATCCGATAGTCTAGGCTACGATAGCTCAGGCTA
Organism: Sequoiadendron giganteum; assembly: GCA_007115665.2. Taxonomy (NCBI): domain Eukaryota; kingdom Viridiplantae; phylum Streptophyta; class Pinopsida; order Cupressales; family Cupressaceae; genus Sequoiadendron; species Sequoiadendron giganteum. Next base: position 27,493,739 of record CM021107.1, on the reverse strand, counting down.
TGGCCTCCACTCCAATAGCATCCCCCTCTACTGAATCACCAAAGATGAAAGCGACCATGCGGATATCAGATGAGCATGAACAATAGCAGCTAGAGGGTGAGAAGGTGGCAGAGTACGAAGAGTTTGAATATCATGAACACCCTTTGTTCGAGCATTGGGAGATTGATGAGGTAGCCTCTGAGTCTTCTAGCGAGGGCACTAAGGACCTTGATGCGGAGCTGATCTGAGAGTCAAATGATTCCGAGCTCAATGTTGAGTGGGGCAAGAAGCTCAAGGAAATTGAGGACAAGGAGGCCGAGGACCGACTTGCATAGGAAGAGGAGATTGCTGCTCCAGAGATAGAAAGTAATAGGTCTCTAACTGAGGGACATGGCTAGAACCTAGAGCATGACAAGGAAACGTTCCTCCACGAGGACGAACAAGGGGAGAACCTTGAGGATCATCAATATACTCTAAAAGAAAGGGAGGAGGATGCTGAAAAGAAGGATTCACCTAAGGAGTAGTTGCACACCGATTCCGCCATTGAACATGAAATGATCAAACAAGATTCTGATGAAAAAAAGGAAAGTGCAGAAACCAAGGAGAGAGCTCTTGTTATCAAAACCGTCGAACCCAAGAAGGGAGACAGTGGGACTCAAGGTGAACCACCAAGGGAAGAACCCCAAATGCCCGATTGGCTGCAAAGGAAACTCAAGCAAAAGAGTCCCACCTTGAAGGATCCCAAGGTGAGGTTGGAGACCATCATGGCTAGAGCACGAGTAAGCACCAGAAAAGAGAAGAAGCCAAAGGTCAGATCAAAGGTAACCATGGATGCCTCGGGATCAAGGGCAGTGCAAATAGCAATGCTGATGGTTGGGGAACAGGGTATAACTTACAACGTCTCCACCATCGACTTGGGAGTGGCCACAAGGGAACAAAAGGTTGAGCATCTCCAAGAGTCGGTCACCACAGTAGTGCACCTTATCCAACAAGATAATGTCTCCAAAGAAGAACTAAAGGAGCAGGTGGCTGATCTAACAGCTTATATTCAACAGTGGTCGTCTCCGGATGAGCAACCTACAACATCATTGGTCCTGCCTCAGTTTCTGTCCTAGGAACAAATTAACAAGCTCAAAAAGAGATAGAACTTGGACAAGACTACAGAAAATTGGTTCTGACAGGTCTTGGATATGGGAAACACAGGCATCAACTTGGATGTTCAGGCAGCAAATAGGTTCCTAGAAGTTCAGAAGACTCTCAAGGACACAAGGTAGATTTGCGAAAGGTTCCCAAGGAAGTACGAGTCGGCCTACCCAAAGATAGAGGCCATACTCGCATTGCCAAGCGATATCTGGGAAAAGGATCTTGCATTCAAGGATGATGATCACTAGCCAGTGGAATCGTGGAAGCGAGATTTTAATCATCGAAAGAGGAGGCTTGAGTAGGTTTTGGAGCGAATGAGGTCAGACATTGAATGGGCAAGAGATTCCAAGGAAGAGTGTGCTCGATACCTCAAACTGATGACGAGGTACGAGTTGCCTACGGTCGAGATTAATCCTGAGAATATAAAGCCCTACTTCTTGAAGATCATGGAAGATGGGATGTCCACTGAGGTCACCACTGAATTCATGTGCTTCACTACCCAAGCCTTTGCACAATCAAAACTTTTTAAGGACAACGCTACTAAGTATGAGGATGATTGGAAGAAGCTAGGCAACAATTCCCAAGAGTGGTCTTACCAAATTTTGAAAGCTGACATCATAGAGGTGGATAAGTTTTAGTCCCTGATCCTGAATTTCATGGAGTATGCCACGTTGAAGAAGCAAGAGGGCAATCCCATCATCGACGATGAGTTCCTTGAAGAACGGCTATAGTAAAAGGGCAAATGGCTAAAAGACAAATTTGCTACAGTGCTTTCACTAGATGACAAAATAGGGAAGAAACAAGAAATTATTTATAAATGTAAAATATTCAGGGGTAGGTGAGACCCTAATGTAAAGTGAATCTTGGCCACACAATAGAATTGAACCTTGGCCACTCATTTTGTTTTTTGAAAATTATAAATAGGGCTCTCCTCCTCTCATTTTAAGGGAGTTGAGTTGTTGTAAAGGCATGCTGCAGAAATTATAATAGCAAATACAATAATTTTCTGGTGTATTTCTGGGTTTCTTAATATGTTTCATGATTCCTCTCCCTTTTAGCTATAACTTTGCTTTAAGTTACTTTGTTGTTTTAATGCCTTTAGATTAGACTTGGTAGATTTAGTATGTTATCTCTGGTTTTGAAGATTACTGCTGTGTGTATGCTTTTCTTGTCCATACTTTTGGTCATCTGCTGAAGGCAGATGACTATGCAAAGTTAGCTTGGACTTTGATTTCATTGCTGCTCATTGAATCTCATCTTTATTCACCCTCCCATAGCGAATGAATGATGAATATTTGCAGTCCTTAGAAGATAGCACAAATTTCATGATATTGTGAGAATTCTGGTTAAGTGAAATTTTGTTTAAGAAAACTGTCCACAGCAGGAACCTCCATGATCACTGTTCATCAGTAGTTGCAAGTCCGGGAAACATCTTCCTTCCTCACCCTTTTTTTTTTTAGAAACAACCTATGTTAAGCCTCATTGCACATTGTGGAGCCAAATCTTACGAAATAATGGAGTCTAAGACTGCGGCCTGAGCTTGCAGTAGAGCATAGTAATTCCAGATCCGTAGAACTCCATTCATTGACTCAATTCTCCTATAGCTTCGACTACGTAAGGCCACCCTGTGATTTCAGCAAATCACATAAATTAACTGAAATATTCCAAGCCTCGTCTTGACCTAACACCTGAGAGACCTTGGGATAGTGTTTTACAATTTGATTGTGGAAGATTGTCTTTCAAGAGAGGTAATGCACCTATGTATTACCTATGTTGTTAAGTGCATGAAAAAACCATCAACAGTAACCTTACGTGATGCTTTTGTCAAAAGCATCAGGTTTCTACAGTTGTGTTGGGTTTTATAAAAAGTGTGATGACTTTGTTAAAAGGTGATTCTTTTGACTATTAGGGTGGCATATTTGCAAAAGTGTGATGCATATACTCTAGTTGGTTGTGATTCCTTTGTAATAGTGTGACACATATGTCTGATTTGGTAGCGCGACACTTCTACAAAATTATGAAGTCTTTGTAAAAAGGTGACACCTTTGATTGGTACTATGTGATGCCTTTGACTAGCATTGGTGACACCTTTGTCAAAAAAGCTCATTTTTGTTCCTTAGGCATTTAGACTTAGATTTTTGTAAATTCAATAAAATTGACATCATGAGCGTTACACTTGTAGATTGTCTTAGTCCCTCTCCTTTCTTGAGAGAAAAAACCATTTGTTCTAGAGTGGATCACTAGCTTTGTTGCCATGGAGGTTGAGTTTCTCCATGCTGTCAACTTATACTATGTTTCTTACATGTTGGAGAGCTAGGCCCACTTAGTGTTGATGAAAGTGGTGGCTAACCAATGGCATTTAATGACCTCCTCTTTCCACTTCTTGACTGGAAAGGCCACCATCACACTTGAGGATGTGTGGTGAATTTTGAGGTTGTCGATTCATGGTGAGTAGATTTTATATGATGTATACCAAGGGTTTGATTCAATGGAGTGAGTCCTAATGGACGAGGAGATTTAGCTTGAGGATGAAAATATTGACCTCATAGGCTACATCAATCGAACCAACGATGTTACCATTATGATTGTCAGACTGATTTGTGGACCTATTATGCCGAATAGATGATCCCAAAGATTCAACCCTAGATGGGGGATAGTCCTAGAGAGGATCCTTGAGGGAAAGTTGTTTTTTCTTGGGGATATCCTTGAACACCTTTACCATGACATGCATCAAGTGGTGTATAGGGGTGTGACCATTATATCTATGTGTGCCACATTGCTACACATTTAGGCTTGGGAGCTCATCGCAATGCTTTGACTGATTAGGGAGTTGCATCAAGAGGATAGAGATCCCTTTATTTATAAATATGAGGGCATGCTAAATCACCACCACATGGGGGAGATAGCTCATTGGAGATGCATCATTGATGATATTAAAAAATTTATATGGAGGCCATGGATTGACATAGAGGCATGTGAGGAGGACCATGTGCAACTATCATACTATACATAGAATTGGTGGCTCAGAGACCACACACCTCATATACTGGAGATGTACTTTCCTGATAGGGTTCGATGACAATTTAGGGAGCAATAGGATGTTCTGAGAGATTACTATCATGTCATTTTTTCTCACCTTGTGCGAGAGATTATAGAGTGGGGGATAATAGCCCTATCACACACAACCATTGTTGATTTTAATCACTTAGCCCCACTTTCCTAGGTATATTTAGATGGGCAAGGGGATCCAGGGACTATAAAAAATTATGATACTTGGTTTTCTACTCATATATCTCTATGATTCATAGATCTAAATGTAGGTGGTGTTGGCGGAAAGAGATGTAAAGATGAGTCTGGCAGATAGCACCGACAAAGATAGATAGCCAAGGCCGAGGTTCCATTGGTTGAGGATAGGGGATATGGACCATAGGGTCCACAACTAGCCCAGGGGACATCAATAGTAGTAGTAGTAGGTGGCAGTTATAGGAAGTGGTCCTGATGATCAAAGATTGAGGGTCACCCTACAAGAGAGGGATCGGGTGCACTATGAGCATGATGGTTTTCGATAGGAGATATGGTCTCTTAGGACAACTTGAATAGACCTAGGTTGAGAGGGATCAACTTAGGATTGAGCATGATCAGGTCCATATCTAATTAGATGTAGAGACCACCCATAGGCAGCAGCTAAAGATTCAACTAGCTCAGGTTACTATGGAGTATGACTAGGAGAGGACTTGCACGTAGCAGTTGGAGGCTACCATACAAGCTTAAGGATAGATCATTCCCTTGGCTCAACATATTGAAGGGATTTGGTCATTAGAGGCCGAGGCTACATACTATTAGACTATATATGACATGTCAGTGCCTGTGCATAGGCGACAACCTATATATTCTTAGAAGATTGTAGGTTATATTAGATTAGATGAATCAATGGGTAGACATTCACAAGCTCCATTAAATGGAAATCATCACTAACCCGGGGCCACCACTAGCTCAACCTCCTTTTGATCGAGAGGATCAAGGGAGCTTAGGATAGCTTTCTCTGATTTTGATGTAGATAAACTTTTATACACATTCATCGGCTATAGATAGCCTCATGTATATTTTTGATGTATATCGCACATTTGATATGTATCATGACATTAATTTTTTGATAATATATGAGAGGAGATCATTTGATACAACCATTAAATATATGATGTTATTTTAGGCATTGATTTCCTAAGGTGCATGCTATTAATTATGGATGTTGATGTATGGATGCATGTGTTATGATGATGTATGATTATGCTTATGCTAATGATTGGTGGATGTAGGATGAGATGTTATGATAGATGATATGAATGATTTTATTTTTGTATTTTCATGTGAAATATGATGATTATATAGGATGGATGCTATGAGAGATGCATACTGAAAAATTGTGGATGCCGAATGGGATGCATGTATTTTTGTTGTATGTCATGATATTTTGAATGAAAATGCTAGTATGATAAAATAGAAGAATTAAATGATTAGAATAGAATATAATGATAGTATAAAATGATGAGATAAAATAGGATGATGATATTGATTAGGAAACCAATAAATCTATGATTATTCTAAGATTTTATTGGATATCTGATGAGCTAGGATAGATTATTTTTATTTTTCTTTTTAGATTGGGCAACATAATGTAGAGAAACCCTTATTATATATAGCAAGTAGACATGACACACCAAGGTATGAAGAAGCAGGGCGATGTATCTATTTCATGGATTTTGACTTTAAAAATAGATAGGAGTATCCTTGTTCATAGTTGACATACAAACACCTTGTTTGATCATGTGAGAGAATGAAGCAATTGAAGTAAGGAGACCAATACATAAAAGGTATTGAGAACCTGATATGAAATAGTCATATTACTCGAGACCATCCCTACACACACAAGGAAAGTATTCATCAAGGTTGTATTGCAAGAATATCCAACAAACACAACAAAATAAAGCAATGATCATGCCATATTATGTACCCCTCTAGACATACCAAGATATTGAAGATCAAGGTAGTTTCGAGTGAGCAATGTAAGTGAGACAAAAATATAAAACCAAAAGAAAATATCAAAAATGATAAAAATATCAATGCCATCATATCTCTTGCCAAAGAGAGTTTTTTTAGGTTGATATCTGACATGATGTCTATTGTAGGAAAGATATATCTGTTAAGACATTCATTAGATGTTGATTTGGATTTGAAAAGGTTTAGGCTATTTATATGAAAGCTTGTTGACATGTTTTGAAAATGATCAAGACTCATGATTTTACGTGAAATTTTTGTGCTTCGACAAGTGTTGCACTTATTTCTATTTGTTTTACCAAAGGTGAGGATGACAATAGGTTTATTATGGATAGAAATTATATTGTGGATAATTCAAGAGTGAAATGAGATGGAATGCGTTTTCTTTTATTTTAGAAATTTTAAAATGTTTTTGACTTTTTGAAATGTTTTGAGGTTGTTTTTTGGTATTTTGACATTTTCCAATGTTTTGGTATTTTTCAACATATTTGAATCTTTTTGGAGTTTGACATGTTTGAATGTTTTGGTATTTTGAATGTTTGGACTAGGGGAATGGGACCTAAGGGCTAGACCTATGCCTCGAGGGCTCATCTTTGATGGCCTTTCCTACATGATGCACATAGGCTTCATAGTTTGATTATTTGGACTTAAATTAGTACATACTTGGATGGCTAATAATAATGTTTTTAGGATTTTGATGTTCTATGGATGTTTTTGTGTTTTTGAACATATCTAGATGTTTTTGAATATTTTTTGAGCTATTTGGATGTTTTTGGATTTTTTGAACATATTTGGATGTTTTTAGATTTTTCAAACATATTTGGATGTTTTTGGATTTTTCAAACATATTTGGATATTTTTTAGATTTTTCAATAACCTTAAGCGAATATATTAGAATCCAATATGAGGACTAAGTATAGGAATATGCCCATAGACTGATGTTAGACCACTTTACTATGGGTTAGATGAGGTGACCTTAGGATAGTGCTAAGTAGTACTGATAGATAATCATTGAATACCAAGCCATGATAAGGATGTATATGGAAGGATGAAAGATGAATGGGTCTAAGATGGATGTATGGATGGATGAAGGTTTTATTATGGATGTAAAATAATTGAAAGATCATTTGATAGATGATAGACGGTGTTTATTTACACAAGGTGCCTATTTGCCAAGTTTTTTCCCAAAGAACTACCAAAGTGGTTTCACTAGAGGATGTTTTTTCTCTTTACTATTTTATCCTTTTTTTGGGAGGGATTTTTATATTTTTGGAATAAGGTACCTGATGGGGAAAAAATATGCCATTATTTTACCTATTATTTTCTTTAACCTTTGTCATATTTCCTAGTATTTCCTATTGCCCCTGTCACTTTTCGTTAATGAACTAGAGATATTCTATGAAATAGGAGGAAAGGTAAAAACTAGTGAAAAACACCGATTCCTTTGACTATTGCTAACTATCTTTGTGATTTTGGTAACAAGAAATATTTAAATGCTTGACATAAAGGGATGAAGGGTGTCGGTGGATGGAACACTAGGCTGGTTGGAGTCATTTTGTCACTTTGGCCATACTTGTGTTGAGATTAGCAAATCTGTTTTGAGTTGTTATGTTGTTTTAAGATACTATCAAAAGAATTTAAGCTATTTTTGATTATCTTTTGATGGTTATTGGTTGTAAGACAAAGAAAACCAAAATGCTTATTCACTTTCATCTGCAAGATAGTTATGGGTATAAACAACTGCAATATATATATGTGTGTGTATGCCAAAAACTCAGATAAATAGATATAATAGAAATCATATATTTGCGATTAAATCTGCATTCATAATATGTTGTTGCAATCTGAATGAATGTCAGTTAGTGTGGAGTAATTTTGTTTTTGTGAGCTTCATCACTCAATAGCCGATAAAGGTAGGGCCCACTTCCTCGATTATTGGTGATCTTTCCATTAGATAGATGTGTGTGGTAATGTATGTTGTGATTTGATTAGTTTCATATTGGTTATTGTCTTAAGTATTAGATTCTTGTCTGCATAGTTAATCTTTATGAATGTGTTAATCTCTATTGGTTTGTTCAATACTTATCGGTGTGTATAATTTACCTATCAACTATTATCAATATTGTTAAGAATAGATAGAAGCCGATTAGTAAAATCATTGTGAGTTAAGGAGATGAATAGTTAACTAATGTCAAAAGCATAGTTACATTCAGTAGATTAACTTTGATTTTGTTCATTTCATTTCAAGAAATATTTTCATTCTATTGTGTAGAGATTTTCAGTTTTGTTTTGTTGTGTGCCAGTAATCTGTTTTCTGCTACAAAATTATTTCTTCATAGGTTCATGTCACACATGTGATAGGAAGTTTGCAAATCAAAATTCTGTTCAAATGTAAATTACATTAGTTTGCATCCATCAACCCTTAGTTTATTGATTGCAGCCCTTTGGCATACTGCCACAACACGGGTCAAAACCCTATGTTCCCAGATTGACATTTAGGATGAACCGAGGAAGCTATTTCTAAGAATTAATTCAGAACCATTACAAGAACAATATAAGACCACAGTTTAATCCAATCATTTTGGCATCATTTCCAGGGAATGGTGTTAAAGGCATGTATTTCTAGTAAACTAAGCTAGGAGAATTTTTCTAGGGAGAAATTCCATGTGATATTCAACCTCGTTTGGATAACTACCCTTAGTTTTCTTTGTCATAAGTCATTTAGGTGCATGAATCATAGTAGGGATAGTAGAGGGAGATTTGTTAAAAAGGAAAAAGGGAGTATTAAACAATCCAAAAACATTAGTTGAGGGAGACAACTCACAAGGGAAATTGAAAACTAAAGTGAAAACCTTAGAGTTACTCGAACCCGATATTCAGAAATGTGCCATAGAGTCTACTACTATTGAGACACTTGTAGGTACCCATCCAAGTTCTTCCGAAATATTGCGAAAAAAGGTTGAAAAGGTCTTTTGGGAAACTTATAGGCCTGAAGTTGGTCCATTCTTAGAAGAGACCCAGGAGTCATCTAAAACCTACCTTACCCCTTGGGCATTATACATCATGGATCCTAACAACAACAACAACAACAATAATAACAACAGCAACAACAAAAACAATCATAATAGGGCATTGGCCAACAATAATCCGATTACCTTTGAGTTTCCAATCACACATCCCAAACAATATGCTCCAATGAAGAACATTCCTCATTCTGCTTTGCCTATTTTTCATGGTATTTCAATTGAGGATCCTGACATGTTTTTGTTTGAATTTAATGTGTTGTGCCACAACTATGATTATCAAAGTGATACATAGAAACTCAAACTATTTCCAACTACATTAAAGGATGCGACCCTGCGATGGTTTATGAATCTCAGGAATATTAGGACATGGGAAGTCATTAAGGAGTTATTCTTGAAAAATTACCAAGAGTATTGCAAAACAAATGAGGTTTGGGACGAGATCTTTTGCATGACACAAAAGGAAGACAATTCCATGGAGGACTAACTTGAGCGCTTCATGTTTAGTCTTCAACAATCCCGCCAACCGGGACTAAATGATGATGCTGTTAAAATGTTGTTTCTTAGAGGAATAAGAGATGATGTTATGGAAGCATTAAAATTAATGGGAAAAGGGAATATTTCTAAAATGGAATTTGACGATATCTATGACATTTGGAGGAACTATTCCAGGTCTCAATACTTAGGAAGGAACTATACAAGCAAGTTGTATTTTGCGGGAGATTCAACAAGTATCACTATGCCTGTGATAGGTAATTTACTTGAAGACCTTAAGATTGATTTGTTGTCATATGGGTAAAAAGATACACTTTATATACGTAAATGAAATAGGGAGAGGTTGAAAAAGCCTTAGCTGTCTTTTGCCCCATTTGTCAAAAAAAGCATGGTGACGAGGAATGTCCATATAATAGAACAAAGATATATTCTTTAGAAGAATCCAATAGGGAAACTACTCTAAAACCTCTTCTTGTAGGGATGACTGAGGTATAATACACAGATGAACTTGTTTACTGCATGTCCCAAAGAAGACAGTGGCAACCAAGAGAAATTCCCCCACCTGATTACCAAGTTGCACCCCAAAATCCTTTTCAATAGAATTCCTTCCCAAACCAGTTGGGATGATATGGAACTGGGAAAAGCCCTCCATACTACCCTTAGTGGTCACAAAAATATCTGCCTGCTCTGCACTCGTGGCAAGCATGGCGAGCACCACCACCCTACCCACAATATCGGTCATTTCCCCCGTATCCACTACCTCCAACAATAAACCCATATCAACAATCCCAAAAAATCTTACCACTTGTCTCGTTGTCTAATCAACCTTCTAGTTCAAACCAACAACCAAAACCCACACCAATGCCCGCACAACTGACACACAATCCAAAAAATAAGGTGAATCAACCAATTTATAATAATGAAGTGACAAGATTCTTGACTTATCCTATCAATGAATTGGAGATTGAAGGAGTAAATCTAAGGTCCAAAAAGAACCTTCAGGGACCGACCATCAAAGAAGTTAAAGACCATCCAGTTGAGCCCAAAGAAGAGCAACCAAAGCCTCCATTTATAGATAGGTTGCAAGAGAAACCAAGGCAACAAGAAAAATTTCAATCTGATTTTAATTTTATGAATGAATTATGTAATGTTAACATTATGATTCCTTTGTTGTAGGCTATTCGAGATATTCTTGTGTACACCAAGGAAGTTAAAGAAATTTGTGGGAGGAAGCAACAAAAGAAGCAAGACCCCAAGATAGTCCAAGTCATTGGAAAACTTGCAGAATTGATGTTGGGAAAAATTTAAGTCCCTAAGTATGCAGATCCTAGTAGTCCGATGATTAAGGTACATATTGGTGATGTAACCATTATGGATACACTTGTGGATTTAGGGGAAACTATAGTTATAATGACTAATGAGACTAATGAGAGGCTAGGCCTACAAGGACTAAGACCTACTCTGACAATCCTATAAATGGCTGATCGTTCCCTCGTAAAACCGAAAGGTACGCTCGAAGACATTATTCTTTCTATTGAGTCTTGGGAATATCCAATAGATTTTATGATTTTGCAACCAAAGATTAAGCTGGGGGGATACCCCTGATTTTAGGAAGACCTTGGTTAGATGCTGCTAATGACTTCATTGATTGCAGGTCTGGAAATATGGTGATTTTGAATGGGGAGCAAACAAAGCAGTTAACATTGTACCCTCCAACATAACCATTACTAGAAACGAAGGACCCTTTGTGGGTCGATAGCGATGTAGAGGAGTCTCTACCTATTTTGAAAATAGATCAAAGTAGGGAATTTGAAGAAGTTTCATAAGAAATTGGTATTAATCATTTATTGTAGAATCATTATTTAATTGATAATGATCTTGAGACAGTGATCTTTCCTACAGACATAAGTGATAGTTGTCCATTTGGAATTTTTTTGTTAGTAGGTAGTTCATAGTCTGTTTAACACTTTATTACTTTGCATCAATTATTACCACATGATTGTATATACTGTCGATTTTTAATTTTTTGGGATACTAATCCATATTCTTCCAATTTACAACTACATGCCATAGATACCCCTGTACAGTCCCAAGCTACTGAAATCTTTCCTGGTAAAATGCTTAACATCAATCCTGGGTTAGATGCTCACCAATTGAAAGAACTCATTGAGATGTTGTCTACCCATAAAGAAGCCTTTGCTTGGGATTATCAAGATATGAGAGGTATTCTTCCCACTACTTGTACACACCATATCTATATAGAGGAAGGGAGTAGACTGGTGCGACAACCGCAGAGAAGGTTAAACACAACCTTACGAGAAATAGTTAAGGAAGAACTTCAAAAGTTGCTCAATGTAGGATTTATTTACACTATATCAGATAGCCAATGGGTGTCCCCACTTGTAGTAGTACCTAAAAAGAATGGAAGTGGCGAATATGTGTCGATTATAGGGCCCTTAAGAGGCCACCAAGAAAGATCATTTCCCACTTCCTTTCATTGACCAAGTCTTGGACACCTTAGCTGGAAAAAAGTTCTTTTCCTTTCTTGATGGGTTTAGTGGGTATAAAAAAATCCGTATTGCCCCAGAAGACCAAGGAAAAAATACCTTTACCTACCCATGGGGAACATTTTCCTACAATGTCTTACCCTTCGGACTATGTAATGCACCCAATACTTTCCAACGAGTTGTTCTAAGCATTTTTGCTGATTTAGTTCATGATTGCGTAGAAGTGTACATGGATGACTTTACTATTTATGACAACACATATGAAGAAGCTAAGGAAAATATTGAGAAGGTACTTAAATGATGCATTGATACTAATCTTTCCTTAAGCCATGAAAAATGTCATATCTTAATGACTGAAGGTATTGTGTTGGGTCATTACATTTCTGAAAAAAGGAATTGAGGTAGATTTGAAAAAGATGAAGATTATTCAAGACTTTCCTATGCCTACTTGTCCAAAGGATGTATGTATTTTCCTCGGACATGTTGGTTATTATCACAGGTTTATTCAAAATTTTAGAAAGATTGCCTCATCGTTGTTTTTGTTACTAGGAAAGGATGCAGATTTCTCATGGACAACAGAATGCTAGCAAGCTTTCAAATAAATCAAAGGTAAGCTCATCACAATGCCCATGCTACAAGGACCCAATTGGGAACTTCCATTTCATATACATACCGATGCATCAAATACTTCTATGGGAGCCATACTTGGACAAGAGGAAGACACCCTCTTTTATGATATTTATTATATTAGTAAGATTTTTACTGGTGTAGAGGTAAACTATACTATTACTAAAAAAGAGTTTTTGGTTGTAGTTTATGCAATAAATAAATTTCGCCACTATATCACAAGTTATTAAATTTTTGTACATACGGATCATTTTTCCATTAGATTTTTGATGAAAAATCCTATCGTTATTAGGCGAGTAATTCGATGGTTGCTTCTTTTGTAGGAATTTGATATTACTATCCTTGACAAACCAGGGTGAGAGAATGTGGTGGCTGATTTTCTCTCTAGACTACACTATCAAGATGAGCTAACTCCAGTTGATGACACCTTTCTAGATGAACATATTTTTTCTATATCAACAAAGAGTTTGTGGTATGCGAACATGGAAAATTACTTGGTTACTTGCAGGTTCCCACCTCATTTCTCTACAAGGGAATGTCGAAAGCTGGTGGGACTCAGTGGTGATTTCATGCGGATTAATGGGATGCTCTTCTGCCAAGGCCTTGATAATATCATGTGTCGGTGTGTGCTCGAAGAAGATGTCTTTTACATTCTGCATGCATGCCATACAAAAACTTGTGAAGGACATTTTTCTGCCCATAGGACCGCTTAGAAGATCTTAACCATTGAGTATTTTTGGTCCACACTCCACAAGGATAGTAAGTGCTATGTTCAACATTGTAATAAGTGTCAATGTATGGGGCGAACTACCCACTCTAAATAAATTCCTCTACACCCTTAGTTATCCATAAAACAATTTGAAAAGTGGGGGTTAGATTTTGTAGGACCCATTAGCCCTCCTTCTCAGAATAAGGAATATATTTTGGTTTTCTACAAATTTTGTCACCAAATGGGTAGAGGTAGTAGCCTTAAAACATGCTAGGGATACTAAGGTTGCTAACTTCTTATATTTTGTGATTTTTACCAAGTTTGGTGTGCCTAGGGAGACTACCACGGACCAGGGAGCATAATTCACTTCTGAGTTGATCACCGAGTTGGTTAGACAATACAAAATTAAGAATCAAAAGTCTTCCCCATATCATCCACAAGCCAATGGACAAGTGAAAGTAACCAACTGAGATTTGGAGAATATTATCATGAAGATGACAAAATTGCAAAAGAAAGACTGGGTGAAAAGACTTCCTAAAGTAGTTTGGGCCTATCACACAACCTAGAAAATAACCACAGGGATGACACCATATGAGCTTGTTTATGGCAAGAGGGTCGTCTTGTCGATTCAGTTCAAAGTGAAGACTCTATGTACTACCCTTGATCTTGGAATGAACCTTAGTGATGCATAGAAGGAGAGACTTTCTCAACTCCACTCACTTGATGAAATGCGTCAAGAGGCTCTTTTTCATATAGAAGTGGTACAGAGGCAGAGGGCACAATGGCATGACCACTTCATTCGATCCCACACATTCCAACCAGGGGATTGGGCCTTACTCTATGACTCATGGTTCTAGGAGTTCAAAGGGAAATTCCACACTCATTGGCTCGGTCCCTATGAGATTCAAACTATGTATGGCGATGGTGTTGTTCGACTATGCATACTATTTTCAGAACGAAGGAATCTTCTTGTCAATGGGCACTACTTGAAACTTTACAAGCAACCTCTTTCAAAGGAGACCTTCTTTTGTGATGTGGTGAAGTAACTTATTGTTGTTCCCTTTGGCCTCCTTTGAGATTGTGTGATGTCAAAATAATAATAATAATAAAAAAGTATCCAACAATGAAAACCCTGTTGGGCATTGTTGGCCGGTTAATGTTCAAAACCCGGTCTCCGACGAGCATTACCCATTGAATAACCTTAGTGATGAAAACTATTTTTTTTTGGCACCACTAAGCTATGATAGATTGAAAACCAGGAAACTGGCAATGTATTATCATTATAAAAAAAAAGATCGAACAATGAAAACCCTATTGGGCGTTGTTGGCCGGTTAATGTTCAAAAATTGGTCTCTGGTGAGCATTACCTACTAAATAACATTAGTGGTGAAAACTAATTTTTTTTCATTGCCACTAAGCGGTGGTAGATTGAAAACCAGGCAATTGACAGTCTATTGTCGTTAAATAAAACTTCATGTCACCCTCCCGCCAGGAACTATTTTACTTTGCATTGTAGGCGCTTGGGTCCCTCAATTCAATCATTCAGGGTCTTCTTTCGTCCTCCTGTTCTGAACCATGGCATCTACTTTAATGTCTCCCAATGATATGCTTTGCCACTATTCCTGTCATTTTCCTTTTAGGAACCTCTACTTAGGTGCCTCCGCTAGTTGGTGTTTTCTTGGCCCATGGTTTTCTGACCTGTCACCATACATATCATTCCCCATTACTGGCTGGTTTTCTCACCCCTTCATTCATGATTCCACCATTCACATCACAATGGTTATTTGTGGCTTACAACCAACAACCATTTCATGGATTGCTCTGCGTTTCTGTCACCTTTGTGACAGGAATTGTTGCGAATATCTTTCGGCCAGGGTTCCAATTTTCTCTTCACTAGGAGCCTTTTTCTTTTTGTATCCATTAGGCGGTATTCCTTTCTTTGGGACTGGTTCCATGGTTTGTTTACCTCTCTTTGGTGTCCCCGTCGGTCTCTATTTACACACAGTTGATCGCTAGTTGGATGTTTCCCACTGGTCCTTTTCTTTCCCCACCTGGTGATCTGCTTACCGTTTCCAGTGCTCTAGCCAGTTAAATGTTAATTTTAGAAGGTAGATATATAACAAGTTAAATGCAGATTTGAACAATAAAATAGAGTAATAAAATACACATATAAGACAACATAGAGAATTTAACGTGGTTCACCCAATCAAGGCTACATCCACAAAACCACATCCATCCAATGATTTTATTATCCAGTGCAAAAACTATTACAATATTGTGAATAATTCCATACTACAATTCTCCATCCCAACTACTTATAACAAGCTTTTAGAAGCTTCCAAAAATTAGGGTTTACAAAGTCAACTTTTTCTTTTTTCGGTGACGAAGCGAAAAAAGGTGATTTTGTTTTTCTTGGGGGCAAGGTTACATGAAGATTGTATAGTACAAAAAAGTGTACAATATAGCATGATCAATCACCACATACCAACAATATCCCACTTGGAGACTGATCAGGCTCCATACCAACACAATCTCCCACTTGGAGACTAATCCTGGACAACACCACTGCACTTACAACTCCCACTAGAAATAAGCACCTTGGACCCTGTTGCTCTGTTATAGTTGAATTCAACCTTGAAGGCCAACTGAAGCTGAAGAGGACCTCAACTTCCCCCTTGTCACTACCTTTGTAAAAATATCCGCTGGATTGTCATCTGTATGTATCTTTTTCAGTTTTACCTATCCATCCTCCAATATTGACCAAATGAAATGATATCTCAATTGTATGTGTTTGGTTTTAGATGGCAAGAAAAAATTCTTGGAAAGATGTATAACACTCTAGCTTTCTGTAAACAAGTGATTTTCAGCCTATGATTTTCTCAACTCTTCCATGAAGAATTGTAGCCATATCATCTCCTTTGCTGCCTCAGTTGTAGCCACATATTCTGCCTCTGTGGTGAATAAAGCAACCGCCTTTTGCAACTGAAAAAATCCAACTCACTACTATCCCACCAACTGTAAATACATAACCTATGGTACTCCACCTGGTATCTATATCCCTTGCCAAATCTGAGTTAGCATAGCCTTTTAAATCTGTATTAGAGACCCCAAAACATAAACACGTATTGGATGTACCTCTCGAGTACCTAAGAATCCATTTTATTGCATTCCAATTCTCAAATCCAAGATGACTCATATACCTGCTAATAACTCCTACAACATGTGCAATATTCAGTCTAGTGCATACCATGGCGTACATTAAAATGCCTACAGCTAAAGCATATGGTACCTTGGACATTTTTTCTTCCTCCTCTTGTGTCTTTGGACACATATCCTTAGTCAATTTTACATGACTGGGCAAAGGTGTGCTAACAACTTTTTCATTCTCCATATGAAATCTTTGCAACACCTTTTCAACATAATCAACCTGCGATAAAAAACAATTTCCCGTTTTTCCTATCTCTTGTAATCTTCATACCAAGGATTTTTTTTGTTGCCCCCAAATCCTTAATAGCAAATGAATTTGCTAACTGTTGTTTTAAATCCTTTATGTGATCCATGTTAGACCCTGCTACAAGCATATCATCAACATATAAATATAAAATAATGTAGCTATCTTCACCTAACATCTTAAAATAAACACAATGGTTTGAATTACACTTGTTATAGCCTTGCTCAGCCATAAAACTATCAAATTTAAGATACCATTGACGAGGTGCTTGCTTCAAGCCATATAAAATTTTCTTCAATCTGCACACTAGTTTCTCCTTACCTTTGACCTCAAATCCTTGTGGTCGTTCCATATATATTTCCTCTTCCAAATCACCATGGAGAAAGACAGTTTCAACATCAAGCTTTCTAAATGCAAATCTTCAACAACCATAATACTTAAAATAGCACGAATAGAAGTCATTTTAACAACTAGAGAAAATATATCATCAAAATAAATACCTTGTTTCTATGCAAATTCCTTGACAACTAATTTGGCTTTAAATATTTTCTTACCTCCATCCTCCTCTTGCACCTTGTAAACCCATTTGTTTGGTAAAGCCTTTTTTCCTGCAGGCAACTTGCATAATTCCCAAGTCTGATTTTCCAACAAGGATTCCATTTCTTCTTCCATTCCATGCTCCCACTGAACCTTGGTATCCACTTGCATAGCTTCATGATAACATTTAGGTTCACCAACATCAGTTAATAAAATAGAATACAAAGAGGGAGAAAATCTTTCTGGAGGTCTACTTATCCTTGGAGATCGCATAACATTCATTGGAGTTTGTGTTATTTCTTGTTGTTGTTGTTGCGGAGCATGAGGAACCACTAGAACATTCTTGTTTGTAATATCATCCAACACTGCATAATCCTTTTATATCTTCTCATGCTACTGCAATAGATCCTTGTACAACACTTTCTCATTGAATATGACATCCCTATTTCTCACAATTTTCTTATTTTCAAAATCCCAAAGCCTATAACCAAATTCATCAATGCCATATCCAACAAACATACATTTCTATGATTTTGCATCAAGCTTTGTTCTATTTTTAGAATCTATATGTGCAAATTCTTCACAACCGAAGGTTGTGAGAAAAGAATAACTCACCTTCTTACCTATCCATGCTTCCTCTGGAATACCACAACCCAAAGGATTAGAGGGACCTCTATTAATTAAATAAATAGTAGTTTTTAGAGCCTTTGCCCACATGTTTAAAGGCAGCCCAACATTGCAATCTCATAGTTCGTGCACGCTCCATTATTGTTCTATTCATGCGCTCAACCACTCCATTTTCCTGTGGAGTCCTTGGAACTGTTTTTTGCCTAAGAATACCATTAGAGGAACAATAATATTCAAACTCTTTGCTGCAATAATCACCACCATTATCAGATCTGAGACATTTTAGATTTTTACCTGTCTCATTCTCAACCAAGCTTCTCCATTTTTTAAAATTTGCAAATACATCGGATTTTTGCCTAAGGAAATAAATCCATACCTTCCTAGTTGCATCATCAATGAATGCAACATAATACTGAGAGCCATCAAGAGAAGATACCTGAGCTGGTCCACATACATCCGTATGCACAAGCTCCAATTTCTCATCTTTCTTTCGTTTCCCATCCTTGAGAAAACTAACTCTCTTTTGTTTTCCATAAACACAACTTTCACAAAAATCCATATTAACACATTTTAGAGCTGGTAAAACATTCTTTGAATGAAGTAATTTCATACCTTTTGCACTCATATGCCCAATTCTATTATGCCATAGTGCTGATTCAAAATCCACAACAACTATCTGATTTTTTGCTTGTTGAATTGCAACAACTATTCCTGAACATTGATTTTTATCTGCAATAGCTAAAGTAGTAAGATCAGTATGACCTGTACAAAGATATAAGGTGCCTACTTTCACACCTTTTGCTACCAATAAGGCACCTTTTGTAACCTTCCAATTTTTATCACTAAATGTAACAACACAACCTTCATCATCTAGTTGCCCTACAGAAATTAAATTTCTTTTTAACTTTGGAATGCGCCTTACCTCATGTAGTAGCCAATGATTCCCATTCTGCAACTTAACTTTGATTCTTCCCTTTCCAACAATCTGACAGGGTTCATTATCTCCCAAATAAACTAGCCTAAAATCCCCTTGGACATAATCAAGAAAATAATTTCTATGGGGTGTAGCATGAAATGAAGCCCTTGAATCTAACATCCAAGAATCATCAATATTGTCAAGGGAAAGAATCAAAGCATCCTCATCAGATTTATTACTTACCACATTTGCCTCTTTATTTCCTTCCTTATTGTCTCCTTTATTTTTTCGAGACCAACAATCTTTCTTTAAATGACCTGGCTTACCACAGTACCAACAATCCCTCTTGTCTCTAGATTGGGACCTTTTGTCCCTTGATTTTCCTTGTGACTTCCCACGACTTCCAAAATTGTTTCCTCTCTCCTTTGTTCTGCCCCTTCTTTCTACATTCAAAACACTACTTGATGTGGATGTTCCACCTGAGTTTTTCCTACGAATTTCCTCGCTCAAAATAACACCAACAACATCATCAAAGTTTAATGTATTTGAACCAGAAACAAAATTGCTAACAACCATTACCAAGCTATTCCAGCTTTCAGGCAAATAACATAGAATCAAAAGAGCCCTAACTTCTTCATCAAAGTTTACTTTTACAGAAGTTAATTGACTGGTAACCGTATTAAACTCATTTAAATAATCAGTAACTGACCCACCTTCTACCATTTTCATATTAAATAAATGCTTCATAAGAAATACCTTATTTGAAGCGGAAGGCTTTTCATATAACTTCGCTAGGGTTTCCGTCAACTCTCGAGTTGTCTTTGTTGTTGAAATATTGAATGCCATCAATTGTGCCAGGCATAAATGAATACTACCAAGTGCCTTTCTATCCAAAATATCCTAGTCCTCATCTGACATTGCTCTAGGTTCCCTTCCAATAGCCACCATAAATCCATCTGTTAGAGGTAGTCCTCCATCTGCATCTTCCATAACCGATAATTCTGCCCATTGAACTTCTCAACCTTCAACTTACCCTCATCTTCCTTTGCTCCCACTTAACCATGAGACTCCCACTCAACCGTGAGACTTTCCTGCAGATGATAATAAAAAAAAACCCACTCTGATACCTCTTGTTAGTGTTAGAAGGTAGATATATAACAAGTTAAATGCAGATTTGAACAATAAAATAGAGTAATAAAACACACATAGAAGACAACACAGAGAATTTACTGTGGTTCACCCAATCTAGGATACATCCACAAAACCGCAACCATCCAATGATTTTATTATCTAGTGAAAAACCTATTACAATATTGCAAATAATGCCATATTACAACTCTCCATCCCAACCGTTTATAACAAGCTTTTAGAAGCTTCCATAAATTAAGGTTTACAAAGTTGGCTTTTTCCTTTTTCGATGATGAAGTGAAAAAAGGTGATTTTTTTTTTCTCGGGGGCAAGGATACATGAAGAGTGTACAGTACAAAAAAGTGTACATTATAGCATGATTAGTCGCCACATACCAACATTAAATGCCACCCTATCAGCCACCGTACTTTTTGACTGCGGTTTTCTCATGTTTTATTTTACACGAGGTGCTCACCAACTGGCTGATTCATTTTGATTTTGGTTCCATCACGACGTACCTCCTGCGCTTCTCTCTTGTTGTCCTATCATTGCTGCCGGGTTGGTGTTCACATTAGCATCGGTTTCACCACATGAATTGCCACGTCGCCACTTCATCCCATCAACGATCATCGGTAATGGTATTTCATGAGTTTTTATTTTATTTAATATCATCAACTCATTTAATGATTATGACATCACTCGTGGATAGGTAACTTGCTAAGCTAGGGCGGTGTCACATTGCTAATTGTGTCTCATCCTTCCCACATAAAAACCTGTCCCATCATATCTATACCCTATTATTTTCAGTGTGATCTGTCATAACCATCATTACTCGGTCACTCCCTCTTAATATCGCTAGTAATTATTATTATTTACTCTCAATAATAGTATGAAATCACCATTCCTTACCCTATACCAGAAACCATTTCTTACTTCCATTCTAAATTCCTAATTTCGCTACTAGTTAAGTTTGTACTATCCCTAGCGATGGTTGTTTCCGTTAATCGGATTTGTCCATACACTATACCGGGTTCTAACTATGGATTGTTCAGATTGCACCTCCTGGTAAGGATATGGTAGGAGAACTCAGACACCATTTTGAGCCAACAACAATGAATGACCTGAGGGCTTTGATGATTTCTAAGGAATACAAGATATTCAAGCAAGAAGGATGGATGAATACTTTAAAAGGCTGAGGGTGTATGATGAGAAGTTGGCTCGTGAGTTCACAATGAACTTCAACACTAAACGAGCATGAGTCTGTGTTTTGGAGATTCCCATTTCAGTTGAAAACATAACAGATGTTACAAGATTTCCATTAATAGGGGAAAGTTATTTTCTTGATAATTGTGCATGGGAAAGAGATCTTAAATCCCTTTGTAAAAAGTTCCTGAAGCATGGGGCATCAGTCGAAGTAGTTTCTGGTCAGGGCACAAAGTTAGCTTCACTTCCAGCTCCTTGGAATGATGTGGTGAAGTTTTTTATTCAGTAGTTAACCTGCAAGGGGAGGTATGTATATGTTTATGCTAAGAAATTTTGGCTTATGATACATCTGAGATGGGGTGCGCTTGTAAATGTTCCTTTCTTTTTGTATTCTTTTGTAATGTAAATGTGAAAGGTAGTCCAAAGGGGTAGTCAAAATTCATTAGCCCATCATGGGCTTATCAAACTATTGATTGTAAAATAATTGAAGAAGTTCTCACCTTCTAGGGATTGGGACTCAATTTTTGTAGATGAAACCCCTGAAAATTCTGTGGAGAATGACCTCCTTAATACTTCAAAACATTCTGCAGAAGAGGACACCCATAATGTAGAAAAATATTATGATTATTTAGAGGAAGACGAGTCTGGTCATACAAATTTAGATGAGGGTAATGAAAACACTAAGGATTCTAAGTTAGAAGCCTCTCCTAACAACTCTAAAAAAGGAGAAGTACAAACCCTAGGGTCTAGTAGCAAGAAGGTTAAGGGCTCCAGTGCTAGACGACCTAATCTTAAAAATATTGAAACCACTATACCTGGCTCTAGGGGTGAGAAAAAACAATGTAGTGGGTCAATCTCGATTGCTATTTTAGAAGAGAGACAATTTTCAACTGATCCCATAGATAATCTAGAAAATTTGGCTAATGTAGCCAGTGGTTTAAGCCCTCAAAAAATTGAAGAGGATGGAGATTTAACAATAGTGGCCATAGTCTCCTGAAAGACTAAGAGAACATAAGTTGTTGCCAGAGAATTAAGAAGGAGTAAGAGAAGGAAGTGGTAGATAGAATCTAAGGAATCTTCACAAAACTAAAAGAGGCTTGAACAAAACCTTGAAATACTACCCCAAAACTCTCCAGTCTCAGATGAGATACCGATCAACCAAGAAGAAATTCTTGACAAGGGAATTTTTCAAAATGAGTTTGCACTAGCTAAACAAACAAGTGATGATGACCTTGGTAACCCTGAAGATCAAGAAGTTGGGAAATTTGAAATCCCTCATGCCACTAATCAGGAAGGAGGACACTAATTAGAAGAGAGAATAGAGAATGAATTGAATGTGTTGGGTAATCAAGAACATGAAAATGTTGTAGTTCCCCAGCATGAACAAGAATCAGAGGCATAAGAAGAATATGAAGAAGAGAATCCCCTGATAACTAATGATTAAATCCATAACATGTAGAGTTTGGTGACTAAATTGACCAAAGAAAATGAAACCCTACAAAAATAGGTTCAAATTGCAGAGTCAGTCAATGCATCCCAAGCAACAGAGATCAATTAGTTGAAGGCAATACTCGAGCAGGAAAATGTTACTAAGAAATCTGTGGTAACAATTTAGGGACATGAAAAATAGTTGCAATAACTCTATCAGCTATGTGTCACAAAGGTCACTAGCACTCTACAAAAACTTTCCCCTTCTCCTTTTGGTTTGTATTCTATACCCTTTTTTGCATGAGGACATGCAAAGTCTTCAGCTGGGGGGAAATGATGGGAAAAAAATATACCATTATTTTACTTATTATTTTCTTTAACCTTTGTCATATTTCCTAATATTTCCCGTTGCTCCTATCACTTTTCATTAATGAACTGGAGATATTCTATGAAATAGGAGGAAAGGTAAAAACTAGTGAAAAATATCGATTCCTTTGACTGTTGCTAACTATCTTTGTGATTTTGGTAACAAGAAATATTTAAATGGTTGACATCAAGGCATGAAGGGCATTGGTGGATGGAAGACTAGGCCAGTTGGAGTTATTTTGTCACTTTGGCCATACTTGTGTCGAGATTAGCAAATCTGTTTTGAGTTGTTATGTTGTTTTAAGATACTGTCAAAAGACTTTAAGCAATTTTTGATTATCTTTCGATGGTTGTTGGCTGTAAGCCAAAAACAACCAAAATGATTATTCACTTTCATCTAAAAGGCTATTATGGGTATAAATAGTTGTGATATATATATATATGTGTGTGTGTGTGTGTGTGTGTGTGTGTGTGTGTGGGTGTGTGTGTGTGTGTGTGTGTGTGTGTGTGTTTGCGTGTATGCCAAAAAATTAGATAGATAGATATAATAGAAATCATATATTGGCAATTAAATTTGTGCTCATAATTTGTTGTTGCAATCAAATGAATGATAGTTAGTGTGGAGTAATTCTGTGTTTGTGAGCTTCATAACTCAATAGTCAGCGAAGGAAGGGCCCACTTCCTCAGTTGTTGGTGATCTTTCCATTAGATAGATGTGTGTGGTAATGTATGTTGTGATTTGATTAGTTTCATATCGATTATTGTGTTAAGTATTAGATTCCTGTCCGCATAGTTGATCTTTATGAATGTGTTAATAGCTCTTGGTTTTTCAATACTTATCGGTGTGTATAATTTACCTATCAACTATTATCATTATTGTTAAGAATAGCTAGAAGCCGATTAGTAAAATCACTATGATTTAAGGAGTTGAATAGTTAATTAATGTCGAAAGCATAGTTACATTCAATAGTTTAACTTTGATTCTGTTTATTTCATTTCAAGAAATATTTTCTTTTTGTTGTGTAGAGGTTTTTAGTTTAGTTTTTTTGTGTGCCAGTAATATGCTTTTTGCTGTAGAAGTATTTCTTCACGGGTTCGTATCACACACATGACAAGAAGTCTGCAAATCAGAAACATGTTCAAATGCATATTACATTAGTTTGCATCCATCAACCCTTAGTTTATTGATTGCAACCCTTCAACATACTGCCACAACACGATTCAAAATCCTACATTCTAAGATTGACACTTTAGGATGAACTGAGGAAGCTATTTCTTAGAATTAATTCAGAACCATTACAAGAAAAATTTCAGACCACAGTTTAATCCAATTAGTACCCTTCATGGAATAGGTATAGAACCATTTGAGATGACTACTATTGATAGGATCCTGCAAGGAATCCCCTTTAGGTGTTTCTAACTGACATGCATATCTTGCGGTAATGATAAATGGTCCTAACCAGTTAGGGTCAAATTTACCTTTACTAACTTGATCCAACTAATTCTTTTGATTCTCTTTAAGAACTAGGTCTCCAACTTGAAATTTTGTACCCCTGATTTTCTTGTTATAGCTTCTATGAAGATGATTTTTATAGGACTGCAAGTGATTCAGCGATTCTAGAAATTGCTCATCCAACAATTCAAGTTCATTCAACCTAGACGTTTGGTACTCTTCATCATCAATTAGGTGTTGCAATGAAACCCTTATCGATGGAAGATCGATCTCAATAGGAAAGATGGCTTCAATTCAATAGGCCAATAAATATAGAGTGATAGTAGTGGGTGTTCTAATACTGGTTTGAAAGGCCCATAAGGCGGGATTCAATTGTAAGTGCCAAGCCCAACCAATTCTATGAAGTTTTTTTTCAAGATATTTAGGATAGTCTTGTTAGATGCTTCAGCTTGAACATTTCCTTGAGGGTAGTAGGGTGTGGAGAAATGATGTTGGATATGGAATTGATTGCAAAGTTCTTAGGCATCTTGATTTTTAAAGGGTGTTCTATTATTTGAGATAATAGCCTAAGGAACACCATAGTGGAAAATTAGGTAGTTCGAGATGAATTTGGATATCTATTTTCCTATGATACAGGTCATGGGAATGGATTCTATCCAATTCATAAAGTACTCAGTGGAGGTGATGATGTTCATTTGTGGCCATTGGATGAGGTAGGTTCTATCTTTCCTATGAGATCAAGTCCTTGTTGTGAGAAAGGACAAGATGTCATTATAGTTCATAGTTCCTGAACTGAAGCATGAATGAGATCACCATGTTATTGATATTATAAGCACTTTTTCATAAATTTATTAGGGTCTTTTGTTCTATGGTAGGCCGATAATAACCTATTCTAAGAAACTTCTTTGCTAAGGTAGCACCACTCAAATGTGACCCACAAATTCCTTCACATATCTCTTTTAAGGTAGTTGAAGCTTCTTCTTGGTTAAGACATCTAAGTAACATTCCATCGATACTTCTTTGATAGGGTATCACCAATGATGACGAAGCGAGAGGATCTTCAAATAAATGTTTATGGTGGAGGTAGTATCAATATGATGGTAGAGGTGATCTCAATGTCTTATTAAGGGAATCTTAATATTATAATATAAATGGTTCTCACATTATGGCATATAAGGCAGATAAAGGAAGAAGAGTAATTTTGATTCAAGGATATTGAAAGCCAATATGAGAAGTTGTTCCATGAGAAATTCACATTTTTGTCTATTATGCAACATGTCTAGTAATGACCCAATGGTTTTCATAACATCTATTGATTTTTTGTTAAGTCTTGGAATCTACTCAAAGGTGATGACTATGAAGTAGTTCTTGAAGCTATCAACCATTTTCTTGTACGACATCAACTTATCATCCTTGGTTTGGTAGTCATTGTTGACTTGTCTTGCTACCAACTAAGAATCACCATATACTTGAAGTTCCTCGATTTTCCATTGAATAGCCATTCTTAACCCTATGGTGATAGCCTCGTACTCTTCTTAGTTGTTGGTGCATGGAAAATCCAACTTGTATGACTTCAAAATGAAATCACCTTGAGGGGTGATGAATACGATACATGTTCTTGATCTGTGTTATGCATGGGCACCATCAAAGTATAGATTCCATAGGTTTGTTGATGTGATGGTAAATATTTCTTCATCTGAAAACTCAAACACTAAAGGTTTTTTTAACATATATTGGTGCTTCAACTAATTGATCTTAATGAATTTTCATTTGATCACCTTTCGATTCCACATACTTAATATCAAACTCACTTCGGATCATAACCCACTTAGCCATATGACCTATAAGAGTTGTCTTTGATAACAAGTATTTTAATGGATCAAAATTAGAGATAAGCTTAACTTGATGACTAAACATGTATTGTCATATCTTTTGTGAAGCAAAAACTACCGCTAGACAAGCATTTTCAATTGGGGTGTAATTAAGCTCATATCTAACTAAGGTCCTACTAATATAATAGATGGATATTTCCTTCCCTGATTCATCATGTTGTGCCAAGAGAGATCCTAATACTATTGACGTAGCTGAGATATACAATATCAATGGTTTATCTGTAATTGGTGGTATTAATACTAGTGGTGATGCAAGGTAATCCTTCAACTGCTGAAAGTCTTGTTGGAAATTATGATCCCATTTGAATGCTACAACTTTATGAATAAGGTGTGTGAATGGATGACATTTGTAACTATGCAATAAATCTCTTGATAGACTAAATCTTTCCCTATAAATGGTGAAGTTGTTTGGGTGTTTTAGATGGTTGCATCTCAATGGTGACTTTGACTTTGGCAGGGTCACTTTAATTCCCCTTTGTGAAAGCTTAATTGAAGTGACTCCAAAGACATATTTCTTTAGATTTAATCTCACTTGATATTTCTCGAGTGTGTCGAAGATTTGAGCTAATACCTCAAGATGTCATTTCCTTTTGAAAAATTTTGCTATTATATCATCTAGATAATCTTCCAAGAATTATAAAAATTTCATGGAAGATTATAGTCATCGCTCTTTAACATGTAGCTCCAATATTTTTGAGACCAAAGGGAATGGTATTCAAACAATATGTTCCCCATGGACATGTGAATGTAATTTTATGTTGATCCTCTCTTTATATCATTATCTGGTTATACCTTGAAAATCCATCCATGAGAGACAACATCTCATGTCCAACTATAAGATCCACAATGATGTCAATGTTTGGCAATGAAAAATTGTCTTTAGGGAATGATTTGTTCAAGTCTCTGAAATTTGTGCATATCTAGATGACCCCAGTTGGTTTTGATACTAGGCGTGGTTTGAAACCCACACAAGATAATTGATAGGTCTTATGAAACCGACTTCGAGCAACTTTTGTAGTTCTAATTTGACAAATAGGCTATTTGGGGATTCATTTTCCTTAGATTCTATTTCATAGGTTTCACATTCAGATGCACTGTAAAATGATGTATCCAATCTTAGAATGTATGCATATGACCAAGAAAATTTGATTTTTCTTTCTTTTAGGAAGGCTGTTAGATTGTGTTGTTCCTCATTGCACTTGTATGCAACATAGTATGCCACATGTGGTTTTTTGACTGATCTGACATTTATTGATTGTGTTCCTTCCTCAAGAACTATTGACATTTCTTGATCTACATTAGGGAGATTGAATCCTTCATCCTTAGGCATCTCAAAGAGGTTTTCACCTTCAAATATGTCCTTTATTTTCAATTTTCATGATCTGAAAGTGCCACTTTGTGGTTTTCACTTGTGGGCCTTGTTTTTATTTTTATATTTGTCAATTGTGACTAAAGGATTCAATCATGTCCCCATAGTATGATTGTGTATTGAGTTGAATATCAAACCTTTATTTTTGATAACCAAAAGGTATGCCTTCTCGGAGACCCAAACATTTAGTAATAGCCTCATCATTTTCAAATAAATCAAGAACCAATGCTTGTTGTTGGTCCCAATCTATGAGATGGGGATATACGAGTTTGATTTCATTATTTTGGATAGGTGAGGTAAATGACATGGTAGTGATAATGTATATAGAGGAATTTTCAAATAGGTCTATTATACACATGGGTAAGTCTTTGATATTCCCATTATCAAATCAATTATACCAAGTAGAAGCTTCAACTTCCTCAATAAAGATATCCTTAGTGGAAGGAGTCCCATTTTCATATAAACCGTAACCAAGACCTTTGTATTTTGGTCACTTTTCTAAAATAATAGGTTCACATATGCCTTGTTGATTCAAAACAAGTCCACCATTACTTGTATAGCTCATGTTCTTGATCAAATAATATCCCTTGCTATTTTGATCAATTGGAAGAGGAGATTCCTCTTATTTTTCTTAATATATATACACTTTGAGAAGTCCCCTTCATCTATAACCTTTATATTTAGTTCTCCCCATTCTGGAAAGGTAGTTGGTTTGAACTTGATATTTTTTTTAGACACTTTTTCAATATGATGTGTTTTTCCCTATGTTTTAGAGGAAAGTGATAGCTACCCCACATAGAAAGATTCTTTGAGATTATAGTCACCACAACCATTGTCTTGTAAATGTACCTTGACTTCAATAAGTGTGTGTTGGGATTTTGATGTAGATACAAGCATTTATTGATTGACATAAGATGAGGGTGGATATTCGCCATTCTTAGGTACTTGGAGCAATCTATGGTACTTCTCTTCCATACTTTTGCAGTCATAGAAAGGTTCAAGATCACTCTATATTGTAATCTCTTGGTCGTTGTATGGAAATTTAAGATATTCATGATATGTAGATGCAATGGATTGCATGGCATGAATCCATGGGCAAGCCAAAAGTATATTATAAGGTAAATCAAGGTCAAACTTGACATGTGGTTTCTATTGTTATTGGTCGAACCCATATAGGTAACTTTATGGTTCCTTCTAAGTCACGTTCATTATCATCATATGCTTGAATAGTGATTCCTTTTATTCTTGCAATCACCTCCTTAGAGTATACCAAGTATCTAACCAACTGAAGGGCACAAATATTTAAGCCCACACCTCCATCTATCAGAACTCTCTTCACTTAGTATTTGTGAACGCAGACCTCAAGATGTAATGCACGATTATAGAATGATTGGGATGGGAGGTCATTTTCTATGAATACAAGGTGGCAGGTGGATGCAATATTTCTTAGCATGCCCTGGAATTTTTCTATATCAATTTCAGTAGGTATGGATGAGGATGAAAGAGCTTTTTCCAAGACTTCCTTGTGTGCGAGGGAAATCCTCTAGATTTTTAGGATTCAGATTTGTGCTAGTGTTTTCTTGAGTTGGTCTATTAGACTATAATATTGCAAAGGGGCTCCTTGGATGGTAACTTTCACTCTTCATGTGGTGACTCCACACTCAGGATTTGGTCCTTGTATAGTGTCAATGAAGATATGATGATCATCACACCGTGCATTTCTTACGACATTATCATAGGTGTGATTAAATTGATTGTAAACCTTTGAATTTACAACATCATTACCTTTACCATGACCAGCCATCTAATTCTTGTATATACCCAAGTCATTATTTCTAGAATTTCCAGGGCATTGATCAATGTTTACCTCACCATGATCTATGAGGTCGTGAATGGAATTTTTTAAGTTTCATGCAATTTGATTTTTTGTGCCCTTTTGTCTGATGATATTCATAGTAGTCATCATCCTTGTACCTTGTGGATTTGATTTGTGATTCTTCATAATTTCTACAATCGAGAAGTGTTATCAATTTTTTTTGGATCAATTTATGCAAGATTATTTCAATCGGTTTCCCCAAAGGAGTGTACTTGTATCTTGCTAGATAGTTATTCTACCTAGGTGGAGATCCTCTTAGAGGATTGGTGTTTTGAGTTAATGAACTTAATTATTGTGTTGTGTGTTTGATTGAGATAGTGTGTTTATCACAAGTTTTTGCATCTGCTACACTATCATTAGTTATATTCTTGTTTTTGGCCCATATATGGGGTTTGCCACTTGAACTAGATGGTTGGTGATTGCGCTTATAGATTTGCATTGATCCTTTAGCAATGATTTATCTCTCAATGTTTAGCCCTTTTAAGGTGAGCTATTTAAACCTATTTTAATGAATTGCATTCATAATTGGAAGGCGAGTTCTATGTTTAAATTACTTACAATGATTTATACTTATTTTTCAGGAATCAGTCCTTTACACTTGCTTGCACCTTGTGTCTCCATCTTTGTAGGAAATGTAGAACAGTCTAGATAACTAAGAGGGGGGTGAATCAATTATTATAAAACAATTTTATTATCCTTAATTAATCTAGAGAAAACTCAAATCATTCAGATAGAAATTAAACTGATATGAACATGAAATAATTTAATGAAACCATGCACAAAGAACATCGGAATTTACAAGGAAACCCAAGATGGGAAAAACTATGGAGAATGATAATTCTCAATTATAAAACACCAGTTAAGGTGATTTTTACAAGGGCTCACTGCCAAGTTGCTCACTGCCGATTGGGCTCACTGCCTGGCTATTATAGCCAAAGATACAAAAAGTCTCACTACCAAAAGAGAAAGGCTCATTGCCTACAGAAAATGGCTCACTGCCAGAAGAATGATGAAAAGGAATCCATCATAGAAATAATTGTCACCAATAGTCACACCGAAATAAAATCACTATCTGCTATCTTTGGTATACTTTCACACAGTGTCTGGATGTTCATATTTGCATTCACCACACTTTCTTTCATCGAACGAGATCAAATTTTAATTATACCAATCAATGCCTTCTTAATCTCCCCAAGTCAACCAAGCATAATTCATGCTTCCATAAGCTCCTAAGTCGGTTGAACACAATTTGAATTAGGTCAACACAAAAAAATTCCCGCAGTGGAAGGGAATGAAACATGGACCACACATAACCTCCTCTCTCAAATCAACATGCTACAAATTAACCATGATATCTGGAACCAAGGAGTAAGATATACACATTACAATGCACACAATGTTCTGGGACATGCTAACCACTTTGTAGATAGGTCCAAACCCAAAAGAGTGTATCTCATTATGTTGCAAGATATATGGGACTAGGAAAAGAAGGACCAAAGATAGATCATCACATCACAACATCCAGAGAACACCAATCTAGATCACCAAAGTAACAGAACGAGCCTTAATCAATCAACCAAGATATGTTGACATCAATGACAACCATTAATGACAAAAATCAATAAATAATCAATATCATCACATTCCAATAATCTCCCCCTTTGTCATTGATGGCAACATTCATCAACGACAAACCAAACAACTCAACAACAATATCAACATCATCAAGAAACCTCTTTTCTTCTCCCCCTTTGACATCAAGGACAAAGGGAAAATACTACCCTTGAGAACCTTACTCCGCTACCCCTATGAGGAAGCCACCAAGCATTGATCTAGATAAGAGTGAACATATAATACCTTGGACTAATGCACACCCTGGTGAACATTATTGTAGACCCAGAGGGGGAAAAACCCTTAACTTTTGTTGGAGATACTCAAAAGTATCTTTACTCAATGGCTTTGTGAAAATATCTGCAATCCACTCTTTTGTGGGTACACATTCAAGTCATACCTCATTCTTCAATACCTTCTCTCTCAAGAAGTGATATCTTATGGATATATGCTTCATTCTAGAGTGTTGTACTAGATTCTTGGAAATGTTTATTGTGTTAGTATTATCACATAGTATTGAGATTGGTTCATCAAATGATATGCCAATATACTTCAACGTTTGTTTCATCCACAATACCTGAGTGCAACATGAGGATGCTACAATGTGTTCAGCTTTAGTAGTAGATAAAGATACAAATTCTTGTTTCTTGCTCAACCAAGAAACCAACCGAGAGCCAAGGAAATAAGCTCCACCACTTGCACTCTGCTTGTTATCAACACATCTAGCCCAATCAAAATCAATATAGGTTATCAAATTGAAATATGAATCCTTTGGATACCATATTCTGATATCTTCTATGCCCTTCAAATATATAAAGATCCTTTTTACTACAACAACATGTGATTCCTTTGGTTCTTGCTGAAATCTAGCTACTAGACAAACAACATACATAATGTTTGGTCTAGTAGCAGTCAAATATAACAATCCTCCAATCATTGACCTATACATACTAGCATCAACTTTAGGTGAATCATATTATTTTTTCAACTTACTTCCTGTAACATTAGGTGTAAAAGCCAGTTTGGAGTTCTCAAACCCAAACTTATTCAATAATTCTTTGGTATACTTGGATTGGGAAATGAAAATTCCTTTGTTGTTTTGGTTTACTTGCAATCTAAGAAAAAAATTCAACTCACCTATCATAGAAATCTCAAATTCTTTCTGCATTTCATCTGTTAATGTTTTGCACATATCATCATTTCCCCCAAAAATTATGTCATCAACATAAACCACAACAATCAATATTTGATTTGAGTGAATTATATAGTATAAATTATTGTCAGCATATCCCTTTTTAAATCCTTTTCTAATCAAGTACTTTTCTAATATGCCATACCAGGCTCTAGGAGCCTACTTCAATCCATATAAAGCTTTCTTCAACCCGCAAATAACATTTGGGTCACTTCCAGACTTAAATCCCTTTGGTTGCTCAATGTAGACTTATTCCTTTAGTTCTCCATTCAAGAATGCAGATTTTACATCCATTTGATAGACTTTGAAATCCTTAAAAGTTGCAAAGGCCAGGAATATCCGGATTGCTTCCATCTGAGCAACAAGAGCATATGTTTCTTCAAATTCAATACCTTAGATTTGAGTATAACCTTTGCAACCCAGTATTGCCTTGTTTCTCATTACCTTTCCATTTTGTCCAGTTTGTTTCAGAATACCCACTTTGTTCCAATTACATTTTTGTCTGCTGGTCTAGGCACAAGTTCCCAAGTCATATTTTTCTCTATCTGATCAAGCTCTTCTTTGATTTCCTTTACCAAATTTTTATCATTGCATGCTTCTTCCACAATCTTTGGCTCAATTTCCGAGAGTAGGCACAGTAACACTTTCTCTTGGGCTACTTTGCTTCTTGTGATGATTCCTTTATTCTTATCTCCAATAATCTAATTTTTTGAATGGTTTCTTTCTACATACCTTGGAGTTTTGGTTGAAGTTGTCGAAGCCTCCTTTGTCTCTTCTTCTTTGTCATCTGAGTTATCTGATTCATATTCAATATGTCTATCAAGATTTATTTGAACATCTTCATATACTTTCACATTCACACTTTCAAATATCTTGTTCAATCTCTTATTGTAGCACTAGTATGCTTTGCCTCTTATAGAGTAACCCAAAAATATACCTTCATCAGCTCTACTGTCAAACTTTCCAAGATCGTCCTCATCTCTCCGAATGTAGCATTTGCTTCCAATTTTTTTGAAATACTTTATTGTGGGAGCTCTTCCATGCCATAGCTCATATGATGTCTTTCGATATTTCCTCTGGAACAATACTCTATTAAGAGTGTATACTGGTGTGTGTATTTCTTCTCTCTAGTAGATCTGTGTTAAACTTGCTTCCATGATCATTGTTCTAGCTACGTTTTGAACTATCTGGATCATTCTTTCCACTACACCAATTTTTTGTGGTGTTCTAGGGGCAGATAGCTATCTTTTAATGCCATGTTTCTCATAGAACTTGTTGAATTCATCAGAAGTGAACTCTCCTCCTCTTTCAGATCTTAAACACTTGATTCTCCTATCAACTTCATTCTCAACTCTTGCCTTTAAAATCTTGAATTTTTTTAGAGCCTTTGATTTTTATCTTAAGAATGTGATCCAAGTTAGTCTAGAATCATCATCTACTAATAGCATGAAATATTTCTCACCTTGTAGGCTTCTTGTTCTGGTTGGACCACATAGGTCAGTGTGTACAAGGTCTAACAATTCAGTAGATGATGCTTCTTTTCCTCGAAATGTACCTTTGGTCTATTTTCCTTCTTGACATGTCCTTTACAAATAATGCTTTCTGGTTTGGTCAATCTAGGAAAATATCTAGCTACCCTTGTTGAACTTATCCTTACCAAGTTGTTGAATTTGATATGATACATCCTTTGGTGCTAGAGCCAACTGCTATTGCTTTGAGAAAATAGGCATCTCTTTGTAGCTCCTTCCAGTTGATACATATTCCCACTTGTTCTTTTTCCTATTGTAATAACAGTTCCAAAACTCTTCTAGATCTCACAACCATCATCCTAAAATATAACATTATAACCATTCTCACACATCTATCCAACACTCAAAAGATTGTGATATAAACCCTTCACATTGTAAGGAAAGAATATGGACGTAGAAAAAACTTTCCTAATGTCAAACCGCGAAGAAGAATGCAAACATGTATTTAAATTTTACAATTATAGTTCATTAAGATGCACATGAAGGAAATTACAGAATAGAGAAAATAAACTCAAACATAATCGACACTAGATTTATGTGGGAAAACCCTTACGAGAGAAAAACCCACAACACCAAAGAAAATCACTTGTATTATATTAATCGAATTACATACAAGTTACATACTCTCCTTTCAGATGACAATATTACAACAACAATGTTTCTCTGATCAACCTCGTACAAAATAACATTGTTACAATTCTTTTAATACAACATACAACGAAATTCACTAACTGATCATTCGATCATCCAACCCGTGAATCATTAAACTCTTGAACCTTTTTCACAGTTCCAATACGTTGCACTGTATAGCAACAACCATGATCAATTCATTCTTAGTACAATTGATTCAGTTCAAATTCCTCTATTGAACAACCGTCGAACTTCCCAAGGATTCAAACGGCCTCATTCCAAGCCAGCAAACTCCTCCACTTAATGAATTACAACTCAACAGACCACCAAGAAGTCATGCTCTCCCCCTTACATCGTGCTACTACTTCACATTCAACAGGTTCCCGTAGGGTGGCGGTAACTGTGCTACTATTGGAGTGTTTGCACACCCCCGTGGTACAGAGGTGTACATCATGCTACTGCTACACATCTGGTGAACCCTTGTGGTATGTCGATAACCACCGTACTACTGCTACACATCTAAGAGGTGCCCGTGATATGGCGGTAATCGTGCCACCGCAACCCAGTGTAGAGACACCTGCAATATAGAGGTAAAGGCATAGACAAAATACTTATGCATTATTTGATTCTTGATGAAATTATCAAGGTTTCTACTAGTGAGTTTGAGACACATATTCTCAAAAATCTCCCACTTGACGAAGAACTCACTGAACCCTTCTCAATACTTGAAGCCATTGAATATTCTAGACCCCAAGGCCCATTGAATTTGAACACCATCTGAACTTGTATGTGCTCACTAGCTTTTTCAAAGCATCAACGACATTCTTCAGAGTATCCACCTTTTCCAAACAGACCTTTCCATCCTCCATCATATGTCGTACAAAATGGTACTGCATATCAATATGTTTCATCCTGGCATGGAAAGTAGGATTTTTTTTCTAGACAAATGGCACTCTAACTGTCACTATATACACCTAAAAATGGTTTGAAGAATATAATTAATTAAATAGGAATTATTTGATTAATTACCCTAAATTCCTCTACTATTGAATAAATATAAATATTTATTTATATAGTTCACGTTTAAATTCTTATTAAAATTCTTCTAATTCTCCTATTATTTCATCTTAATTAAATGAAAAAAATTAAATACTTTGTTTTATTTAATTATCAAATTCCCCTATTTATTCTATCTTAATTACATCATTCTATCTAAATTAAATAAACAGGTTCACATACTTTATTTTATTTAATTATTCATTTTATTCCATATTTAATAAATAGACTTTTATAGTTTTTTTTATTAAATTAAATATCTTATTTATTTCTAAATTTGAATAAATCTCAATTATTCA
The DNA here is from genome assembly GCA_007115665.2 of Sequoiadendron giganteum. Lineage (NCBI taxonomy): Eukaryota > Viridiplantae > Streptophyta > Pinopsida > Cupressales > Cupressaceae > Sequoiadendron > Sequoiadendron giganteum. The sequence goes on along the minus strand of CM021107.1, from coordinate 27,457,638 downwards.
AATGAAGAACATATTCTATAGCTCATCATATCTCACCAATAAAATCAAATATCATATGTCTAATTTATGCCAAATTTAATTGAACTGGCATTCACGGGAAAGCTTGCAAGCAATCCTCTTAGTCTCATTCCTTTGATCCTTCCTATCATCTGGCCTAATGTTTTCATGGGGAGGAACCATTTCGATAATCAGCTCAAGCCTCTCCATCTCTCACCATTCAATCCTCTAGATTGAATCCAAACCTCTGCTTTGTTGCCCCTATGCAAATGTGTTGCTGAGAAATCTATAAATACAACCTCAGTCAACAGGAAATGGATCCCAACTTTGTGCAATCTTACTTTGCAGGGAAAGCAATCAAGCAATCAAGCAATAACATCTTAGCATCATAGCATCAATAGAATTCATTTCACGGCTGTAGAGTAGTTTTAACTATAGCTTCATCATCATAGTTTCATGTTAAGATAGATTATAGTAGTTTCCTTTTATCAATTATATATCATCATATAGGATTTCATCATTGCATCTAGCATCCTTCCATTCTCTAGATTGGCATTTTAAGAGTCACAAGTGCTTATCAAATCTGAGAGCCTTCTGTGATTTTATAATCTTTAGAGATAGGAAACAATGAGACTCTTTCAAGTTTTTGTTCTTTTAATTAGTTAATTACTGTAGAATATTTGATATAATGTTTCATTAAGAAGTGTTTTTACTTACTAATACTTATTTCAAACTTACAATTTGGCGCCCACCGTGGGGCAATAACCCCATATTTAACAAAATTTCTTTGAAAAGTGTTGTATAGGATTCTGGCATGTTCATTTTAGCATGATCAAGAGATTTCTCGATGCTTTTGACAAAAACTATAGTGCTTCCAACGAAAATCGTAGCACTCTGGAGGTCTGTTTCAGTGCTTCGACAAAAACTATAGCGCTTTTGAAAAAAAATTCAGTGCTTCTGAGGAGAAAACTATAGCGCTTCCATAGTCTATTTCAGCACATCTATCAAACGTTCCTAGCCCAGTGGGCCACTATTCTTAAAATTTGTATAGCACTTTGGCTAAATTCTATGGCACTTCTGCCAAATTTTGTAACTCTTTCGATGAAAACTATAGTGCATCTGATCTAAACTATAGCGCTTCTACCCTTTGTTTCAGCACTTTTGTAATTTATTATCTGGATTCGACGTGACTGTAGCCAAAATTTTATTTTGATGCATTTGGAATAAAAAGAATCAATCCAAGGGTAGTCACTTAATTTAAAATATATCAATCCTAGGATAGTCATATCATGATTTTGTGAAGCAAAATATTCACCTAGAATAGTACATCATCATTTTGGGCTTAAAAATTGAACATTTGATTACTGTGCTTGTGTGGTGAATAGGCTTATGCTCTCCCCTTAACTGGGTGATCAAAATGCTAGACTCATCCTTTATTTTCATACAATTTACGCTTTTGTTAAATCCTTTAGAAGGCCTGTCGTAGTGGGAAAAAATACTCACCCTACGGGAACGACCTAAGTGGGAACGCCTAAAGCTAATGATTCCAACCCACTTAGATCAAATGTAAGTTGTTGATGAAAGTCCAAATCGATGGTAGTGTGCAAGATAACCATCCCCAAAGCCTTTGTTCTAAAGGTTGGGAGGTCTCCTGAGGGAGTTTATCATTTATCGCATCGCACAAAACCCTATCTAAGAACCATAGTGTAGAATCCAGCTGAGTCAATAACCAAACATTGTAATACTTGCAGTGCAAGGGAAGGGAAGAATCTACCCCCAAGAAACTCACCATATAATTTCCAAGGACCATTTTTCTCAGGGGATCGATAAATCTAACCTTGAGTACACGCCTAGAATTGACAAAAACACGGGCGCCCTCTAGGGGGTGACATGGTTGTGTGAGTCAATGCAATTTTAAGATGTGGGCTTTTGAGTATAACGATGACCTTTTTTGACCTTAAGAGTGAGTCTTTCTGAAGTGTATTTTTGTTAAAGAAACCAATGAAAATAGGACCATGCATGGTTCTTAGAACATACACTATCTATTTAGATTCTCGATTTAAAAACAACTGTTTTACAATTTCTTGCCGTGTTCTAAAATCATTAAACTCAGATAAAGATCATCCAAAAGAACACAAAAGGAGTCAAACAAAACCAAACAATGAAGTTTATGATTAGGGATTGGAAATCCACAACGTTTGTCAAGAAATCCCTCACAAAAAGATTCAAACAACCAAAGAAACAAATCAGTTACAAGAAACTCTCAGAAAGAAGGTGATTCTTATATCAAATTAGGAAAGTCTTACTTCACCATAGAACCTTCATCCATAGGTTTCATGATTTTTCAAAGGATATATTGATGATTATGCTTTAGAACCTTTGTATTCACAAGCCTTTTTCCAAAAAAGAGCCTTGTCACAGAAACATAATCATAGTCAACCTATTTGTTAGTCTTCAATCCCACAACCAATGATAGAATATTCCAACAGGCCCGATCAATTCTTACAATAGAGAAAAATTAGAAGCATTAGGCTTGTCATCCAACATCAAGAAGTTACTAGAGGAGATATCCTGTCAAAGTAACAAAATCCAAAAAATCAATCTCTTCACGGGAAGGAAAATTAGACAAAACTATTGAAACCCAAAGTAGTGCTTTCACACTCTGTTTTAGCGCTTTTGAGGTCTGTTTTAGTGCTTCTATATCTAGAGTAGCACTTACACACTCTGTTTTAGCACTTCTGAGGTATGTTTTAGTGCTTCTACAAAGTAGCACCTCTGCAATCTGTTATAGCGCTTACACTCCGTTTTAGCACTTCCATGGTCTGTTTTAGCCCTTTTGCACTCTGTTTTAGTGCTTCTAAAGAGCATAAAAATAGAGAGTTTTCAAACACATATGTCAATTTTTTTGACATTTAAAACTCGGATTTTATCAGCTAGAAACATCTTCTTGAACTAGACAATGTCTTAAACCATAAACAAATAGGTTCTTACAAGTTAAAATTCTTTTCAACTTGAACCCAAATCTTGCAAACTATAACGTGTCCACAAATCAAACCAAAATCTTGGTTATTAGGCTAAGTTTATTCATTAGGATATTATTGTAACTATGGATTATTTCCTGCAAGATTTTGTTAGCAAATCACCTGAAAATACATTAATTCACAATAAACAATGAAATGCAAAGGAATAAATAAAGGAATGAATGAAACAATCTCACCAAAGTCCTTCATCCTTGATGGCTGACTTCCATTGCACCTTCTAGTTTGCTGAAATATAATGTTGCCCTCGGATTTTGATGAGAAATCTACTATTGACTAGTCCCAAGCAAGTTTTGAAGGATTTAAGAATCTAAATGCAAGAGAATTCCTACATGCAATGACTAAATGACAAGATAGCAATGCTCAATGTGAGACGTATTTCAAGATTGCTAAGAGATTAAGAGATTTTTTAATATTTTTCACGATGTCGAAAATGGGGACAAAATTGGCATTTTATAGAAAATGCAGTTTTGAATGGATGGATGAGATTAAAGATTAAGAAGTGCCCTAGAATCTATGGTCAAGATTCAAAATAAAAACCTCTTAATTAGGGTTAGGGCAACTTTAGGGTGAAATTCAAATTGAATGGATGAGATTTAATTTAAGAAATTAAATCAAGGAAAGAGAATAGTTGTGGTAGTGAGATGAGAATTAGTAAGTGGAAAAGGATGGGTTAGAAAATCAAGTTATTTTAGAAATAACTTAATTTGTGGAGAGAAATGCTATTTTGAAATTAATATTTTAAATTAATTACAAAATGGTGAATTCACGTGACAGTAAATAATAATTATTTAAAATTATTTACTTGGAAAGAGTGAAATTGCCAATTTAAATAATTTTTTTTTATTTAAATTTAGAAGGAGAATCAATAAGACAATTAAATAATTAAAATTATTTAATTGTGGAGGGAAATTAGAAAGATGGGAGATTTGACACCCTTTTGGAGCATTATCATGAAAGGTCATCAGTACTAGTGGAACCTACACAGTCTATAAACATTGGTACAACAAAAAAAGAAAAGATTTTGCATCTGGCAACATCTATGACTGAACAAGAAAGACCTAAATTTATCAAGTTATTTGAAGAAAGAAGCATTAACTTTGCATGGTCATACTTTGATATGCCAGGTTTAGATCTAAATCTTTTAATGCATCATTTATCTCTACCATCTAGAATCAAACCTGTAAAACAAAAAATAAGGAAGATACATCCACATATTGCCTTGATGGTAAAGGTTGAGTTGAAGAAGTTGTTAGATGCAAGATTCATCAGGTCTATCGATTATGCTGAATGGATATCAAATATTGTGCCTGTATCAAAGTCAAATAATAGTATCAAAATATGTACAGATTTCAGAGATCTGAATAAGGCATGTCCCAAGGATGATTTCCCCTTACCTAACATCGATATCATTGTGGAATTAACAGTAGGACATGCCATGTTATCAATAATGGATTATTTTTCCGGCTACAACCAAATCAAGATAGCACCGGATGATCAGGAGAAAACCACATTCACATGTCCATGGGGAAATTTTTTTCTAGAACGTCATGCCCTTTGGGTTGAAGAATGCAGGGGCTACATATCAATGTGCAATGACTACAATCTTCCATGATATGATGCATACCTTTATGGAGGATTACGTGGATGATATCTTAGCAAAGTCATATTCTAGAGGACATTTAGATATCTCAGGAAAAATCTTCACAAGGCTAGAGAAGTTCAATGTTTGACTAAATCCTAAGAAATGTGTCTTTGGGGTTACATCAACAAAAATCCTAGGATACATAGTGTCAGAGAAGGGTATCAAAGTAGATCCCACAAAGGTCAAAGCAATAATGGAAATGTAACCACCAAAGAATATCAGTCAACTTAGGTCTTTACAAGGTAGGCTACAATCAATCAGAAGATTTATCTCCCAGTTAGCAGATAAAAGTCATCCATTTAATCACTTGTTGCATAAAAATGTCTTGTTCAAATGGGATCAAGGGTGTGAAACAACTTTCAACCAAATTAAAAAATATTTAATGTCACCACCTATTCTCATGCCACCTATAGATGGTAGACCTTTTCTACTATACATTGCAACAATAGACATTTCTTTAGGAGCACTATTAGCACATGAATATTATGAAGGAAGAGAACAAGCCATTTATTACATCAGTAGGACTTTGAATGGCTATAAAATAAATTAAACCTTCATTGATAAATCTTGTTTGGTGGTGGTATTTTCTACCTAGCAGTTGTGGCATTACATGTTGACCCACACAGTCAGGCTCATATCAAAGATTGGCCCATTAAAATATTTACTCAACAAGGTTGCTTTAACAAGAAGATTGGCCAAGTGGGTCATGCTTTTAAGTGAATTTGATATCCAGTATGTGGAAAGGAGAGCCATCAAAGGTCAAGTGATTTCCAAACAACTAGCTGAAGCTCCATTAACCAATGATCATCCTATGACAATGGAGTTTCCTGATGCATACATTCCAACGGTAACAACACAACAATGGAGGCTTTATTTTGATGGGTCATACACACAAAGAGGATCTGGCATGAGAATATTGTTTGTTACACCTCAAGGACACACTGTCCCAAGGTCTTATAGACTCATTTTTACATGTACCAATAATGTAGCTAAGTATGAGGCACTAATCATTGGCATCAAGGTAGCAATTAAATGGAAGGTAACAGAGCTACAAGTATATGGTGATTCACAATTAGTCATTTATCAAGTCGATGATGAATATCAAATGAAAGATGAGAAGTTGATGCCATATAAGCAACTGATTGATGATCTCAAAAATTACTTTGTGGATATCAAATTTGAGCAAATACCAAGGGCAAAAACGAAAGCAGCAGATGCTAGGGTGACAATTTCTTCACTTTTGCAGTTGCCAAAAAAATGTGGTCGTTATGAGTTTATGGTAGAACAAATATCAAATCCTACTTATGATAATCCTGAATCTCAAACCATATGCCATTTATATGCCGTTGAAACCTCACTCTATGGAAAGACCTATGCTTACCTAAAATACAACATCCTTCTTCCTAATCTTTCCAGAAACCAAAAACACAACTTCATCCGCCAATCTGCCCGACATACCTTAATCGCTGACATGCTTTACCATCGAGGTCTAGATGGTACTCTTCTTCAATTTTTAGAGCATAAAAAATCTGAGACAACCTTACGTGAGGTCCATGAAGGTATTTGTGGAACACATTCAAGTGGGATAACTCTAGCAAAGAAACTCCTCTATTTGGGGTATTACTGGTCGAACATGGAGAAGGAGTCTTATCAGTTTGTTAAGAAGTGTCAGAAGTGTCAGATCCATAGTAATCTAATCCACACACCAGCTCAAGAATTACACCCATTCACATCAACATGGCTCTTTTGTCAATGGGGACTGGATCTGGTAGGAAAGATAAAGCAATCTTCATCCAATGGGCACAAATTCATAATCACAACAACATAATACTTTACAAAATGGATAGAAGTGGTTCCTCTAACAACAATCATTGGAAAACATTTCTCGTCTTTCATACTAAACTACATAATCTATCGGTATGGCATACCTCAATCCATTATCATTGATAATGGGTGACCATTTAAAAACCAAGATGTCCAGGAATTGTGTGAATTTTTTTGTATCCAACATCATTTCTTAACACCGTACTTTCCTCAAGGAAATGGCCAGGCAAAGGCCTCCAACAAGACAATTTTTAAAATACTCAAGAAAACGGTTAACAATGTTGGACATGATTGGCATGTTCAGCTCAATCCTGCATTATGGGCCTACAGAACCAACATCGAAATGCTAACAAGAGCTACACCATATGCCTTGGTATATGGATCAGAGGCCAAACTACCCATTGAGGTGGAGATTCCATCACTCCGTGTGTCACTGAAGGGAATTATTTCAGATGAATATTATAGAGTATCCAGGCTTCAAGAACTGGAACTTTTAGATGAACGTCATCAACAAGACTTCAATCACCCGATGACATATCAACAAAGAATATCCAGGAGCTACAATCACAGGGTAAAGCCTAGAGTCTTTCAGGTTGGTGATTTGGTCCTAGAAATCAGTAGGATAGAGAAAATAAAGGGAAGTTTGAACCTAACTAGCTAGGTCTCTTTGTCATCATATCGGTCTATGGATTAGGAGCCTATCAACTATCAACACTTGAAGGGGATTTGTTTGATGAACCTATCAATAGCATCCATCTTAGAAAATTCTACACCTGAATCACCTAGTGCACGGTTCAAAGTCCTAAAAGGGGTTTCCTAGACAAAAACTTGGCAAACAAGCATCTCGATGATTGAAAAATACAAAAAAATGAGAAAAGAGAAAATACAAATTTAAAAAAAAAAAAAAATCATAAAAATATGAAAAAGTACAATAAAAACATATAGTGAAAACTTGGAAACAGGTGCTATTTGTGTTTTAACTAGTTGTTCCATCTATTAGATGCATGTCATGATTGTTATTATCACCATCACTTTGCATACGCCATCATATCATTGCAAGTGGTGATATCTCACCTTAGCTTGGGGGCAACATTTGGACCTCACTGGGGGCAATAAAGCATAAAGTTTAACAAAATGAAACATCAATCACAATTAGAAACACATTTAGGCATCCATATCATAATAGAAAATCCAAAAAACAAGTCGAAAAGAAGTCAGTCTGAAAAAGTAAAAAACATGAGTCTGTGTCAGTCAAAATACGCGGTCTCTACATATATAATGTAGGCAAGGATAATCTTTGATCAGTCCTCGAGGCCCCTAGGATAGGTCATTAGGTTAGGTTTGATTCAAAATCTCACAAAATCATAAAAATATCATAAAATAAGGATGGATGATCTAATCTGACTAATGGTTGAAACACTTTAAGTAAAGGTTGGATATGTTGTATTTTGATTTCTTGTTATCATTTCTTTGGAGTAACTCGATGATGTATTGAACTAGAGAAGCTAGGAAGAAGAATGGTATTTTCTTTTGTCTGTTGTTTGTGAATTAATTATTTAATGTGTAAATTGTCATGGGACGTGCTCTACAAATGTTTCACTGATGACATTCGGAATTCACACACTAAAATTATTAATCCTTGTCTATTTATGCAAGAAATGCTCAGGTCATCTCAGTTTAATTATACCTAGATGCTTGTGTTCACTTGCAATATCAAAAAATCATTAAAGTAATACTCAGGTCATCGTTGGTCTAAAATATACCTTTGATGCTTGTACTCATTTTCAACATTTTAAAAGTTCTATGATGATACAAAGCACAAAAGTACTGTTAAAATGCCAATATTTTGCATGTAGTTGCATGAGAAAATTAGATTGCATTCATAATAGTTTTTACATTTGCAGAGGGTTTGTTGCAAAAGCTCGTGAAGGATTCAAATTGATGATTATCTTTTCTATTAATAAGATTGAGTATACTTGACATTAACAAAAACATCATCATAACCATGTAGTTGCATCATCAAGTTTCATACATTAGAAGGAATTTTCTATTTATCATGTTATCATTCATACATTTCAATCAAATAATTTTGCGTTCATCATATCATATTTTCTATATCACATAAAATTTCTAAAAGAAATTTTAAAAAATAAATCATATCATTGCATTTTCATTTATCCACCAATTATTTATTGCATCATTCATTCATATTTTATTATCATACATTTAAATCATATCATTGCATTTTCATTCATCCATCAATTATTTATTACATCAAATCATTGCATCATCCATTCACATTTTATTATCATTATCATACATTTATTACATTTCATTCATCCATCAATTATTTCTCATTTAACATATCATTCATCATTTCATTTATCATCATTCATTCATCATTTTATATCATACATAATTATCATTTTTTTATTTACAGTTACATCAACATAAAAACACACATCCCATTTACATCACATATCAAGAATTATTTAAACCATTACATCCGCATCCATGAATATAGATGATCATCATATATAATGCAAATCATCATACATCATACATAATACATCCATACATAATTCATTAAATAGAACAACATAAATCATAAGCATATTGTATGATCATTAAATACACCCATAACATGTAAATAATCATAATATAAAAAAAATCATCACATGGCATATAGAACATAGAAAATAAATGCATCCATCATAGAATCATAATAGAACACATCATAGATTGATAAAAGTATGTTGCATATCATATAGACCATATAAATCATCAATGTCAAGTATACAATGAAGTCTGAAATAAAAGAGATATATCATCAAAAACTAGCTAAACCAAAGTATACATCATGTCTCAAATATATCACAAAATCACATCAGACAACTAACATCTACTGCTACCAGATGGTGCAAGCATCTTGGGAATAGTACCTCCTCTGCCAAATGGACTAGTACCTCCACCACCAGATAGATCAGGAACTCCTGGATCTCTCCGTGGCAGCTGGGTTGCACCCTCACTAATAGTCCGGGAATGGGTCTTGCCTGATCGCGAAGGGGCATAAATAACTCTCCACTTAGAAGGGATGACATCATGGTAATGTCCTCTATAAAACTCTACCTCCCAACCCACATGAAGAACCTACCTCATATAGTCACCAATGGTAGTATCATTGACTATCCACTATAATCTCTCTACAATAGCCTGTGCCTACTCTGCAGTCTACCGGGCACTATCTTGCTTTGTTGTCAATGTGGCAATCTATGTCTATGTAGTTGCCAACTATCCCTGTACCTGTGTAATGGCATATGCATGAGTTTGTGCCTGGGTCTGCAACTGCGTCTGGGTCTGAGTGAGTAAACCTTGAGTTTGAACAAGCTGCCCTTGTAGATTTTGTATCTGCACCTCTAAACTGGCAATCTGTGTCTGATGATTTGTAGAAGATGTATCAACTGCTCACCTCTTACAAGGCACACTAGTAGATGGACCTATGCTACTTGCCACAACCCCTCTACCACCATCCCCTCTATCATCTCCATCATCACTATTGCTCTCATCACCACTGCCCTCTCCACTTCTCTCCTCACCACTACCCTCCTCCTCACTGACATCCTCCTCCGCCTTGACATCAATAGCATGATCCTCCTCCACATCCTCCTCTCGTCTCCATCATTGACCAAGTGCAACAAAAACCTCCTCTGTGGGCAGTGGTACTGGCTCATTAGGTATAGTAATCCATGGGCATGGATGCAATGGAAGATACTATGCATACTCCACAATATCACGACGTAGGTCCCAGGCTAAAGGTTGTAGAGTACGATAACCTGATAACCCTCTACTATAGTATCATATGATAGATGTGGTCCCCAATCTATTGTGTCACTCTGACATTGGGCATAATGTGCAACACCCTTGGTCATGCATTGAACAATCCCATACTACCTGTAAACCCTCCGCAAAAGAAATATCTCTATACAAAGTGGGTCCTGCCAATCAGGTACATAGAGTCACACAAATAACCCAACTTTGCATCATCCTCATCCCAATGCTCACAATCCAGATATGGATGCCATGTTACAACCTCTAGGTCATCCAATACATGCCTCCAATGCTCCAACTTACCCATCCTAGACTAGGTAAGTCGACCTCTGTATCTGAAAACATATGGACTAGTGGTAGGTCTATCTCATACTGGTAGTGGTCGCGTGACAACAATATGATCCCACACCCAAACCTAAAGCAAAGTGGCTCCCAATGATAAGCTACACCCGCTCAAATATATTGCTGAATGTAAATCATGATACAAATGTGCCAACATGCACATTCCCCAAGTATATCTGGTCCCATGCATGATCATTCTCTCAAGAACGCGACCCCATCAAATAGATAGTCCCTTTGACCTGCAATCAGGACAAAGGAACCCTCCAATAAATCCTACAAGAACTGAAGGTAGGATGTCATATGCATTCACCAACTCCCACCATGGAATCCACTTCCCAACAATATGATCATCCTGAAAAACTCTATGAAGAGCATCTATCCCACCCACCTCCTATGAATAATTCACTACAATCTCACCAATAAACTGTATCTGCAAAATCTACCAGACATCCTCTGGGGTGACTCTTATCTTGCTAGTGGGTAGGTGGAAGGTGTTATGGTCACTATGTCACCGCTCGGCTAAAGCTGTGAGGAGACCCCGATTAATCCTAATCTGAGGCATGTCAAGAAGTGAAGAAAGTCCACACCGAACAATTGATCTGTGTCTCATCTGGTGTAAGTTGTGGTATCAAGTCAAATGTGTAGGGAAAATTCTCTCGTATCTAGAGGTTATGCGAAGGCTTCTATCATCATGAAATGTTCAAAATTAGTACACTTTGTCAAAATATTGTATATCAATTAGCCTATCAAATCTAATCAGCTCTTGGTATGAATTTTGATCAAAACTCATGAGCAAGCATCATCAATCCTCACCTATCATGAGGTTATAATTATCAATATTTAATTTTACTTTTCCTAACATGAGGTCAATTTATCAAAATCAACCTTGCCTATCATGAGGTTCATCACATTTGAAATTATTCCTAGCCTATCATGAGGATAATTCTTGTCTATCAATCATCAGAATCGCTCATCATATCAAACCAAACAACTGACATGATCAAAATCAATCAAATCAAGGAAAAATTTGACAAATTTTATCAAATCTAACTTGGATGTGCTAAAATAGGCATTCAAGGCACTAAAAAATCAGAAGCGCCATTTCGTCAGTAAGAAACGCTAGAATAGACTATCAAAGCACCACATCATTCAAAGTACTATTTTGGGAGGTCAAAGCATCAGAACTTTAGCTCGAAGTGCTAATTTAACCTATCAAAGCACTAATTTATCCTATCATAACACTAATGTTTTTGAAACACTTAGTTAACCTATCGAAACTCTAATCTATCCTATCATAGCGCTAATGTTTTTGAAGCACTAAACTAACCTATTGAAGTGCTAATATTTTTGAAGTGCTAATCTAGCCTATCAAAGTGCTAATTCACCGAAGTGCTAAAACATACCCCAGGAGCGCTACACCAGAGTGTTGAAGCGCTATAGCGCATTGTTGATGCACTAAACTATTTTTTTTTTATAAATACATAAAATGGAACAAAAAATGAGGAAACATGAAAAACGAGGAGGTTTAGGGGTATGTACTAGAGGTCCGTAAGCAACCAGGTGCTAGTGATGTCACACACCCTTGAACCGGTAGGTGTGGTAAGGAATCAACATCTTGCTCCAAGTGGCTCAAATAAGTCTCTCTCACAAAGTTTTCAAAAGTCAAAATGCACAAATGAGTTTGAAAAGGACCCCTTTTGACCTTTTATAGGTTATTAAAGGTGGATTTTGGTGGGATTTTTAAAATTTTAATTAAATTTTATTAGGAGATTAATTAAATTCATCTAGAGGCAAACTTTCTACATCAATTATCGGGAGATAAATTATTTTACCATCAAAACTTCATCAAATCTTCATCAAATCATCAAAAAATCATCAGAAAATTAAAAAATTCCAAAAAATATGAAAAAATCAATAATTCATCAATTTATCTCCTAAGGTGGCATATATCCATCATCAGTGAAAATCAATGTCTGGGGCATACTAATTTTTTTTCGTCAATACTAGCAAAAACAACAAAATTTTCTTTGAAGCAATGTTTAAACACATTAGTTCAAAGAGGGGCAAAATGTATACACCTAAAAATGGTCTGGAGAATCTAATTAATTAAATATGACTTATTTGATTAATTACCCTAAATTCCTCTACTATTGAATAAATAGAAATATTTATTTATATAGTTCACGTTTAAATTCTTATTAAAATTATTCTAATTCTACTATTATTTCATCTTAATTAAATAAACAAAATTAAATAGTTTGTTTTATTTCATTATCAAATTCCCCTATTTATTCTATATTAATTACATCATTCTATCTAAATTAAATAAACAGGTTCACATACTTTATTTTATTTAATTATTCATTTTATTCCATATTTAATAAATAGACTTTTATAGTTTTTTTTATTAAATTAAATATCTTATTTCTTTCTAAATTTGAATAAATCCAAATTATTCAAATGAAGAACATATCCTATAGCTCATCATATCTCACCAATAAAATCAAATATCATATGTCTAATTTATGCCAAATTTAATTCAACTGGCATTCACGGGAAAGCTTGCAGGCAATCCTCTCAATCTCATTCCTCTAATCCTTCCTATCATCTGGCCTGATATTTTCATGGGGAGGAAACATTCCCATAATCAGCTCAAGCCTCTCCATCTCTCACCATTCAATCATCCAGATTGAATCCAAACCTTTGCTTTGCTGCCCCTGTGCAAATGTGCTGTCGAGAAATCTTTAAATACATCGTCATTCAACAGGAAATGGATCCCAACTTTGTGCAATCTTACTCTACAGGAAAAACAATCAAGTAATCAAGCAATAGCATCTTAGCATCATAGCATCAATAAAATTCATATCACGGCTGCATAGTAGTTTTAACTGTAGCTTCATCATCATAGTTTCATGTTAAGACAAATTACAGTAGTTTGATTTTATCAATTAGATATCATCATATAGGATTTCATCATTGCAGATCTAGAATCCTCCCATTCTCTAGATTGGAATTTTAACAATCACAAGTTCTTATCAAATCTGAGAGCCTTTTGTGATTTAATAAATCTTTCGAGATAGGAAACAATGAGATTCTTTCAAGTTTATGTTCTTTTAATTAATTAATTACTGTAGAATCTTTGATATAATGTTTCATTAAGAAGTGTTTTAATGTTTTTACTTACTCATACTTATTTCACACTTATAGTCACAACAAATAATAATCTTCCATGCGTCAAAACCAATATCATAACACAATATTCTAAGCCAAATAGATTCCTTACAAGCATGAGTTGCTGCCATGTACTCAGCCTCTGTAGTAGATAAAGTGACTACAACCTATCACTTGCTCATCCAACTAACTGCACCACCATTTTTCATGAAACAATATCCACTAGTGGATCTTCGTCTATCAATGTCCCTTGCCCAATCAGAATCAACATACCCATGAATGTTGAGAGTCCTCTGTGCTTCAACCGAATCACCATGGTAACACAAAGCATATTCTAATGTGCCCTTCAGGTATCTAAACACTCTTTTCAAAGCATCCCAATGTGACCTTCCGGGATTAGCCATGAACTGACTAAGTACTCCCACTGCTTGGGAAATGTCTGGCCTTGTACAGACCATTGCATACATTAAACTGCCAATTGCACTAGCATAAGGTACTCTGGTAATGTTCTCCATCTCAGTAGGAGATTTTTGACAATCTTCAACAAATAGCTTCATTCCTTGCAAAACTAGAACAACTAGCTACTTGCAATCAGTCATACAAAATATCTCTAGAATAGTGTTAATATACTTACTCTGGTTGAGCCAAAGTTTTCTACTCTTTCTGTCCCTTGTTATTTCCATTCCCAGAATATACCTAGTTGCACCAAGATTCTTCATTTCAAACTTTGCAGACAACTGAGATTTTAGATCAGAAATCATAGACTTACTATTCCCTATGAACAACATATCATCAACATAGAGTGGAATAATAATAACTCAATCATTTTCAGTTTTGAAGTATACACAATGATCTAATTTTGATCTTACAAAACCCAGTGATAAAACAAACATGTCAAATTTTTGGTACCACATTCTAAGAGATTGTTTTAATCCATACAAAGATTTCTTTAACTTCCAAACCAATTTTTATTTACCTTTTACTACATAGTGCTCAGGCTGGGACATATAAATTTCTTCTTCAAGATCACCATGAAGAAATTTTGTCTTCACATCCGTCTGCTCAATCTCCTAGTCATATGCTGCTACAAGTGACAAAAGAAATCTGATAGATGTCAGCTTTGCTATTGGAGAAAAAATTTCCCCATAATCAATTCCCTCTACTTGGGAATAACCCTTTGCAACCAACCTCACTTTGTAATTTTCAATAGTGCCATCTAGACCAATTTTTTTTTTTTAAACCCACTTACAACCTACATGATTTCTACCTTCAAGCAATCGAACCAGATCCTAAGCTTCGTTTTTCTTTAATGATGCCATTTCTTCATTCATGGCTTCCAACCAAGAAACTAAATCAGTCATTTCAACTACCTCTTTAACAGTCCTAGGCTCATCAGTGTTAGTAGTCAAATCATAGGAACAACTAGAATCCATCATAGATAATCCATACCTATCAGGTTTCTTCTTTTCACGTATAGACCTCCTCATAGGCTGAGGCTGAGGTTGCGGTTCTTCTTCTTGTTCAAAACTCCCAGAGCTGTTCAAACTCTCCTCAGTTTTAGGTACACTAACAATGTGTTGTTCCTCTTTTCCATGAGTTAGAGGTATTTCAATACCATCATTTTTCTCTTCTTTTTGTTTCATCTCTGACTGCAAAATCACTGAAGAAGGATTCATCTCCCGAAAGATTACACTTCTGTTGTATAAAACCTTCTCAGTCACATGATTCTAACACTTGTATCCTTTCACACCAAGGCTGTACCCAATGAAGATACAATTTTTAGCTTTATTCTCCAATTTAAATCTTTTCATATTAGGTACATAAACATATGCTTCATAGCCAAAGACACAAACATGTCTTGGAGAGGGCTTCTTACTAGACCAAGCTTCCATAGGCGTTTTGTCAACAAGTGCTGATGAAGGAGACCGATTCAACAAGTAACATGTTATAGCCATAGCCTCAACCTAGAATTTTTTCTCCAGACCAACATTGCTCAACATACTTATTGTCTTCTCCATCAATGTCATGTTTAACCTTTCAACAACTCCATTTTTCTACGGAGTGTAAGGTGTTATTTTAGGCCTCTTAATTCCATGGTCTTTGCAATACCTTTCAAATTCTGCAAAACAAAATTCACCACCATTATCTATCCTCAAGCATTTGATTTTCTTACCAGTCTGATTTTCAACCAAGTTCTTGAACTCTTTAAACTGACTAAACACTTCTAATTTACTTTTTTAAAAATATACAAATGCCCTTCTCGAATAATCATTAATGAATGATACATAATATTTTGAATTTCACAATGAAGGAACATTCACTGGACCAAAAACATCAAAGTGTATATAATCCAGTACACTAGAAGATTTATGAGGACTAGAGTAAAATGAAACACGATGATGTTTTCCATATATAAAATGTTCACAAAATTCAAATTCCAGGTTACAATCATCAAGCCCCTGAATCGGGTTTTTATTTTCCAAGGCTTTCAAACCTTTTTCACCAATGTGACCGAGCCTTTGATGCCAGAGCATAGTATTTTCTATTGGAAGTTTAACTTCCAAAGAGTTTTCCCCAAAAGGAACATTTTCATTCTTATCTTTATGAACAACCTTCTGTGACTTTGCAGAGACACTATTGCATTGAATAGCCAGTGTGTCCAACTTGGGCAAAGTACCAATATGCACACGCCTAGCTAGCACCATCGAACCTCTAGTCATTTTACATCCATTACTATAGAATGAGACTTGCAATCCAACATCATTCAACTTGCTTACAAAAAGTAGATTTTGAGCCAGACTTGGTATATGCATTACGCCATCAATTCCCTTAATTCTTCCATCAAGAAACTAATTTTTGACTCTTCCATGGCCAACTATTTCCAGAGACGAATTGCTTGCCAAATACACCTTTCGACCATCGTATTATTCATACTTCGTGAACCAATCTCTATGAGATGTCATATTAAAAGATGCTCCAAAATCAATCAACTAGACATCATCTGATGCCTGAGTTGCTAAGGCTACAATGAAGGCATCTGCATCACTTTGAGAAGAATCATTGTCAGAAGAGCTCTTCTTCTAATTCTTTTTCTCCTCTTTGCAATCCTTTCGGACATGGCCAGGCTGCCCACAATTCTAGCACTTCACCTTGGACCTTTTTCCAGGAGACTTTGATCTCCCTTCTGATTTTGATTTGGAATTCTTGTCCTTCTTCTTGCCTTTTTCTTTCAATCTTCCTCGAACAACAAGAGCCTCCTTCACCATATCAGAATATTTCCTTCTCATCTCTTTGGATAAAAAAGAAGCAACCACATCTTCCATCTTGAAAGTGGTTGTTGTGCTCCCAATCACCATTACCAAGTGATCCCACGAATCCGGCAAAGAACATAACAATAGCATATAATGATCTTCATCATAATCTTCACACCAATAGATGCGAAGTGAGAAATCAACATGTTAAAGGTATTTAAGTGATCAGGAATAGACACTCCTTCCTACATTTTCAAAGAGTACAAATTCTTCCTCAAGAACAACTTGTTCACCAGATTCTTGCCCTGATAAATATCTCCAAGTCTTTTCCTTAGAGAAGATGCAGTCTTTTCTTCATGAACATTTAGAAGTAAAGAGTCTGCCAAACAAAGCCTTATCAACCCCTTTTCTTTTTTGTCTGCGAGATCCCAATCTTCTTGCTTCATTCCAGAGGGTTTTTTTTCGGACACAACAAGCCAAAGATATCGATCCACCAATAGGTCTTCCATTTTAAGTTTCCACAACTCAAAATTACTGCCATTGAATTTCTCAATTGCAATCCTTCCTGATGTACTCGCCATTTCCATCTCAATCTATGATTTGAAAATTACTAGACTTCTACAAAACTCCCACTAAACAAAAATTGACACAAAAAAATCCAACCTACCCACAAGAATAACAAAATTGGCTAGGCTCTGACACCACTTGTAAGGAAATAATACGCATGCAGAAAAAACTTTCCTAATGTCAAACCTTAGAGAAGAATGAAAACATGTCTTTAAATTTTACAATTATAGTTCATTAAGATGTACATGAAGGAAATAATAGAATAGAGAAAATAAACTCAAACACAATTGACACCAAATTTACATGGGAAAAACCTTACGGGAGAGAAAACCACAACACCAAAGAAAATCACTTGTATTACAGTAATCAAATTACATACAAGTTACAAATTCTCCTTTCAGATGACAATATTATAGCAGCAATGTTTCCCTAATCAACCTCTTACAAAATAACATTGTTAGAACACTTTTAATACAACATACAACAAAATTCACTAATTGATCATTCGATCATCCAACCTCTAAATCATTAAACTCTCAAACCTTTTTCACAATTCCAATACATTGCACTGTATAGCGACAACCATGATTGATTCATTCTCAGTACAATCAATTCAATTCAACTTCCTCTGTTGAACAACTGTCAAACTTCCCAGGGATTCAAACGGCCTCATTCCAAGTTAGCAAACTCCTCCACTTAACGGCTTACAACTCAACAGATCACCAAGAATCCATGATCTTCCCCTTACACCATGCTACCACTTCACATTCAACAGGTTCTTGCGGGGTGGCGGTAATCACGCTACCACTGGACAGTTTGCACACCCCCGCAGTACGACGGTGTGCACCGTGCTACCGTTGCACATCCAATGAACCCCTGCGGTATGGCAGTAACCACCACACTATTTCCCGATAGATTAGAGGCTCCCGCAGTATGGCGATATCCACCACACTACCACTACACATCTAAGAGGTGCCCGCGGTATGGCGGTAACCGTGCCATCGTAGCCTAGTGTAGAGACACTTGTGGTATAGAGGTAAAGGGATAGATATAATACTTATGAATTCTTTGTTGCTTGATGATAATATCAGGGTTTCTACCAGTGAGTTTGAGAAACATTCTCAACTCTATCAGATATTAAACACTTGATTCTCCTATCAACTTCATTCTCAACTCTTGCCTTTA
Organism: Sequoiadendron giganteum; assembly: GCA_007115665.2. Classification (NCBI taxonomy): domain Eukaryota; kingdom Viridiplantae; phylum Streptophyta; class Pinopsida; order Cupressales; family Cupressaceae; genus Sequoiadendron; species Sequoiadendron giganteum. The sequence continues at coordinate 27,438,790 of CM021107.1, read as the reverse complement.
AAATCTTGAATTTTTTTAGAGCCTCTGATTTTTCTCTTAAGAATGTGACCCAAGTTAGTCTAGAATAATCATCAACTAATAGCATGGAATATTTCTCACCTTCTATGCTTCTTATTCTTGTTGGACCACATAGGTCAGTGTGTATAAGGTCTAACAATTCAATAGATGATGCTTCTTTTCCTCATAATGTACCTTTGGTCTATTTTCCCTCTTGACATCCTTTACAAATAATGCTTTCTGGCTTGGTCGATCTAGGAAAATCCATAACTTCCCTTGTTGAAATTATCCTTACCAAGTTTTCAAATTTGATATGATACATTCTTTGGTGCCAGAGCCAACTTTCATTGCTTTGAGAAAATAGGCATCTCTTTGTAACTCCTAGTTGATACATATTCCCATTTGTTATTTTTCCTATTGCAATAATAGTTCCAAAACTCTTCTATATCTCACAACCATTATCCTAAAATACAAAATTATAACCATTCTCGCACATCTAGATCCAACACTCAAAAGATTGTGATATGAACCCTTCACATAGTAAACATTGTCAGTGTTATGTTTTCCATCAAAGGTAATAGAACCAATTCCAAGAAATTATGTTTTTTTATCATATCCAAATCTAACATAACCTTCATCATATTTCTCAAGTTGAACGAACTTACTTTTATCACCGATCATATGATTCAAACATCCAATATCAATCAACCATTCATCTCTATTTCTTTTGACAAATAATGCAACTTCAAAATTATCATTAGATTTCGCACAAATATTAGAGATATCAAATCTAGGTTCATCCTTTTCTACCAAAAGCAAATGTTCCTCATTATCTGATTCATCATCTGAAATACTGGAATTCTCATTAACATAATAGGCCTTCTTATTGATCTTTTTAAATTTTTTCCTTGTTCTTTTCTCTGGACACTTATTTGCTAGATAACCAATCTTTTCAAATCTAAATAATTTAAGAGGTAGCATACCTTTGTACTTTTTGATACCTTTCTTTAGTTTTCTTGTGAATTTTGCTTCCAACTCATTTGAACTTTCACTATCTGGATCATCTTCTATTTTTGTGGCTTTGAAGGTTGTTTCAAATTTCTCCTTTTCTTTTCCAATTTTTTTTATCTCAAAAGCCGTCAAGGTGCCAAATGTTTTCTCTCTAGTGAATTTCTTTGGATCATAAAATTCCTCAATAGCCGTGATCTTGCCACTGTAGCTCTCTGGTAGGGTCATCAAAATATTATTCATAACATCTTCATCTTTCAGAGTGCCTCCTTGATTTTTGACTTCATTTACTGCACTGCCATCTCTTTGAAAGTAGCTTTCTATATCCTCACCTTCTTCCATCCTCAAGTTTTCATATTCGTGCTTGGCTATCAACTTCTTTGATAATTTGAATCTATCATTTCCTTCATAGATTTCTTTCAAATTTTCCCAAATATCATAAGCAGTTTCCAATGAAATAAATTTTGTCAAATCAGTCTTAGACAAAGCACTAAAGATTTCATACCTTTCCTTCTCATTCTCTTCATAGGAAAAAATCTCATCAACACTAGAAGGACCATTTTCTGGTTCAACATATTTTGTCTCAACAACTTTCCAAGTTTTGTACCCTAGAGAGATCAGGTAACCTCTCATATTTACTTTCTACAAACTATAGTTCGATCCATCAAACACCAGAATTGTCAGTTTGTGTGCCATCGGATCTACACCAAGTGGTTAAGCTCTCCTTTGAGGAACCAAAGATCTGATACCAATTGTAGAACGGTTCAGATAATTAAGAGGGGGGGTGAATCAGTTATTATAAAACAATTTTGTTATCCTTAATTAATCTAGAGAAATCTCAAATAATTCAGATAGCAATTAAATTGATATGAACATGAAAGCACTTAACAACACCATGCACAAATAACACTAGAATTTACGTGGAAACCCAAGATGGGAGAAACCACGAAGAATGCTAATTCTCAATTATAAAACACCGGTTAAGGTGATTTTTACAAGGGATCACTACCAAATTTCTCAGTGCAAGGTGGCTCACTACCGGTTGGGATCATTGCTCGGCTATTATAGCCAAAGATACAAAAAGGCTCACTGCCAAAAGAGAAAGGCTCACTGCCAAAAGAGAAAGCCTCACTGCATACACAAAATGGCTCACTTCCAGAAGAATGATGAAAATGAATCCGTGCAGAAATAATTGTTACCAACAATCACACCAGAAGAAACTCACTATCTGCTATCTTCGGTATACTTTCGCACAATGTGTGGATTTTTAGATTCACATTCACCACACTTTCTTTCATCAAACATGATTAAATTTTACTTATACCAATCAATGCCTTCTTAATCTCCCCAAGTCAGACAAGCAAAATTCATGCTTCCATAAGATCCTAAGTCGACTGAACATAATTTAGATTAGGTCAACACAAAAGAATTCCCATGGTGGAAGGGAATGAAATTTGGACCACACATAACCTCATCGATCAAATCAACAAGCTACAAATTATCCATGATATCTGGAACTAAGGAGTAGGATATCTACATTACAATGAAAGCAATGTTCTGAGACACGCTAACCACTTTGCAGATATGTCTAGACCCAAAAGAGTGTATCTCATTATGTTCCAAGATATATTGGACTAGGACAAGCACGACCAAAGATAGATCATCACAACACAACATCCAGAGAACACCAAGGTAACAAAACTGAACCTTAATCAATCAACCAAGATATGTTGACATCAATGGAAACCATTAAAGACAACAATCAATAAACAATCAATATCATCACATTCCAACATGAAAGTGGTAAAGAATTCTCCTTTGTTTTTTTTGAGAAGGTGTAGTTCCTCTAAAGTGATCTCAACATAATGTTGTAGGAGAAATAAGCTACAAATTGATCTATGATTTCTTGAAGTATTTTGATTCTGGTTGGTTAGTGTGAGAACCATTGAATGGCTCGTCCACCCAAACTATGTGGAAAAAGGTGCATAAGATATGAATCATTACAGGATACCTCCATGTAAGCTATGTAGAATTATTGTATCTGCTCTTCAGGTTACCACATCCTTTATATTTATCAAGTTTTGGAATCTCAAAGTTTGGTGGGAATGGTAACATTGTTATGCTTCCGTCGAATGGATAAGGACATAAGTCTTGGACTATGCACGATTTCTTGGTCTTTCCCATTTGTATATCCTATATTTTTTGTGTCAAACTTTGAATTTGCAAGGATATGTCCATAGGAGGATTGTTTGGTGGTGGATTTTAAGTGTTCTATTGTGGGGTGGTGGATTAGTTGAATGCCAGATTTTGATATGGAGGGACATTTGTTTTGTATGGATTGTATGAAGTGTATTGCGGGTTATTTTGATATTGTGGATTGGTTTGTAGTGGAGGATATGGATTATATGAACCATATTTTTGTTGGGGAATGAATTTTTATTTTGGGTGTTGTGGTTGGTATTGGGTATATTATTGGTGTTGGGAATTTTATAGCAAGATTTGTTTTTGTTGTCATTGTGGAAGCAACTATTTTTGTGCATATAATTGTTGTTGCACTTGTAATTGTTGTTGTGCTTGTAACTGTTGTTGGTAATAAATATTTTGTTGTTGTTGTTGTGGGGATGGAATTTTTTATTGTGAGACAACTTATTGATGATACTGTAAAATGTATTGATGTTGTGGAATGGTATTTTGAGAATATTGTTGATGATGGTGTCGTGGGATGATGTTTTGAGAAGATTTTTGTTGATGTTGTTATGGGATGATATTTTGTTGAGGTTTTTGAGAATGGTCTTTTTGAGGTTTTTGTTGAGGATGGAATTCTTGAGGTTGAATTTTTTAAGGTTGATGTTGACGAGGTTAGTGTTGTTGAGGTTATTATTGAGGATGGTGTTGTTGAGGAGATCGTTGATAGATGATGTTTTGTTGGGGTTGTTGTTGGGTGACATTTTGTTGGGGTTAATTTTGTATGCTAGGGATATTTGCATGTATGTTTTGTGAAGGTGAATTTATGAATGGATTCATCCCATAGCTCACCATGTTTGTATTCAAAAATTTGGTGTTAGGTTGACTTGTGTATGGTGGTGGGATGTTGGTCTTTTGAAATCCTAGACTTGTTTGATTCCCTAGACCTTGATTGTTGTTCAATAGTTTTACATATTGATGTGCAAGGTTTGTTGAATCCAAACCTAACATAGTGATTATAGGTTGACCTGGTACATTTTATGAAGAAGGTTTAGGTAATTGTTGTGTAATATGATGTACCAGGGTTAAATCTCAAGCATAGATGATTCATTGATGCTATGTGTGTAAAGGATTGTTCTTTTAGTGTGTTGAAATAAAATTTTATGAGAATTCTAGCACCACCTTGTGCAAGTTTTAACATGTATTGGTTTGGATCAGATCATAACATAGAATTAAGTGCTCTAATGAGGGATGGGTCTTCTGAAATCTCTAATAACTCTTTGAGAGTGAATTATCAAGGTCTATTGGTGATGTATTCTATGTAAACTATTTCAATTTAATATGTTTGAGTTTGAGTTTGATTTTTTTTTGGAGTAATAAACCCTTTAGGATAATAACCAGACATCCCTAGAGTTTTTTTAATGGGACTTGTGGTGGTAGGTAAATTAGATCCACTAGGATTTTTTTCCATGTTTTCTTGTATTGAGATCTTGTTGTGACCATAAAACTTGTAGTAACCTTAGGAGATATGGATTGTGATGTTGGATGCAAATAATTTTGTTTGTGTTTCCGTCACTTCAAATTAGGCTAGTAATGATACCTTAATTAGTTTTGGACCAATGTTAAATGATTGTTTGGATGAATGGAGGATGTTGAACCTTCAATTTAGACAAATTTTTGGACTAGATCTCTTGTTAAGGTATGTTTGAGGGTAATCCTTGTGGTATTTATTAAAGAGTCCTAAGCTAAGAAAGATGATGATGAGATCACAAACTTTAGGAGTAGACTAATGACTGCGAAGTAGGTTAGCTCACAATGATATAACACTAATCCAACTAGATACTTGAAAAGATATTGTTTTTAAAGCTAAAGACAAACTAGGGGATGAGATGGAGATCTAAATCCAAATGATAAATTTCAAATTTTGGGTTGCTATTTTGAATGGATTGTTTTGCTAGTGGGATTGATGTAATCCAATGATAACCTAGAGCTATTTAGACAAGTCAAAAATAAAGATGACCAAAGTTTTTTTGCTATTGTTTTGAATGATCAAGATAACTACAGGTCTATTTTGCACATGAATCTCAGGTGTTCTAGTGTTTGCTGGCTAAAATTCAAAATATGGAAAATTCCAGGGTTCTCTATTTTTGCTAACAATCAAAGGAACTGAGTTATAGTCAAAGGTATCGCATAGTTTTTGGAAAAGCCACCACAATGTATGAAAAGGCACCGAGATAAAACAAAAGCATCACATTATTGAGATCAAAGGTGACGAGATGCAGATTTTTTGATTTACTTTGAAACAAAGGCGTCAAGATGCACAAACATGTTGGGATGCAAACAAAAGTGATGTTCTGATAAAAATAGAAGTGTCAATTTTTAAACAAAGGCATCACACTATGACAGTCAAATGCATCACTTTTTTTGAGAGGTTGAATTTTTCAAGTTTGACCTAGGGTTTTAAATTTTTGAAGTCCGATTTATGTTTTTTTTATCTGGAAAGTGATAGAAAATAACAAAAACAACATGTAGGACTGACTCAATGGATGCTTGGAATATTTTCACATGTCGTCTTCAACAAGACCACACTAATTTAAATCTTAGGTAGATTTAACAATAAAAACATGCCATAGATGCACAACCTATTATAGTGGTAGATCAATATTATCAATTAAAGTAGGCCTGCTCCATAATACTATCCAATGAATGGGTGACCAGAGTATGCCAAGTTCATGTAAAACATTGAAACCTCTCACCTTGAAAGGAAAATATCTTAACAAGGAATAACAATCACCTCAGCAAAGGTTAACACATAGCTATTGATTTCATGCATTGATACTTGTATATTGTACCACTTTAAGTTGAAAATTTACAAATGGTTCTTAGGTTTCTAGATAAAAAGTTCAGAGTAGGGATATACCATGAACAACGATCTCATCTATTATGCCCGAGTCAAGAGAGGTCTCCTCTCTATTCATCACCTCTTGGTCTTGATAGATCGAAGGTCACAGGGCTTGGCTTGAAGGATTCTAGCTACTCCTTGGGGTACAACTTTCATTCTCCCCCCTTTATATAGATTGTTGGGAAACTCACTTGAGACTTAGGGTGATGACGCCCCCAAGAAATTCTCCTACTTTGAAATAAATGGCTATGTTGTTGCTTTTGATCCATGTTGCCATTTCATGCCCCCCTTTGATGAACCATCAATGATATCTGATTTGAGTAATCTTCCATGGGTCATTTTACATGTGTTTCCCTTGAAGTGTTCCAAATTTGCTAAGTCCCATATTTTTGGGTTTTCAGGTTGTCACTTACCTTCTTCCTTGCTTGCTTTCTCCATTGTTCCCTCCCTTCATCCTTTTTTTGTACTAAGTGTTTTGGGTTTCTCCCTTCGGCCTTACCCTTTACCTCCCCCCCTAATTTTTTCCTCCTTCCATTTCTTTCTCTTTTCCTTTCAATACTCCCTCTTCCCTCTTCCCTTCCTCTTCCTTACCTTTTTTTTCTTCTTCAGCCCTCACCCTTCGCCCTTCGCCCTTGCATCTTACTTCTTACCTTCAGAGGTAAAAGGTAAGGTTTCCCTACAATCTCTAAAAATTTTCTTCTCTATATTTTAGTCATTTCCTAAGGTTCCTTCACCATATCGAAGGGACTTCTTCTTTGGTCTCTCCAACATCTTGTCTCCTTGACGGTTTCCCTTTCAAAATTTGACTAAGTGTTGGATTTCAAAATTTGACTGTGTTGGAATTTTGAGAGTTCGACTTTGACCTTCTCCAGTACCTCTTGCATTTCCTTGGTAAGAGGTAACTCTCCTCTCCATCACTCGATGCTTCCTTCTTCTTCGCGCTTTCTTCTTCCCTTCTTCCTAGTACACGGTAAGTGTGACTCTCGATGTCTAACTCCCAAGGTCTGATCTTCAAAGACCCCTCATCTAAGGAATGATGCAATGCTAGCGAGACCTATTTTGTAGTCCCTCTGATATTTCTATAGAGATATATCAAAGAGAGAATGCAATGTCAGTGAGACCAGTTTAGTGGTCCCTTCGACATTCCAATGAAAGACAAATTTTCCTCATCGGAGGAATAGGTGAATTTTGGTGGGACCTTGATGCTTTTCCCTTTGACATTCTAACAGGTTCATTTTAGAGGTCTACACCATTTAATTCCAAGACTTGTAAAGGTGAATTTTTGGGCCCAACGCCCCGACAATACACAAGTTGGTGTGTTTTCTTCACTAGACACCATTAATGCACATCTACTTCCCAATGACCAAGTTTTACTTTTTAGGGCTCGAGGAAAAAATTAATACATCTTGGTGACTTCTCCTAGAAGATTTTTTGGTGTCATGCTCATTCATTGTTGTTGCTTGTCATCTCTAGTCATTCCATACCCAAAATCATAGATTTCATGGGGATTCTCGATGGCGACTAGATCTTATTTCCTAAGCTTCAAGGATGGTATTAAAAGCATTTTCTAACTTTCTTAGGTGGATTTATGGGTTCTCATCCCTATTGAATTCAATTTGTCAAATTTCTTTCAAATCCATGCCCTAGGTCACAATTTTCATAGATGAATCAGATATTGCACGCAGTCTTCTTTGCTAACCCTAGTTAGGGTTAGGGTTCAACTAGTGTTTCTTAGTTATTCCTAATCTATATAGACAAAAAATGTATTCATTTTAAATCTCTTCTTCCTTTGGCTCCTCTGGGGTTTTTCTTTTGCAAACTTGTATTTTGCATCTCTGTCATTGTAAAGATTAGCTTTTTGCCTCCACATTAATGGAATCATTCAAGTTTTCCTCTTGTCAACTCTTTGGTGTTTGTGTAAGTCATTACCTTCATATCTGAGTGTTTATTGTATTTTCATGCATGTATGTTTATGATTAAATGGTTTATAGTTGTTGGTTATGAAACTCTCTTTCCTTTCAGTGCCTTTTCAAACCCTAGCCTTCATGTATGCCTTTGAAAATCAACCAAACAAAGATTTTTGAAAGTCCCCTTACCCCTCTTCAACGATGTGTTATGAAATATTGGTCAGGAAGAAGCAACCTTTCTATTTTGGTGTATCACCTCCCTCTCATTTTTCATGTTCTCCTTTCCCGCTTTTCCTCATGAGCTATTAGTGGTAGGATTTCATGTGTTGGGTTAGACCAACACATTGCATTGGGATTGAAAAAGGAAGTTGACCTTCTCCAGAGATTCGACCTCATACATGCAAGGGTCCCACACCTTGAGGTTTTTTCCATTGTGTCACTAGAATTTTGGGCTTCATGCTTAGTAAGGTGCAATTTCATGTGACAATAGTTTTTGGTACGTTTGGTAGGACCACTTCTTTCTGTTGAAGAATCTGGTGTTTTCTTTAATTCATGTTACCTTTTGAGGCATATCTTCAAACACCATGATGACTTTGTTCAAAATTAGTTGGTTCAAATAACCCAGTTCCATTTCATGTCATTGAAGAAGTGGTGCCTTATTCAATGTTTCAACCTTTGGAGGTGTTCCTCAAGCACCTAACTAATTTGCAACTCAATTTGGGTGACTCTTTTGGTATGTACCCAAAGTCTATGGTTGGGCAGTCCTCTTCTCTTATTTTGTAAGTTTCAAAGTGTTTCCCATGCTTAAATATGTCAAATTATATTAGAAACCACATGTACACCCCACCATATCAAGATAATGCTAACTTTGCACCTTTGAATCAGCCATATCAAGTTGGTTATACCTCCCATTTCATTCCAAACCACTCTTCTATTGTGGGTTCTCAACCTTCTCAAAATGCATACCACCCACCCTACCCTACTTAAATGTCTTGGATGCCTGCACATTCCTATTAGCAACCCCAGGATACTCCTTATTCTTCATTTCAGCCTCAAAATGAGAGTGAACTCATGTCCATGGTGAAGGATCTCTTTAATAAAATTGTTGAGCTTAAGGAGTAGCAATAATTTGACCTATAGTAGGGGGAGTGGGAAAATCATGCCTATCAGGGGCATCAATGTTGTTTCCCACAACATGATGATTTTTTCCATCAAGCTCGCTATTCACAACAACAAAATATTGAATCTCAATGGAGGTATGAGCAACAGTTGGAGGCAAAAACAAGGTAACAACAAGAAGAGTGTACAAATATGATGTTGTTGCTAGGCAAGAAAAAATTAGGCTTGCCCTTGTCTTAGTGCAAATGCCCAAGACTCAGGTAGCCCCCTTGTGTGCCTAGTTTCAAACAAGCACCTCCACCATTTACAAAATAACCTGCTAAGGAGGAGGTAAGAAAGCATAAATTTGTAAGTTCCAAGAAATCTAATAGGCCTCTTGAAACTTATATTATCCCTCCTTTTGTTTTAGAGCATCCTATTGCGATAGAGGTTTGCAAGAAAAAAATTAGTTTCAAGAATCCCAATTAGCCCCTTGAAACTCCTATTCAACTTATTGTGCCATCAAGCGGATCTTCCATGTTGCAGATCCTAAGTTTTGCAACCCCTAATTCCTCACATGAACCTATCCTTGAGGAGGTTGTTGCTGTGGAGCCTTCACATGCTCTTGAAAATGAGTGTCTTGGTTTTTTGCAAGAAAATATTGAAGATGAAATAGTGTTTCAACAACAAGACATTAAAAAGGTAGAAAACATTGATGCAATAGAGGAATCAATCCTCTCATTTAATTCCCTTCCTTGTTTTGTCGAATATGAGGAGGATAGATAAGCTATAACTACATTAGTTGAAGCCTCTAAACAACTTGGTTTGGGATTGATGGCTGAAGACAATTCCATGGTTTTGGAGCAACAGTAGTAGACATTCCTAGCCCCTGTCATACTGGATGAAGATCCATGATCTATTTAGGTTTATAGTTCTGAGGTGGATGATCTATTTTGGGATGATTTAGAAGATTTTTGTTTAAGCTTGGATGCCAATCTTTCACCCCCAAAAGAGGAGCATTGTAGGCAACAATATAAGAATGAAGAAGCAACAAAGGGCATGGAAACCATTAAATGTCGAGATTCTTATTTTATTGCAACTAGTTGCCAAGAAAGAATTAAAACCGAGAGGCAATTTGAAGAATTTAGTTCTTCACTTGAAGTTTCTCAAAAATATGAGTTTTGTTTTGATGAAGTGTGCATCAATGCAAATGGTTTTGTAGTTATTGAGCATCCACACATTTTTTTGGAGAGTGATGCTCCTGTTGCTCAATTTTTTGTATGCCCGAGCTTCAAAGTTTCTCTTTTGAGGTGCATGAGGAAGGTCTTACTTGAGTAGATCACAAATCCGATTTGGCATATTTTTCTTCACCATGTGAGGTAGAAACTTTCTCTTTTTGTTTTAGTTCATGCTTTGAGGAGTTCAGCAATGGTGACATTGGCCCACCCTTTTGTGAGGTGAGTTCTCTTCCCTCTACATAAGGATTTTTCTTGGATGTTAACCTAGCTTCAAAAAATTTCACCCCTATTGTTGTATGTTCAACCGAGATACCCGTGTTAGATGAGTATAACACATGCATCATATGGTTTCCTTGCAATGGAAAAATTTACATTCTAGCGATCCTTCACCTTACAAACTTTTTGTGCATTTCCATGCATATTGGTAGAATTTTTCAGTGGTTATAGCTAGGTGAGGTCTATAACTATGGTTTGAGGGAGATCAACTCCTTCAAAAGGTTCATCTTTGACAAAGACAAGCTTCCATTATTTGTTTTCTATTAATTTTAGGGTATATATTGTAAATATCTTACTTTACATGAAGTGTTTTATGCACCTTGCATTCTCCTTAAGAGAATGTATGTTCCTAGTTTCTATGATTTCCTCCAATTGCAGGCCTACACATGTTTTGTTCTTCTCTAAGAGGGCCCAACTGTTTAAGTTTTACCCTCATGACCCCATACCCAACAAATTGATAAGGCCTCTGAACTCCATGATTAGTAGGAAATCATCCCACAAAAATCACAAAAATGTTGTCATTTCATGCCCCCCTTTGATGACCCATCACTGATATCCGATCTGAGTAATCGTGCATGTGTTTCCCTTGAAGTGTTCTAAATCGGCTAAGTCCTAGATTTTTGGGTTTTCAGAATATCACTTACCTTCTTCCTTGCTTGATTTCTCCATCGCTCCCTTCCTTCATCCTTTTCTACTAAGTGTTTCAGGTTTTTCCCTTTGGCCTTACCCTTTACCTCCCCCCTGATATCTTCCTCCTTCCATTTCTCTCTCTTTTCCTTTTGGTCCTCCTCTTCCCTCTTCCCTTCCCTTCCTCTTCCTTACTTTTTTCTTCTTCAACCCTCACCCTTCACCCTTCACCCTTCACCCTTGAATCTTAATTCTTACCTTCAGAGGTAAAAGGTAAGGTTTCCCTCTAATCTCTGAAAGTTTTCTTATCTAGATTTTGGTCATTGCCTAAGGTTCCTTCACCATATCGAACGAACTTCTTCTTCGGTCTCTCTGACATCTTCTTGTCTCCCTAATGGTTTCCCTTTCAAAATTTGACTAAGTGTTGGAATTTCAGAAGTTGGCCTTTGACCTTCTCTATTACCTCTTAGCTTTCCTTGGTAAGAGGTAACTCTCCTCTCTGTCACCCGATGCTTCCTTCTTCTTTGCACTTTCTTCTTCCCTTCTTCCCATTATTTGGTAAGCGTGATGCCCAATGTTCGATTCTTGAAGACCCCTCATCGAAGGAATGATGCAATGTTGGCGATACTTGTTTTGTGGCCCCTTTGATATTCTAATGGATATATATCAAATAGATAATGCAATGTCAGTGAGACTAGTTTTGTGGTCCCTTCAAAATTCCAATGGAAGGAAAAATTTCCTCATCTGAGGAATAGGTGAGCTTTAGTACGACCTTGATGCTTGTCCCTTTGACATTCTGATAGGTTCGTTTTAGAGGTCCGTGCCATTTAATTCCAAGGCTTGTAATGGAAATTTTTTGAGCCCAATGCCCCGACAATACATAGATTGGCACGTTTTATTCACCAAACACTATTAATGTGCATCTACTTCCCAACGGCTAGGTTTGAATTTTTAGGGCTTGAGGACAACATTAATGCATCTTGGTGACTTCTCCTGGCATATTTGTGGGAACCATACTCATTCAATGTTGTTTCTCATCATCTCTGGTCATTCCATACCCAGAATCATAGATTTCATGGAGATTCTCCACGACAAAAAAATATGATTTCCTAGGCTTCAAGGATGGTATTAAATGAATTTTATGAATTCCTTAGGTGGATTTCATGGGATCCCATACCTATTGATTGTACTTTGTTGAATTTATTTCAAATCCATGCCCTAGGACACGATTTTCATGGATGGCTCAGATCTTGCATGCCACAATCTTCTTTGCTAACCCTACATAGGGTTAGGGTTCAATTGGTGTTTCTTAGTTATGTCTGATCTATAAAGGCAAAAAAATATATTCATTTTAGATCTCTTCTTCCTCTAGATCCTTTGGGGTTTTTCTTTTGCAGACTTGTATTTTGAATCTCTGCCATTGTAAAGATTGAATATTTGCCTCCACATTAATGGAATCATTCAAGTTTTCATTTTCTTAGCTCTTTGGTGTTTGTGTAAGTCATTAATTTCATATCTAAGTATTTATTATATTTTCATGCATGTATGTTTGTGATTAAATGGTTTACAGTTGTTGGTTGTGAAACCCTCTTTCCTTCCAACGCCTTTTCAAACCCTAGCCTTCATGTATGCCTTTGAAAATCAACCAAAAAATAATTTGTGGAAGTCTCCTTTCCCCTCTTCAATGATGTGTTGTGCAATATTGGTTAGGAAGAAGTGACCTTTCTATTTTGGTGTATCACCTCCCTCTCATTTTCATGTTCTCCTTCTCCCCCTTTCCTTGTGAGCTGTTAGTGGTAGGATTTCGTGTGTTGAGTTGGACTAGCACATTGCACTGGCATTGAAAAAGGAAGCTGAAATTCTTTGGAGATTTGACCTCATACACGAAAGGGTCACACACCTTGATGTTGTTTCCATTGTGTCATTGGAATGCTGGGCTTCATGCTTAGTAGGGTGCAATTTCATGTGACAACAATCCCTAAGATCATTCTTAAGAGTCACTCGAGGGGAGAGAATACACAAAAACACACCTCAAGGTGTACAAAAAAATGTAAGTTAGTAGTTTTCTAATTTTCAAGATCACACTAGGAACAAAGAAAGAGCATACATACACACCAACCTACCAAACCTGCCATAAATTTCTTTTTAGGTGCACTAAAAGCAAATGTGTGGTTCAATTTTTAAAACACCAAACCAAATGTGCAAATTGGTAAATTTTTAATACCAAATTGAAGTGTGCAAGTTGTTGGTTCATTTTAGGTACATCGAAATAAAATGATAGTTGTGGGGTTCTTTTTAAGTATACCAAGGGAAGATAAAATTTGTAGGTTCATTTTAGGTACACTAATTGAAATGTGAGATTAATTTTAAGTGCACCAAGGAAAAATAAATCCTAGATTAAGTCAAAACCTACAACCAAAAATGGTAGTAGCTTCTTGCATCCTTTTCATCAACTGTCACATGCTGCAAACTATTAGGTAAAATAAAAAATAGAGAAACGTCAAGGTTAGTTAAAAGAAAAATCTTAAACCAAATTGAAAACCTTGAAAAATAAAAAGTGTTGTTTACCTGATAGAGGCATCAAAATTTAAAAAAAGGCATCACACTATCACTCAAAAAAGTTGTTGGCCTTCTGTAGAAGCATACAAAATTGAACAAAGGAATCACACTACACTTGCAAACAAAATTGGATGTTAGAGGAAAAGTGTAGCTTTAGGATAAAGGCATCAAACTTCTACTAGTTAGATGCGTTGAGATTTAGTAGATGCATTGCCCTTCCATAAAGGTGTTGAGGTTTCCTAGAAATAGTAAAAAGAAACAATCAAAGGTGTTAAAATTTAACATAAGCATCAAACTTTAAACTACAAAGACATTGATATTTTACAAAGGCATTGCACTATCTCTGTAAAAGTGTCACACTATCTCTACAACCTACAAATATGATGGAAACGACAAAAAATGGTTAGACAAGGACATGGGTCCTAATAGGTGTGCCAAAAATGTCGTATGGTTAGCATGAAAGATCAAGTAAGAATAAAATTAAAGTAATTAGATCCTAAAAACATCGAGCTGAATGATCAAACAAGGCCATACTTAGCGAAATATAGTTAGCAACATAAAACAGATTCAAACAAAGCATTAGAGAACATAGTTCAAAGAAATTGAACCTATTTTAATGTGCAAACCTTCAATCCCATTGGGGGATTATGCTCCAATTTTACATGGGTTTCTCAATTTGGGCCTAATCCATGTTGTAAAATCTTGATTGAGAGGGGTGATTCACAAAATATGGCTAAAATGCTTAAGACATGGCTTAAGAATCCTAGAGAGCAAGGATTCTATGAATATTTTGAATGAATTCATGTTTGAGAGGGCTTATTTTATAGATTTTAGGAATTTTGATCAATGGTTAGGATTGAAAATTGCAATCAAGGGATGAGAGAAGATCAAGGAGGTCAGTGTCGATCAAGGAGGATCAATGGTTGATAATCTATGAGAGCCCAAAATATACCCCCTTTCATAAAAATGAGGTTGAAGATATTTTGCCTTGGAGGGAAGAATTTGAATTTGAATTTGATAATATTCCTTTTTTGAAAAAGGAATATTCTTTGTACAAATTGGAGGGTTGGAGGAATTTTTTTTAATTAAACAATTGTGAAAATCATTTAATTGTGAAGATGAGAGGAATTAAAATATTTAAATTAAATAAGTGGAATTATTTAATCAAAGGGGGAAATTAGTATGAAAATGATGAATTAATCAAATAATTTTAATTATTCAATTAATAGGAGAATAAAGTGAATTTAACTAAATAATTGGACTTTAGAGAAACAATCCTTCCACAATCCATGAATAATAGTAGCAAATATTTCTGGTTTAACCATGTGTGTTATTTTGAATTGATGTTTTGAATCACACACATTGGTTCATCATCTAGAAAAGGATAATGATGATTTTTGAACCACTGTGTGTGGTTCAAAATTTTGATTGAAGATATTCATCATTATCCTCTTTTGGATGATGAACCATTGTGTGTGGTTCAAAACATCGATTCAAGATAACATACAGTTAAATCCAGAAATATTTGCTAGAATTGGACATTATTTAATTAAATGGAGGAACTACCTGTGAATTATGAGGATAATGGTGTCAATTAGTCAAATAAAGACATGTGATATATTCAAGACAAATTTAGGTGTCTATGTATGTGTAATTTTAATTTTGGTCCACCCTATGTCGTCCTAGTTATTTGCAGATCCCTAGACGACATGGAAGAGTTTTAATGCAATGCCATGTATATATTCCTCAGTTGCACGGATGCACAATGTGAATTATATTTGTGTAAAGTGATTGAAGAGAAGGTGGTGAATATACATTGTACAAGGAGATTATTTTGAAGCTAAAATTATTCAGAGAGAGTTGTGTCTCAAAGTGTGTGCCATTATTAGAAGATCATAAGGAGTGTAGAAGAGTGTCTGTGACCAATTTCAAAGTGTATGAGATATATTCAACTTCAGTTGAAGGTCCGTAAGCTTTATCTATGTAATTTGGTAGGACTAGTGTTCTACCTGTTATACTAATTATGTTGGGGATTGGTGTCTCTAGTAGGTTGGTGCCTATAGATACAATAGCGGATTGGTGTCTTTGGTAGGTTGGTGCCTACTTCATATTGTAAAATTCACTTTTATCTAAGTTATGCTTTGTGAGGCTGAATTTGGACAGTAGATCCAAATATGTATTCTCATCGTGGTTTTTTCCATCTTTGGTTTCCATGTGTAGACATCTAAATTTGACCACTTCCACATGGTCAAAATTGTCTACTCTATTCATCTATTTCATTAATAGTGATTAAATAATTTATTTAATCATTATTTCATTTTCTGCCTAAGGTTCCTAAAGTATGTAATTGAATAATTAAATACTTTACCTTACACCTTTTCTTCTCTAAATTAAATAAATAGGACAATTTATTTAATTTAGTCATTTGACCTTTTTGATTAAAATCAATTTTTAATTCCTCATTTTCTCTCTCCTTGTCACATTCTCTATAATCTTCATCTAATTTGGATTAAATAAATTAATCTATGATTAGGATGTGCACCACTTAATCAAGATTAGTGTCACATACTCCATAATCTCCCACTTGCCTCTAATATCTCATTAATTATCCTAATCTTGTGTTTGTACAACCTTAATCAAGGTCATTAGCCACATTTAGCATACCATTTTTGGTCAACCTTTCCACTTGCCTTTCTTGGCCTTGACTCCCTTTCCCATGTGATTTTTTAATTCACATTTATTCATCCAAGGCTCCTTTCTTCCCCATGTGAATTTTTAATTCACTTTTATTCCTCCAAGGAATCTTCTCTTCCCCATGCAAGTTCTAGAACCTTTGACTTGTCACATCAAGTCACATGTAGGTGAATCCTACCTTTTTAAGGACCTTGTTTTATCCAAGGTACTTTCCACCTCTCCTTTTGGAACCTTGTCTTATCCACAAGATTCCTCAATCATGTGAATTTTTAATTCACTTTTATTCACCCAAGATTCTCCTCTTCCCCATGTGATCATTGAGAGGTCACATCATCCCTTTTCCAACGTACTTGTCCTTCCTCCACATCATGTACTTTTCTTCCACTTCACTCCCACATCATCTTATCCTAAGCCATCTCACATTCCACATGTCAAGATGTGAGGGCTTGTGAGTCCTCAACTCACCATAGCCCTCCATCTTGGCCTTGTTGGTTTAATCTCAACCGTTGAATTCTCTAAAGAATTCAAATTTCTCTATAAATACCTCCTCCTTCCTCTCATTTTGAAAAATGAGATTGTTGCTACCAAACTCTTGCCAATTTTCATTTGCAGCATTTTAGCTAGTTGCAAACATTTTTCATCAATCCACCAAATCCTTTAGCCACTAGCATCTTCTTACATTTTGCATCTTGCTTCCATTCATCTCCATAGCCATCCAAGGAGCACACAATCTCTCAAAAATCAAGGGCCAACCAAGGAAATCTGCAGCACAAAAGGTATAACAATTCATCTTCTTCTTTTGTTTATCTTTCTTGCATAGATATTCCTTTAGGCCAATCTTGAGGTGTATTTCTTGTGTTTTTCCTTTTAGTGCATCATTAGTTAGTTTTGCATCTTAGAATAAGGGTAGAAAATTTTAGGGATCACATTTTTGGCACACCCGGTGGCACACACAAATGGGTGTCTTTGTTTCACATTTACTATTGTTAAAGTTGATTGTAGGTCCAGGTTGCAGAGGGGTGGACTTGCTCTCCCATGTGCTGCAGAGGGGCGGATTTTCCCTCTTGTTCCAACATTTCTAACAGTTTTTCTTGTAGAGGGGTGGATTTTCCCTCCCATTCCAATGTTTCTAACAATTTTTCTGCAGAGGGGCGGATTTTCTCTTCTGTTCCAACGTTTCTGACAGTTTTTCTGCAGAGGGGCAGATTTGCCCTCCTATTCTAACGTTTCTGACAGTTTTTCTGTAGAGGGCCGGATTTGCCCTCCTGTTCCAACGTTTCTGATAGTTTTTCTATAGAGGGGCATATTTTCCCTCATGTTCCAATGTTTCTAACAGTTTTTCTGTAGAGGGGCGGATTTGCCCTCTTGTTCCAACGTTTCTGACAGTTTTTTTGCATAGGGGCGGATTTGCCCTCTTGTTCCAACTTTTCTGAAAATTTTTCTGTAGAGGGGCAGACTCACCCTACTATTCCAACATTTTTCACTGCAGAGGGGCATACTCACCCTACTGCTCC
Organism: Sequoiadendron giganteum; assembly: GCA_007115665.2. NCBI lineage: Eukaryota > Viridiplantae > Streptophyta > Pinopsida > Cupressales > Cupressaceae > Sequoiadendron > Sequoiadendron giganteum. The sequence continues at coordinate 27,420,786 of CM021107.1, read as the reverse complement.
AACATTTTTCACTGTAGAGGGGCGGATTTTCCCTTAACAACACGTTTTGGAAGGTAAAATGGGCATTTTAGCTTTGTTTTTGGCTCAATTTTTTGTTGTTTTGAAGTTCTAACCCCCTAACCTTGTTTGTTTAAGGGTATAATTGGATTTATTGATAATATTTTCCTTGTTATTCACACTATTTTCTAACATTTTACTGCAGAGGGGTGGATTTTCCCTAAACAACACATTTTTGAAGGTAAAAATAGGCATTTCAGCTTCGTTTTTGGCTTAGTTTTTTGTTGTTTTGAAGTTCTAATCTGCTAATCTTGCTTGTTTGTGCATGTAGTTGGATTTATTACTAATAATTTGTAGTATTTTGTGGTTATTCACAAAAGATGAAGGATAGAACAACTAACATCTATTTGCAGGGCCATCCATTTATTCAGATTTTAAAGCCTTTCCTTAATATTTTTATCTAGGCACATAACTTAATTAGGAGGAAGTAATACTTACTGTGTGGTGTGCCTATTTTTTGTGTTACCCAAAGGGGGCATTAATTTGTTTTCACCTTCCCCTTGCACTTTGTGTGAACTGGGGGGGTAGTTGGAAACGATTAATGTGTTCTTTTTAGAGGGACCTACTTGCGGATTTCATCACCCCAAAGGACGATCCCAACCAACTGTACCGATGGGGTATAAAAAGGGGGGAGAGCCAAAACTATACCCCAATCCAATCATGTCATGTCTAGCAGAGCATTGAAGCTAGGGTGATACCTAGATAGACATGAAGAGTTGGTCTGAGCCTTTCAGTATCTCGTTGCGGTTCTTGACTCATGCTTGTGACGGGCTGGTGTTCATGGTTGTGCCTCACATACTGAGAGTATATCGAGGAATCCTTAGAAACCTTGTGCATCCTAAATTAAGGCCTTTGATCATACGATTGTGCTTGCTTGAAGTGTCTTTTTGTGAGAAACCAGTAAATCTTAACAAGTCAGCCTCATTGTGTCATTTCAAGTCCTTGCCATAAATCAAGTCCCTATTTTTTTGCAGAGGGGTGGATTTGCCCCCCTAGTCCATTTTTTTCCTGTAGAGGGGCAGATTTTCCCCCCTAGTCCACTATTTTTCTGCAGAGGGGTGGATTTTCCCCCTTGGTCCACTGTTTTTCTGCAGAGCAGCAGATTTTCCCCCCTAGTCCACTATTTTCTTGTAGAGGGGCAGATTTTTCCCTCTAGTCCATTGTTTTTCTACAAAGGGGCGGATTTTCCCCCCTTGTCCACTGTTTTTCTGCAAAGGGGCAGATTTTCCCCCTTGGTCCACAATTTTTTTGCAGAGGGGCAGATTTTCTCCCTTGATCCACTGTTTTAACTATAGAAGGGTGGCTATGCCCTCTTGAACAGACAATTTCACCCTGTTTGACCATTCCAAGCCTCCATTTAATCTTTGTAAACATCTATTTATCACGTTCTCATTGATCGTTTCATAATTTGGGGTACCCGTTCTACCATCTTATCGTGTGATTTAAATAGTTGATTTTCTTCCAAAAGGATCACTTCAACAACACCCCCATCATATAAAAACCATCAAGACATCTTTCATTTGCATTCATCATCATCTTTCAACACAAAATCCCTTAAACCTTATTTTAGGAGTCATTACCTGAATTGACCATGATGTTAAGTTTGATCGTTATCCTACATATCAATCATTGTCTTCAACCTAATCAATCCGCTTCTATCCTAAGGTGGATTTGTGTTGTAAGTCAATATCATCGGCCCAAATAAATTCCCTTCCATCTCAAGGTGGTTCCGGTGTCATGATCATTGGTTCAGTCCTTTTATTCGATCAACCAACATTTTAAGTCACCTAGGGTGATTTCCAAATTGGGTTTAGAACCCTTTCCATCAACCAATCCTAATTCATAATCCAATCCATAAAAAACTTATCCTATCATATCCTCTGATCCAATCCCAATCTAATCTCCAATCTAGTTCTAATTTGAGCATTAATCCCATCATCCTAATCTGAGCTTTTATTCAATTTGAATTTGAGCTTTCATCCAATCCCCATATGAGCTTCCAATCCATCCTAGTTCTCTATCCATCATCTATTCTTTCCTGCTAATCTGTATCCATCATGAATCTTTATCCCCCTCTCACACAACCAATAATAGTAGTAAAGGGGAATCCTAACTACGTTAATGACGATAACGAAAATCTTGTTGATCATGAAGATTGTTATATAGACCCCCTTGATGCTATCATTGCTAGTAAGCTCTCTCCAACCACCTCCCAAAATCCAACTACTCCTTCGAACTATCCCACCATGCCTTCACCCACATCTACTAACAGTCCTTATGCTACCCTTGACAAGGGATATCCAACATCCACATCCTCTTATCCTCATCATCATCAACAATCCCAATATCTTTACTTTAATCACCCATCCCAATCTTCCCATCCTAATACAAAAATCACACATTCCTATCACAATCCCCCATCCCAATAATCCTGTTATCTTAATCCACCATCTCAATCCCTTTATCCTAATCCATCATCCATATCCATCTATGCCAAATCACCTTACATGTCTTCCTATGATGGTCCACCACCTCAATCTTCTTGTTCTAATCCAACATCCACACCTTCCTATCACAATCCCCCATCCCAATATCATTACATAAATTCCACATATCCCCATTCTAATCCTTCATCCACATCTTCCTACTATTACTCACCATCCCAATCTTCCCAATCTAATCCCACATCCGCATCTTCCTACATCACTCCCCCTTTCACCAAATTATATCTTAATCCTCCATCTAAACATATCCCACCTAGTCCTCCAACCACTCCTTGTCCTCGATCTAGTCCCATCCACTCATCTAATCCTCCAATCCGTAACCCTAATCCTCTATCTCCTCCTAGTCCTCCATCTAGTCCCATCCACTCATCTAATCATAATCCTCCATCTCCTCCTAGTTCTACATATAATCCTCATCCACCCATCCACTCATCTAATCCTCCAATCCCTAACCATAATCCTCCATCTCCTCCTAGTTCTACATATAATCCTCATCCACTCATCCACTCATCTAATCATCCAATCCCTAACCCTAATCCTCCATCTCCTCTTAGTCCTCCATCTATTCCCATCCCCTCATCTAACCCTAATCCACCAATTCCTAATCCTAATCCTCCATCTCCTCCTAGTCCTCCATCCAATCCCATCCCCATGTCTAATCCTAATCCACCAATCCATAATCCTAATCCTCCATCCATCCCTGATCCTCCATCAATTCCCATCTCCCCATCTAACCCTAATATACCAATTCCTAATCCTATTCCTCTATCTAGTCCTCCATCCAATTCCATCCCCACATCTAATCCTAATCCACCAATCCCTAATCCTAATCCTCCATCCATCCCTGATCCTCCATCCATTCCCATAACTCTACCTAATCCTACATCCCTTCCAAATGTCACCCAAGGACTCATGACAAAAGAGACACCAGACCCTCCCACTCTATCATGTATTGTCACTAGTGATGAGGCCCTCCTCCATCCTACACGTATCCCTCCCATCACCATTTCTAACACCATCCAAACGGTTGAGCCGGTCAAACCCATCGAATCCATTGAATCCCCATCTTATACTACTAGATCCACCCAATCCATTGAATACATCCAATCCCCTCCTCTTAATCCTAATATTCACAAACTTCAATCCCATGACCTTCATGAATCCTCCATCCTCCTATCTCCTCCAATTGAGGAGTCCCTCCAACACTCTTTCATCATCATACATCCCACACAAGATGAATCATTCCAAGAGCTTGATCCAAAGTATACAAGCATATCCCCTCCTCCAAATCAAGATCCTACCATCCCATCCACTACATGACAAGATCATAATCCCCCATCTATCCCATCTCATGATTCCTATCCTCAACCAAGTCATGATTTTATCCTCCCATCCATCCCATCTCAAGATCACACTAACTCTCCCAATCCATCCCATGATCCCCTTTGCACTCAAGATCCAATCACTCCCTCTCAAGAGTCCTTATCACCCATTGTCATAAATTTGGATCCTGCCATACCATCTAATCCATCTCTCGATCCCTTATCAATCATTCCTCCTAATTAGGATGTTGCTATCCCCTCGTCTCCATTGCATGATCCTCCATCATTTCCTAGCCTTGTCACCACAATGCCACTTTTGTATCACCATGGTCACATTACACTTATCCATGGTGGCCTTCTTACAGAAGAAAAACAATGCATATACACCACCCTACCTCTTCCACCTACTAATGCGCTCACATCATGCTTCTAATAGAATAAGCATCCTACCCTAGATCATATGCTCAAGAACATGAACTATCAAGGAAAAGGTTTAGGCCTTCATGAGAAAGGTACTTTAGAGCCCATCCAAGTCACATAACATCTAGACACACATGGTCTTGGATATATCTCCCAAAACTTGCACTCCAAAGATGTTAGTACAACCTTTGTACATCCTAAACAATCCTCTTCTAAAGGCACAAGAGATACTTTCCATCGTTCTACCAATTCATTTTCTTCCATCCCCCCTCCTCCATCATATTACCTAAAAACAACTATCCATCTTCCTCCCTCATCCTATAAATCCATTTTGGGTCCTTATGTCCCTCCATCCATGATTGCTCATCCTCCATCTACTATGGGTTCTTATAGCCCTCCATCAAAACCCACATAGTCTATTTTGGGTCCTTATATCCCAAAATCACCCCCTCCATCTTATCCTATTCATCCTTTCATTCATCCACCCCCTCTCCCTCGTACACAGCATAAAAATCCTACCTTCATAACTCATAATCACGATCAACAATGACACAACTCCATGCATGCTATCTCGCATCCCCCATCCACACTTCCTCATCAAATGCTTACTTCTATCACTCCATCCACATCCTCTCCAAATCATCCATCTCCCCATACCCATCCCATTACTACTAAAGGAACTTTGGATGCCAAAGACAAAATATATAAATCCAAACATCCACATGAATCTAAAGCTCCCGATTTCCCCTTCATAAGACATGTTGACAAAAAGAAAAATTGAATCCAAAATCCAAATCAATCCAAATGGCCACAAAGGCCCATCAAAGTAAAAATCAACACCATGTGGATCCCAAAGAAAAAAGTGACAATGCCTTCAAATGAAAAATCCATGATGACATCCAAATTTTCTATTCCCAAAGCTCATAATTCACATCCTCCATCTCCTAAATCTGTTTTGGGTCCTTATGTCCCAAAATTCACTATCTCAACACCTCTAGTATCGCCACATTCTCCCTCCATCAACCCCCCTCTCATTTCACATCCACCACATGTGCCAATGTTGGTCCCAAACACCTTCCCCTATCATACATCCACTCCATCATTCCATCCATACCCTTTTCAACACCCCATCCACTATTCCCCCTATCTCCCCCATCCAATCCCTTTGATTCATCCTCTTGCATAATCCATTTCTCCTACTAAGTTTGTACCAACATCCAATGGTCACTTTACACATGGGCTCTTATTACCTCATATGGAACTTGATGCTTGAGTCCTTCATCCATCCCCTTATCAACTATCCTCTAAATCTGCATATCCATATCCCTATCTTTATTCATCTTCGTCCACATCCTAGTCCAAAAAATAAGAAAAATACAAAAAAATCAAAATCAAAAAATAGAAAAAATAAAAAAAGAGAAAAAAGAGAAAAAGAGAAAAAATCAAAAAAAGAAAAAAATCAGAGAAATTAAAAAAAATAGTAAATAGAATATCATTCGTCCAATGGTGAAAACTTGGCAAACAAGCGCCTTGGATAAGTACCATGATGAAAACATGGAAAATATGCATCATGCATAAATCCCCCATCTAGTCTCCTTCCACTATTGGGGGCAACATCCAATTACACATTTTTTTCCTCCATTTCCTACATCTACATATCTTTCGCATCCTATCCATCCTATCCCAGTCCCTCCATCTTCCTTGTGACCTTGATAAAGATGGGGCAAAACCTATATACATTCTTTGGACATCTCTTGGCATATATTCCCCTCATCCATACACTATCATATTCCTTATCCACCCATCCTACTATCCCTCTTTCCTCGTCATGCATGAAACATCTAGAGTGGAGGAATCTCCTTATTTGTGATTGGGTCCTTGGAGACATCATCCATCCATTCCTCTAGGTAATCCTCTCGATCTCCCCATCCTGCCCATCTTTACCTCCCTATCCACTTATCCATCCAGTCATCCCTTCCATCTACCAAATCCTTATCTTCCTATACTCTCATCCACTAGTAATTTTCCATCTTTTCATCCTTATCTACCCATCCATTTATCCATCCAATAATCCATTCTATCCTTCCAATTTCTTATCCCTCTATCCCCTATCCTAGCATCTTTCTATCTCCCCATCTTTATCCATCCATCCATTTAATTCTATTTTTCTTCCATTTCCTCATCCCTTGTCATTGGTATCTAGCTATAGGCTACCCTCATGCAACCCAATTCCATTCATCTCACTATCATCCATCCTCTCTACTCATCACATCTGTCCCATATCCTATCCATCGTTTCCTCCTCACAATTCATGTTTTGATGATTTGGATAACTATCCCATCCCTGAGCTTCACATCATACATATCTTACACATATCAACTATCATCATATCCAATCCTGCCAGTCTATCTTGTCTCACCATATCAAATCCATCCTTTTATCCATTTATCATTGGTCTTGTGTCAAACTATGTTTCCCCTGCTCTTCCATGTAGGAAAGGTTGATCATTTGAATCTGCCCTCGGGGCTCTATCTTTTGTCTGTCTTGTCCTCCTCCATCATCTGTCTTTGGCCTTGTATTGAACTATGTCACCCCTGCGCTCTCCCGTAGGCAAGGCTAAATAATTATGTCCGCCCCTAGGGTATCTTTCATGTCTTTCATCATCCATCATTGGTCACCCTTGTCCTCTTTCCACTTTTATCCATGGTATTTTATCAAACTACAAGGGCTTTGTGCTTTCACGTAGGCAAGGTCAATCATTTGAATCTACCCTCGGGGCTCTATCTTTTATTCGTCTTGTCATCCTCCATCATCTTTCTTTGGCCTCATATTGAACTATGTCACTCCTACACTCTCCCGTAGGCAAGGATAAATCATTTTGTCTGACCCTAGGGTATCTTTCATGTCTTTCACTATCCATCATTGGTCGCCCTTGTCCTCTTTCCGCTTTTATCCATGGTCTTTTATCGAACTACAAGGGCTCTATGCTTTCACGTAGGCAAGATTGATCTTTGATCAACCCTCGAGCCACTAGGTCTTTAGGGTGTGTTGATCTTGTGTCCCTTAGGTCTTTAGAGTTTTTTTGTCTAGTGTCTTGTCTCATTGTCTTGTCGCGTCATCAAGTATGTCCTTTTCCTATCCGGTGCTTTCAAAAAAAAGTTCTTTAGTCTCATGAGATCCAATCAGTTTCGGATATCCTATGTCATGTCAATCAACTAGTCTATCCTCCATCTTTGGTCTCAATAGGATGTATCCTTCCTAATAGACCTCATCAATCCCATCCACCCTTTTGATCCTATGGCAAAGGATGTTTGCAATTTGATTATGATATTTTGGCACTTTTGACATTTATTTATCATTTGAGCTACATATCATAACTTGTCAAGGCTTCCATGATCTCGCATATCATGGTGTGCTTTGACTAGTAAACATAGGGGCATATCTTGATCTTTTCTTTGTTGTTGTCTTCTTGGTTGTCCTGCGTAGTACCCACCAAGACTCCCCGAGGTCTTGTGTTACGTTGGGGAATCCTTTTATGCTTGTGGTTATTCCAATACCTGGCCCGACCAAGGTCTTCATGACTTTGGGGTGTTGGAATAGCCTTCTTGTATGTTCTGTTTGCTTTATGCATTGGACACTAGTTCACCTTGGTTCTTCATACCCTTGCACTTGGTGTCTTATGCTATAGCAAAAATTAGTGCTCTAAGGATGGAAAAATGCATTAGGATTGCATTTCATTTTCCATTCCATCGTCTTGCATGTCTCCCCCATCCTCATCCATTGAAATAATCTAATCACACTCTTGGTCTTGTTTCCAGCCTTCCTACAAGCCTTGATCCAATCATCATCATCATCATTATCATCCGTGGGATGTATACTTCCCTATCCTTGTGTTTTTCTGGGATGTTTCCTTCCCTCATCAACAACACTCTCATTGGGATGAATCATTCCCTATCCTTCGGTATTGTTTTGGGATGTATCTTTCCCTCATCAACAACACTCATCCTCATTCGGATGTATCCTTCCCTATCCTTGTGTTGTTCTAGGATATATAATTCCCTCATCCACAACACTCCATCAACCATCTGCCCAACCTAGCTTGTAGCTTGACTGGGACAACATCATATTTTGTGCTCACCTTTATCTCCCATTGCTTATCATCCTTTCTTATCCATCACTTTACATCATCATCTTCATATCCTCTTTCATCTTCTCATTTCTCATAATTTCCCCCATCCCTTCCTCCTTCATCAATCTCCCGCCCTACGTCGGGGCGGATTCGCCCTCGACCATGGGGCAAACTCGCACCATTGTGGGGTGGATCTGCCCTCAACCACGAGGCAGATCATACCTTGGCTGCACAGTGGCGCCACCCTGTGGTGGGGCGGATCCACCCCTGGCCGCGTGGTGGCCCGCCCCTTGGTGGGGTGGACCCACCCTCGGCCACGGGGCGAACTCGTCCGGCCTCGAGGTGGATTCGCCCCATGTCGAGGCAGACCCGCATGGGGTCGGGGCAGATCCACCTAGCCCCAAGATGGATTTTCCCTATGTTGGGGTGGATCCGCTCTTATGTAGTGGGGTGAATCCACCCCTCTGCGGGCCTCTAGCATGTTTTTTCCCTTCCCTTCTCGGGGCCGCCATTTACAAACCATTTGTCCATTTGACTTTGTTCAAAAGGAAAACTTGCCTATTTTTTCATGCTCTTTCCAACCATACCCTCTGTTTCTTCCTATCGAGAGGTCATCCAAGACCCCTCTCTTTTCTCTCCTTTTTTAAGGGGTATTTTTTTACTTCTTATTTACCTTTTTTTCTCCAACTAATCCCTTCCCTTCTCGGGGATGCCATTTGCAAACCGTTTGTTCGTTTGAATTCATTTAAAAGAAAAACTAGCCTAATTTATTGTGCTCTTTCCAACCATACCCTCTATTTCTTCCTATCGAGAGGTCGCCCAGGACCCCTCTCTTTAACCCCGTCGCCCTCTCGAGAGGGCACACCCTTCCTATTTATCTATTTTCATTACCATATCCATTCTTTTGCAGGATTGGGCCATCTTCATCCATTCCCCGCTATTTGGGCAGCTCAAGTCCTCCTCCCCATGTTGGGGCATCATTTTTTGGTTACTTCTTCTATAGAATCATCTGCATTTTCTTTACTTCAAAACACAATTATTCTAACAGTACTTCGAAGAGGGGAAAAATGTAGACATATAAATTTGACCACTTCCACATGGTCAAAATTGCCTACTCTATTCATATATTTCATTAATAGTGATTAAATAATTTATTTAATCATTATTTCATTTTCTTCCTAAGGTTCCTAAAGTATGTAATTGAATAATTAAATACTTTACCTTACACCTTTTCTTCTCTAAATTAAATAAATAGGACAATTTATTTAATTTAGTCATTTGAAATTTTTGATTAAATCAATTTTTAATTCCTCATTTTCTCTCTCCTTTCACATTCTCTATAATCCTCATCTAATCTGGATTAAATAAATTAATCTATGATTAGGATGTGTACCACTTAATCAAGATTAATGTCACATCCTCCATAATTTTCCACTTGCCTCTAATATCTCATTAATTATCCTAATCTTGTGTTTGCATAACCTTAATCAAGGTCATTAGCCACATTTAGCATACCTTTTTTGGTCAACCTTTCCACTTTCCTTTCCTGGCCTTGACTCCCTTTCCCATGTGAATTTTTAATTCACATTTATTCACCCAAGGATCCTCTCTTCCCCATGTGAATTTTTAATTCACTTTTATTCCTCCAAGGAATCTTCTCTTCCCCATGCAAGTTCTAGAACCTTTGACTTGTCACATCAAGTCACATGTAGGTGAATCCTACCTTTTTAAGGACCTTGTTTTATCCAAGGTACTTTCCACCTCTCCTTTTGGAACCTTGTCTTATCCACAAGATTCCCCAATCATGTGAATTTTTAATTCACTTTTATTCACCCAAGATTCTCCTCTTCCCCATATGATCATTGAGAGGTCACATCATCCATTTTCCAAGGTACTTGTCCTTCCTCCACATCATGTATTTTTATTCCACGTCACTCCCACATCATCTTATCTTAAGCCATCTCACATTCCACATGTCAAGATGTAAGGGCTTGTGATTCGTCAACTCACCATAGCCCTCCATCTTGGCCTTGTTGGTTTAATATCAACCGTTGAATTCTCTAGAGAATTCAAATTTTTCTATAAATACCCCCTCCTTCCTCTCATTTTGAAAAAGAAGATTTTTGCTACCAAACTCCTGCCAATTTTCATTTGCAACATTTTAGGCATTTTCAAGCATTTTTCATCAATCCACCAAATCCTTTAGCCACTAGCATCTTATGAAATTTTGTATCTTGCATCCATTCATCTCCATAGCCATCCAAGGAGCACACAAACTCTCAAAAATCAAGGGCCAACCAAGGAAATCTCCAAAATAAAAGGTATAACAATTCATTTTCTTGTTTTATTTATCTTTCTTGCATAGATATTCTTTAGGATAATCTTGAATAGTATTTCTTGTGTTTTTCCTTTTTATGCATCATTAGTTAGTTTTGCATCTTAGAATAGGGTATAAAATTTTAGGGATCACACCACGTATATCTAGTGTTCTACTATGTGAATGTGTGTTGTTGGTTGATGCTTGAGTAGTAGTAGTAGTTAAGGTTCAAGTTTTTTGCTATGGCTTATGTAATTGAGCTAGGAGCTTTAAATAGATTTGATCTATTGATTAACCCCCCCTCTCAATAGATTGTTTTCCATTTAATTGGTATTAGAGCCAAGTTCCTTTGATTAATCTTAATTAGCTTGAGGTAGATCTAGGATGGCACATTGAGTGGTACAAGAGGGATTGTCTACAAATAAGGCTTCGCTCTTTGATGGTTCAAATTATGTGTTTTAGAGAGTCCAGATGGAAGCATACTTGATGGCCCTATGTCTTGATATCTAGAAATTAGTTATAGAGGGGTATGAGATTCTTGAAAATCCTCTGAAAGATCAGGCCAAAAAGAAGGCTTGTGAAAATAATACCAAGGCGAGGAATACTATTTTATGTAATTTTTCTAATTCTAATTTTGTGAAATTTATGCAATGTAGGACTGGAAAGGAAGTATGGGAGAAATTACACACTATCTATGAAGGAGATGATAAGGTGAAGGAAGCTAAGCTCCAAACTCACAGAGCATAGTTTGAAGGCTTGAAAATGAAGGGGGATGAAAGCACTGCCACATTTCTGCTCCAAGTTGATGAAGTTTTCAACTCTATCAAGGGTCTTCACGATGAATTGAAAGAAAGCATGGTTGTGAAAAAGGTACTCAGATCTCTCCCTAGAAGGCTTGATTCTAAATTTTCTATTGTTGAATAAGCCAAGGATCTGAATGTTTTAAAAATGGTTGAATTACATGGTATCTTGACTACCTATGAAATGAAGCTTGATAGTGAAAATTTAATAAGGAAAGAAGTTACATTCAAAGTATCCAAGAAGAAAATTGATCTAGACTCTAATGTTGGATCAAATCTAGAAGAGGTAAAATTTATAAGAAAAATATGAAAAGAGGTTCCAGTAAGTATAAAGACAAGTTACATTTCAAATATTTTAATTATGGTGAAGTAGGAAATTCTATGGCTAAGTTTCCTTATAAAGATTTTAACAATGTTGAGAAAATGTATGGAAAAAATGATTTTAGAAAAGGAATAAAGGTTAGAGGAAACAAAGGAGCTTCTTTATTAATGAGGAAGGCTACACTATTGATGAAGAGGATGAAGACATCTCCAAAGATGATGAAAAAGATAAGGTTGTATTCATGGCCATGGAAAATAATGAAGATGCTATAGAAATAGATTCTAGAAATAATGAAGATGAAGTAGATCTTGTGGAAGAATTGCTCTATGTTGGTAAAGAGATTAAGAGATTGAAGGAGAGAAATTCAGAGGAATTAATGATATCAAGTTTCCACAATCCATCATGTTTTTGCTAAGTGATTTCTAGATTTGATTGAGTGTCAAAAATCAATTAGCAAAAAAATTCAAAGGAAGTGAAGGCTGAAGAAAAGATATATCTAGATCTAGAGAAAGCAGAGAAGATGATTTTTATCTAAAGACTTAGGAAGATGCAAAAAAGATTGAAGTTTTGATTGAAATATGTCAAGGGACAAGGACTATGAGAAGCTTGAGACAAAAGTTGTGTCAATAAGAAAAGATCTTGAGAAGGTGAATCATCAGCTACAATTGAAGTTTGGAAAGAGTATTGAGACTCTAGATTAGATATTGGGATGTCAAATATCTTTGCATGTCAAAACTAGAATTGGTTTTGATGATCATAAGAACAAAGTGTTAGAATAGCCAATGAAGCTTGCTAAAGAGAGTTTGGAAGTGATTGGTTTCAAAAGTACAAAGTATGCAAGAGTTATTGCAAGTGATGAAAGTAAGACACAAAATGATGGTTTTATTTAAGTTTAGAAGAAGAACGAAAGATCCAGAAGATAGGGATACAACACCAGGTTCAATTATTCTTTTTCTGGTTATTGTTTTAATTGCAATAATTTTGGTCATTAGGTTGTGAGCTATAGAAAATCTCTGGTAAGAAGAAATAAATTTATTAGCAGTAATACATTCGTACCTCTATAGGATTTTAATATTTTTTGCTACAATTTAGAAACAACTTTGGACACATTGCTAGGAACTACAAAAGAAATTTTGTGAGTCCTCTACTAGAAACAAGAAGAAAATGATAAAAAAATTAGGAGTCATGAATCAGATAATGTTTGGAAGAAGGTTTCAAAAGAGAAAAAGTTAGGAATCAATGATATCTCAAACTGATCTACATGCTTAGAAAGATAAGAATCCATGGATCATAGATAATGTATGTTCAAGCCACATGACTAGAGATAAAAGTAAGTTCATGAATTTCAAGATATTTGAAGGAGGTTTTGTCTCTTGAAAATAATTCTATTGCCAAAACCACTGGTAAGGGTACTTTGAGTCTTGATGGTGGTAGGACAAAAACTCATGATGTTCTATATGTTGAAAGATTAAGTGTAAGTCAGATGTGTGATAAAAGTGATAAGTTATTTTTTAGTGCCGAGGTTTGTGAAATCAGGAAATTAGGTGCAAGAGAACTGATTATGAAAGGAAGCAAGACATATAGTGACATATATCATCTCAATGAGCTGAATGGACAAAACTATCTTAATGTGCAAAGAAAAGAAAGTCGACTTTGGCACAAAAGATTGGGACACATTAATTTTGATGACATCACGAAGACTAGCTCAAGAGGAATGGTTTAGGATATGCCAAAGATAAAGAAACTTTAGTCTACAATATGTAAACCATGCCATGAGAGAAAATAGAAAAAATATAGATTTCCCATAAAGGAGTGTTCCACATCAAAGCCATTGGATTTCATCCATACATATTTGTGTGGACCAATGAGGACAAAGAGTCTAAAAGGTGACATGTATTTCATGATGCTCATTGATGATTATACCAGAATCACTTGGATTAATTTTCTAAAAGAAACATCATAGGGTAAGTGCACCAATCTATGACACAATTTTGACTCTTAAGATGCCACTTTTTTCTGAAATTAGCAAAATTTGATTTGCACGAGAAAATGGAGATAGTTATGTTCAAAATTTCAAGATGCAGCAAGAACAAAAGTTGAAGTGCTCCGAGTCTAGTTTCTAAGATACTATTGATTTTTGAAATTAATGAAGATAAAGGGTCTCAAAAAGGGTGGGGAAGGGGGGCGCAAAACAAGTCCTGTTTTTATCAAAAAAAATAGCAAGTGCCTGAGGGCTCCCCCCTTTTTGATTAACATTTTTTTAGAATTTCAAAAATCCCAATGGTGAGAAATTAGCTAACACCATGAAGTTTATCCTCGCTCTTTTGGATTTTTTTTTAATGAATATATAATATTCTATGAATTTTCAAAGTGGACACATCTTGAAAAGCTGAAATTTGAGCGTGCTCCACCCCAATTTTTTTGCAAACTGATTGAAAATTGATTTTTATTTTTTCATCATGTGTAGAATGGAGTCTAGTTTCAAAAAATGTAATTTGTTTCACGTTCCGATGAACGAGTAAAAATCCATCCTAAACCTAACACATGTTGGTTTTTGACCAAAAACAAAGGCATTTCCAATAGAAGCCATGGATCAAAACCTTAACTAAATCAAAATGAAAAAAATAATGATGTATTTAGATAGCTAAGAGAGAGGTTATCACTATCACAATTTTTTTATAAAATTGCATTGAAAGACGTGCAAATGAAACGGGGAGCACAAACAAAAATATGAAGAACTTTTGCACCCTTTCAAAAAATCACGTCATTTTCATGAAATGGTTGTCCAAACCTTTGGGTCGGATGCCCAATGCAAAATCCAATGGTTGTCCAAACTTGTTTCTTTATCTATTTTTCAAGCTCTAATTTTATTATCTAACCATGTATCAAATGACAAGGCGAGTTCAATGTTTCAGTATAATATTTTTCAAAATAAAAATACAATATCAAATAACAAAAGTTCATACCAATGTTCCATTTTTGACAGTCTTCCTTATCGAAATGGATGCCAAATGGTTTGGATTTTTTTATTTTCTTGGTCTATTTGGTTCCGGTAACTATAGTAGTAGAGCACAACAGGATTTTTTTGCCACTTTACTCTTACCTTTTCGAGTCACTGTTAAAATGCATATAAATGAATGAGTGTTCTCCAAGAAATGAACATTAAACACCAAAAATGAAAGTTTCAATGGTTTTTGAGCGAAAAGTTGACCTAAGGTTGTTTAGGTAAATTTGGTTTTCAAAAATTCATCATTTGTACTTGTGGCTAAGGTCATATGTTTCCTTTCGTTTTGATCAAAATGTTAATGTTGTGGAAACAGTTAAGTTCATCAAAAACTGACTCCACTGTGACATTGAGAAAATTATTTAGTTTCAAATTCAATTTAGAAATGAAAGATTTCTGGGATTTTCATGTATGATACTTTTCATTGACATTAACTGGACAAACTCAGACTTCATGATTGTCAGGCTTGTTGAAATTGAGTTCCTATTAGCTTGGAACCAAGTGATGATTCACAACACATGGTGTTTGAAGCAAAAAATAGCATTCAAATCCAAAGGTTTAATTTGAGGAGGCCTTTCCTATTATGAGTGACTTACGATTTCATGTGAATGGAAGGAAAGGGAAAATAGGAAAGAATGAATATTTTCCTAAGGAGTAACGCTTCATTCAGATGATGATACTATCATATTCATAACATTTTCCCAATTTAACGTTAAACATGCAACTTCATTTCTAGATTGAAGAGTTAATTCAAATATGAGCATCTAGGGTAAGTGCATGGATCTGTGACACAATTTTAGCTCTTAAGATGCCACTTTTTTTTTTTTTTCTGAAATCAGCAAAATCTTATTTGCAAGAGAAAATGAAGATAGTTACGCTCAAAATTTCAAGATGCAGAAAGAATAAGAGTTTAAGTGCTCCGAGTCTAGTTTCTAAGCTAATAATTCTTTTTGAAATTAATGAAGATTAAGGGTCTCAAAAAGGGGGGCCCAAAATAGGTCCTGTTTTTATCAAAAAAATATCATAGCGTCTAAGGGCTCCCCTTTTTTGATTAATTTTTTTTTAGAATTTCAAAAATCCGAATGGTGAGAAATTAGCTAACACTGTGTAGTTTATCCTCATTCTTTTGGATATATTTTTTAATGAATATATAATATTTTATGAATTGTCAAAGTGGACACATCTTGGAAAACTAAAATTTTAGCGTGCTCCCCCCTAAATATTTTGAAAATTAATAGAAAATTAAAAAAAAAATCATCACATGTAGAATGGAGTCTAGTTTTTAAAAATGTAATTTGTTTCACATTTCAATGAATGAGTAAAAATCTATCCTAAAACTAGCAGATGTTGGTTTTTGACCAAAAACAAAGGCATTTACAAGAGAAGTTATGGATCAAAACCTTAACTAAATCAAAATGATTTTTTTTTAATATATTTAGATAGCTAAGAGAGAGGTTAATGCCAATACATTTTTTTATAAACTTTCATTGAAAGAAGTGCAAACGTGATGGTGAGCACAAACAAAAATATGAGGAATTTTGTTACCCTTTCAAAAAATCATGTCTTATGCATGAAATGGTAGTCTAAACCTTTAGGTCGGATGCCCAATGCAAAATCCAACCCATTAGGTTGGTATTTCCCAATGCAACCCATTTGGCGAGTGCTAATTTTTTTGGAATGCATTTTTCTAAACTCTTTCATTTTCTCTTTCTCTACCAGTGAAACTATATACATGAAATAAAAATTTAAGTATAAGTTGACATTTACATGGGTGAAGCCACAATAGTGGTTTAAAATTCAAGTGAGGAAGGAAAACTCACAAAAAATGACCCCAAGGCAAAAAAAGTGATTTTAGGGGTTCGTACGAACCTATTGGTTCGACCGAACCAAAAAGGGGTTTGCTCGAACTAGGGTTTAACCAAACCCCTTTGAATCTTGGCCGCCAAAAAAACCAACACAATGCATAGGGAAGGGGTTCGAGCAAACCTCTTTGAAGGGGTTCGCTCGAACCCCTATGGGTTCGAACGAACCCCCTTATCCCACATCCCCCATCTCAGACAAAAAAAAAAAATTGTCACTTCGGAGCTCGGGTTGAGGATGAAAATGGAGGAATCTTCACAAACCCAGCTAGAATTAGGTATTCCTCAGAACGAGCTATCCAACGAATATAATTTTAATATGTTTTGGTTTTATTATGTATGTGTTTTTTTAGTTTTATTAAACATAGGTTTTTCATTGAAAATCAAGCTCTTTGTTCTGCACATGTGGAAAAATAGAAGATTATCAAAATAAATTTTTTAAAAATATGTTTGGTCTGGGTATTGATGTCCTTGATCCATTAAAAAAAAAAAAGAATTTCGATACATACAGAAAAATTTATGTTGTATACAGTCCGCCTATGTCTGAATTGTAATTGGTTTGACTCTGAAACTTGATTAAGGAAAAAATATTCAATAAAAAACTATAAGACCAAATGAAAGTGCTAGATATCATAGTTACAAATCTAAATTCAAAAAAATTAGAATTTTATCAGTCATACAAAAAAAATTTATGTTGTATACGGTGAGCGTCACTTTTTAAAAATGTTGTTTTCTGAAAAAAACTCGTTTTTGTGGGAGATGGAATAAAAAGTGCAATCTGATTCCAAAAAAAATGAATTTTTTTTTTTAGAATCTACAGAAAAAATGTGATGAGACTCTAGTTTGCATCATCTTCAAATTCCTCACGATTTAGCCACTATAGGTGCCCGAATATGAAGATTTAGTTAAAAATAATAATTTCAATGTCCAATTTGGGCAAAAATTGTAAACCACTATTGTGGGATCACCCACATATGGACATTTACTTTCTTATACTTTAAGTTATATTTCATGTATATATAGGCAGGATGTTTGAGAGCGGTTTCAGATCTCTAGGAGTTATAATGCAAATTCTAGTTTTTGGAAGATCTTAAAAATTTCAGACTTAATCAAATTTCAGTAATTAACATGTCAAATTTCAATAATCAAGAGGTCAAATTAGTACTCAGGAGGTCAAATTTCATCTTTCTCTCTCTATCTCACTCATTTTCATCTCTTATTCTCTACACCTCTCTCTCTCTCTCACTATCTCCATCCCTTTATCTAACAATACCTTCCTTGAGCTCAAGAACTATGTCTCTACATGTCCATGTATCTCTCCCTCCCTCCCGCTCTTTCTATCTCTCATCTCTCCCTCTCCTTCTTTCTATCCCTCTTTTCCCTCTCTCTACCTATATCTCTTTCCTTCTATCTATCTCAACTATCCATATTTACATATCCCTCCTTCCTCTCTCTCTTCCACCAAAATTCACTCTACATCTCTCTGTCTAACCTACCCCTATATACCTCTTTTTCTCTCCCTCTCTCTTTCCCTCTCTCAATCTCTCTACCTTCCTCATTATGCCTCTACTTCTCTCTATCACCTCTCTCTCTCCCCCTTCCCTCTTTACTTTCTTTCCCTCTATCTCACCTCTCTCCTTAACTATCCCTCCCTCCCTCCTCTCTCTCTATCTCACCTATCTCTCCCTCCCTACCTCTTCTTCCCTCTCTCATCCATTCTCTACTTCCCTTTATGTTCCCTCCCTCTCC
>CM021107.1:27087223-27402203 GCA_007115665.2 Sequoiadendron giganteum | reverse complement strand
CTCCCCCTCCCTCCCTCCCTCTCTCAAGAATCTCCCTCCTACCCCCTCTCCCTCTCTTAGATCTCTCTATCTCACTCACTCACTCACTCACTCCATCTATCTCTCTCCCCTCTACCCTTAACCCTAAACCCTAAACTCTTAACCCTTAAACCCTCTACCCTCTATTGTTAACCCTCTACTCTCTATCTCTCTCCCACTCCCTCCCTCTCTCTCTCTCTCTCAAGACTCTCCCTCCTACCTCCTCTCCCCCTCTTCCCCCTCTCCATCTCTTAGGTCTCTCTCTCACACACTCACTCACTCCCTCTATCTCTCTCCCCTCTACCCTTAACCCTAATCCATAAACCATTAAATCCTCTACCCTCTACCCTTAACCCTCCCTCCCTCTATCTCTTTCCCACCCCCTCCCTCTCTCTCTTTCAATTATCTCCATCCTACCCCCTCTCCATCTCTCAGTTATCTCTCTCACTCACTCAATCCATCTATCTCTCTCCCATCTCCCTTAAACCCTATACCCTCAACACAACACCCTAAACCATCAACCCTATAGGTCCTCAACCCTATACCCTCAATTCTCAACCATCTACCCTATACATTGGATCCTCAACCCTAATCTATATTTTTCCCTCCCTCCTTTTCTCTCCTTATCTCTATCTCACTTCTCCCTCCATAACTCCCTCCATCCATCCCACCTTCTCTTCCCTAATCTTTCAACCCTCTACCCTCAACCCTCTACCCTCAACCCTAATCCCTCAACCCTTAAACCCAATTAAACTCTCTACCCTAATCCCTCAACCCTTAACCCTTAAACCCTCAACCCTCTACCTTCAATCATAAACCTTAACCCTTAATCCTGAACTCTTAAACCTTAAAACCTCAACCCTTATACCCTTTACCTTATACATTAGACCCTCAACCCTAATCCTTCAACCATATACCCTTAAACCTATACCCTAAACCCTCTACCCTCAACCCTAAATCCTCAACCCTAAACCCTAAACCCTTAAACCTTCTACCCTCTACCCTCTACCCTCTACCCTCTACCCTCTACCCTCAACCCAATACCCTAAACCATCAATCCTATACCCTCAATTCTCAACCCTCTATCCTATACATTGGATCCTCAACCCTCATATATCTCTATCCCTCTCTCCTCTTCTCTCCTTCTCACTATCTCACTTCTCCCTCCATCTGTCCCTTCATCTATCCCTCCATCTATCCCTCCATCTCTCCCTCCATCATTCCCTCCCTCTCTACCCTAATCCCTCAACCCTATACCCTCAAACCTGAAACCCTTAAACAATCAACCCTCACCCCGATACCCTCTACCATCAACCCTATACCCTCAACCCTTAAACCCTTAAACCCAAGTAAACTCTCTACCCTAATCCCTCAGCCCTTAACCCTTAATCCCTCGACCCTTAAACCCTCTACCCTCTACCCTCTACCCTCAACCATCAACCCTCAACCCTCAACCATCAACCCTCAACCCTCAACCCTTAAACCATCTACCCTCTACCCTATACCATGCACATTAAACCCTCAACCCTCAATTCTCAACCCTTGACCCTTAATACCTCAACCCTAGGTAGGTAGGGAAACATAGGTGAGATACAAAGTGATGAAGGGAGAGGTAGGTAAACAAAGGGACAGGGGAGATAAATATAGGTAGAGAGGGAAGGAGATGTAGTGAGAGGAGAGATATAGAGAATTAGAGAGTGGAGGGAGGGACATGTAGGGAGGAGATAGAGGTGTGTGTGTGTGTGTGAAAGAGAGAGAGAGACAGAGACAGAGACAGAGACAGAGACAGAGACAGAGACAGAGAGAGAAATAGAGACAGAGAGAGATGGTTGAGATATAGAGTGATGGAAGGAGAGGTGGGTAAAGAGAGGGAGAGGGGAGATAAAGATAAATAGAGAGGGAAGGAAATTTAGAGAGAGATGATATATAGAGAGAAGTAGAGAGTGGAGGGATGGTGGGAGAAGAAAGGAGGAGATAGAGGCGAGTGTGTGTGAGAGGGAGAGAGAGTGAGAGGAGAGAAAATGAGGGGAGAGAGGAAGGGGGAGAGAGAGAAATAGATTAGAGAGGGCAGGGGGAGAGATAGAGAGTAGAGAGGGAAGGAGAGAGTAAGAGAGAAAGAGGGGTGAGGGAGAGAGTGGTAGGTAGTGGAAGGAGAGGTAGGTAGAGAGGGATGGATAGGAGGGAGAGAGGGAAGGAGGGAGAATGAGATGGAGAGAGTGGTGAGATAGAGAGTAGAGAGGTAAGGAGAGAATGATAAATAGAGATAAAGAGAGAGAGGGAGCTTGGAGGGAGGGAGAGGTAGAAAGGGATAAGTGAGACATATAGAGGGAATGAGGGAAAGTGGGATAGAGAGAATGGTGATTTAGAGAGGAGGGAGTGAGAGGGAAGGAGGGAAAGTGGGAGAGAGGTAATGGTGATTTAGAGAGGAGGGGGTGATAGGTAGGGATAGAGATAATTGTGAGATAGAGAGGAGAGAGTAAGAGAGAAAGAGAGGGATGGAGAGATAGAGAGAGAGGTAGGTAGAGGAAGGGAGAGGAGAGATAGACAGTAGAGAGGGAAAGAGGTAGGGAAGGAGGCATAAGTGAGATAGAGAGGGATGGAGAGAGAGATTGATGGAGGGATAGGTATGTATAGAGAGGGAAAGAGAGAGGAGAGATAAATAGTAGAGAGGGGAGGGAGGGAGGGAGAGGTAGGGAGATAGAGGTGTGTGTGTGTGACTGAGAGAGAGAGAATGGTGAGATAGAGAAAAAGATCAATTGAGAGAGAAAGAGGGGGAGGGAGGGAGGGAGGGGCAATAGTGAGATAGATTGGGAGGAGAGACAAAAAGAAGGGGAGGGAGGGTGAGGTTGATAAAGGGAGGGAGAGGAGAGATAGAGATAAGTAGAGAGGGAAAGAGGGATGGAGGGAGTGTTAGCAAGGTAGATAGAGGTTTGTGTGTGTGTGAGAGAGAGATATATAGAGAGTGGTGAGATAGAGAGGGGACAGTGAAAGGGAGGGAGAGAGAATTATGAGATAGAGAGGAGAGAGTTAGAGAGAAAGTGGGGGAAGAGAGGGATAAAGAGTGAGAGAGAGATGTAGGTAGAGGGAGGGAGAGGAGAGATAGAGAGTAGAGAGGGAAAGAGGTAAGGAGGGAGACATAAGTGAGATACAAAGTGATGGATGGAGAGGTAGGTAAAGAGAGAGAGAGGGGAGATAAAGATAAGTAGAGAGGGAAGGAGATGTAGGGAGAAAAGAGATAGAGAGAAGTAGAGAGGGGAAGGAGGGAGGCAGATGTAGAGAGGAGATAGAAGGGTGAGAGAGAGAGAGGGGAGAGAGAAAGAGAGAGGAAGGGAGAGAGAGAGAGGAAGGGAGAGAGGGAGGGAGTGGAGAGATAGAGAGTAGGGAGGAGAGAGAAATATGATACAACTTGTTGACTACTAATATTTGACCTCCTGATTACTGAAATTTGAACTGTTGATTACTGAAATTTGACTATCTAAAATTTTTAAGATCTTCCAAAAACTAGAATTTGCAAATTAATTCCTAGAGATCTGAAACCACTCTCAAACATCCTGCCTATATACATGTAATATAACTTAAAGTATAATAAAGTAAATGTCCATATGCAAATTTCAACTTATACTTAAATTTTTATTTCATGTATATAGTTTCCCTGGAAGAGAAAGCAAAAATAAAAGAGTTATGAAAATTGCATTCCAAAATTCATTGCAAAAAGAAAGAGAACTCACACTTCTCCACTCATTGCAAAATTCAATCCATTTGGCACATTCCAAATTTGGCACTCACCAAATTTGGCGCTCGCCAAATGGTAAAGCCATTTGGAGAGCGCAATTGGCCTATTACGGGTTTTTTATTGCAATTTGGCATCGAAATTGTGTCACAGATTGGTGCACTTACCCCATAAGAATTTCAGAAGTTTAAAGCATTCAAGGCATTAGTTTATAATCAAACTAGAAGAAAAATCAAGGTTTTGAGATCAGATAGAGGTGGAGAATTGATTTCTGACTAGTATGGTGAATTCTATGAAGAACATGGGATCAAAAGGAAATTTTTTGCTTCTAAGACTCCGCAATAGAATAGAGTTGCTGAAAGAAAGAATCATACCATGCAAGATATCACAAGAAAAATTTTAAGTTAAGAAAAAATATTGACTATGTACTGGAGAGAAGCAGTTTAGACTATAATATATATTCTAAACATAGCTCAAATAAGACCCGCGTTTGATAAAACACCATATGAGCTATGGAGAGGAAGATCAAATTTAGTCAAACATCTCAAGATATTTAGAAGCAAGTGCTATATCAAAAGGGATGAATAACTTGGGTAAGTTTGATTGTAGGTCTGATGAAGGTATTGTCCTTGGGTATTTGAGGACAAACAAAGCATATAGATACTATACTAAGTGATTGAAGAGGATTATGGAAAGTGAAAATGTGAGAGTTGATGAGATAATTTAGTCTACCAACTTTCTGGAAGTAGAAGATGATGAAGATCCAATCCACATAAATGATGAAGACCTATTAGTTGATTCTGAGAACATTATTACAAAGACTCCGACAAGGTATGTACAAAAAAATCATTGTAAAGACTAGATTATAGGAGACAAGAATAGTGGAGTAAAATCCTAGAGAAAAATTAGAAGAGAAAATGAACATGTACATTTTTCATTGTTGTAAATTATTGAACCAAGACCCATACAAAATAAAACAAAGAACAAGGATGGATAGAATCCATGGAAGAATATTTTCCTCAAATTAGGAAACATAAAATTGGGAACTAATTCCAATATCTAAAGGAAAGAATGCCATTAGTACTAAGTGGGTGTTCAAAAACAAGTTGAATGAAGATGGAGAAGTAATCCAGAGTAAAGCCAAACTTGAGTGTAAAGGATATGCTTAGGTTGAAGGTATTAATTTTGAAGATACATTTACTCTGGTAGCAATATTGGAGGCTATTAGAGTGTTTTTGTCTCTTTCATCTTTCAAGAATTTCAAAGGATATCAGATGGATGTGAAGTCAAATTTCTTGAATGGACAGTTGGAAGAAGAGGTCTACATTGAGAAACTGGAAGGGTTTCAATGTTTAGAAAATCTAGATTATGTGTATAGATTGAAGAATGCTTTGTATGGACTGAAGAAAGTCCCTAGAGCTTGGTATTCCAAGTTGGAGAAGTATCTACATCAACAAGGGTTCTGGAGAGGAAGTGTAGATAGTAATCTGTACATTAAAATATAAGGTGATCAATTGTTGGTTGTTCTAGTCTGTGTAGATGATATTATATTTGGTGGAAGTAGTGATGAAAAGTGCAAGGTGTTTTATAATGCAATGCTGAGTGAATTTAAAATTTCAATGATTGGAAAATTATCTTTCTTCTTTGGTTTATAGATTGCTCAATCAAATAAAGGCATATTCATTTCTTAGAACAAGTATGTAAAGGATATATTGAGTAAACTCATGATGGAAGAATACAAACCGGTGAGTACACCTATGGTTACAAGATGTAAGTTGAGTAAAGATGATGAATTTTCACCAGTAGACCAGACCTTGTGTAGGTCCATGATTGGTATTTTATTGTATTTGACTACATCTAGACTGGATATAATGCAGAAAATTGGATTGGTAGCTAGGTTTTGGGTAGCACCCAAAGAAACTCAAGTCAAAGCCATGAAAATAATATTTAGGTATTTGAAGGCTACAATGAATTTTGGTTTGTGGTACCCTAAGAGTGAAAAAATCACTCTGATTGCATACATAGATGTAGATTGGGTAGGAAGCATAAATGAATGAAAGAGTACAAGCGATGGAGCTTTCTTTCTTGGTGACAGTTTAGTATCTTGCTTAAGCAAGAAACAAGACTCAGTTTCATTATCTACAACAAACATATAATATATTGCAACAACTTCATGTTACACCCAAGTATAACATGGATGAAGCAAAAACTGAAGGTGGTGAAGATTGAGTTCGATGAACCTATTTCTATTCTTTGTGATAATACTGGAGTACTATAAACATCTCAAAGAATCTTATAATGCACTCAAGGAAAAAACACATTGCAATCAAGTATCATTTTCTAAGGGATAAAGTTGCAGAGAAGGAGGTAAAGTTGAAGTATGTTAAGATTAAGGAACAAGTGGCAGATATTTTCACAAAACTTCTTCCCAAGTAGAATTTTGAATTTCTTTGGTAGAAGCTAGGATTTTTTACTCCCTCCTCTTGAATCGAGAGGAAGTATAGGTTGAGGGGGAGCTTGGTCTCCATTTCACACGAAGACTTGGTGGTCTTGCTAAATGTTTTCAGAAGTAGTGCGGTATGGACTTAGGGGAGATATTCGAAAGAAGCTCCAGAGAATTCTCCACAATTCTTCACATTTGAGGATTCGGTCTTGCGGTTTGAAAGTTTGACAGAGGCAAGTGAGAAGTAGGTATGTTCTTCTTTTCAGAACATATAAGTTACTACAGGCGTTTCTAGGGCTTGCAGAATGAAGTATATGTTGCTTCAGTTGGGAAGGCTCAAAAAAATTCTCTATATTTCTTTGTAGTTGCATTTTTGGTCTTGTGTTTTGGAGGATGAGTTTAAATTATCTATTTGTCCTCTCATTTCAAGTTTTAGGTGTTGTGGTGTACCAAAAAATGGAGAGTTTTGACCTTTTCAATTGATGTCAAAAGGGGGATAAAGTGGAACTCAAAATGCTATATCCTCTAAGGGGAGAACTAGAAACTCGATGGGGAGAATACACAAATTTATCTTCGTCTATGGCCAATTTTTTTCTATTTTCCATCAATGAAAAAGGGGGAGATTGTTGAATAGAGGTTGTCATTGATGTCAAATAATATATGATTAGAGGTGACACTATCTTTCAGGACTTTAGCATGAACTGAATGGAGTTGTTCTATCGTACCTTTTTGTGATGGTAATTGTATTGTCATATCATTTTGAGTTGTAGAGATTTGCAGAAACATATGTTACTAGCTATATTAGAGTGTTTATGGTCTGGAAGTATGTTGTATATTAGGAGTTATGTGTATTGTAAAATATCATGTATTCATCTATTCACTATGATAAAATTAATCGAAAGGATGTGCCAAAATGTTTCAGTTATGTCTTGGATCAATTTTTCTCAAGACTTCTTTCTAGAGGTGTTGTTGGATCTGTGATTTTAGAGGAGAGTATGTCTACCCATGTTCTATCTTATTCTTGAGTTTTTAGAGGATATGTTAAAAATGCAAAAAGTTTGAAGTGACAAAAGGTTCTTTGTACATGTTTGTCAATCAATTGGTGTTTGAGACCTATATAGTAATGGATAGTGGCATGAGGTATTGAAAGCTAGCATGTGGTGTTAAGATAGGACCTAGTTAAGGTTTTTGTGGTAGTGCACGACATCATGTTATTTTGGAGGTAAAAAATTTGATTTGGGACTAACTTGCTACACATTTTGTGTAATTTGAATTTAGGTCCACCCTATGTCATCCTAGTTATTTGAGGATCCCCAACTAACATGGAAGAGTGTTAATGCAATGTCATGCATATATTCCTCAATTACATGTATGCATAATATAAATTATATTTGTGTGAAGTATGATTGAAGAGAAGGTGGTGAATATACAAAGAGACAATTGTGAAGCCAGTGTTATTCAAAGAGAGTTGCATCTCAAAGTGTGCACCATTATATGAAGATCATAAGGAGTGTAGAAGAGTGTTTGTAGCCAGTTTAGAAGTGTATGAGATGTATTTGGCTGCAATTGAAGGTCTATAATATTTATCTATGTAATCTGATAGGACTGGTGTTCTACTTGTTGTATTGATATGTGTTGGGGATTTGTGTCTCCAGTAGGTTGGTGCCTACAAATATAATAGGGCATTGGTTTCTCTAGTAGGTTGGTGACTAAGTTTCATATTGTAAAACTCACCTGTTTTTTTATTGCTTTGTGAGGCTGGATTTGGACAACATATCTAAGAAACTATTCTCACCATGTTTTTTCCCATCTTGGGTTTCCTCGTGTATCTGGTGTTCTATTGTGTGAATGTGTGTTCTTAGTTGATGTTTGAGTAGTAGTAGTAGTAGTAGTAAAGATTCAAGTTTTCTATTTTGGCATATGTGATCGAGTTAAGAGAATTAAATATATTTGATCTACTGATTCACCCCCCTCTCAATAGATTGTGTGCCATTCAATTCAAAATTATATTTAGGGCATCTCTCTATGTTGCTTGTGTGCAACTATCAATCAATACAATTTGATCTAACTAGCAAATATTTATTGTTTTCCACTTTTAAAACTCTAGTTGATTTAATTGACCTATCCACTTTGTTAAAGCATGAAGTCAACCCTTCATGGCATCGATAATCTCATATGATAACACATCACTTGAATGGCATGCCCTACCCTATGTGTTTCTAATACTTTATACTTTGATTGTGTTCCCAAGCAATACTATTACCTCTATAGATAATTATTGAAAGGATAAATTTAGCATAGTACAACTAATCAATTTTTTTTTTCCTATCATATTGTAGCTTAGGAATTGAAAATTCTATTTAATAACATTTATTTAAAAGAAACTTCCAACAATAGAGATGTTTCTGAAAGATGCTTCCTATAATGGAGATGTTTCTAATTTTAGTTCATGCTATTCATGTCTAAGTTTAATCATGGCAAACAAAAATTTCCCCCCTAAATACTGGCATATACCCTATTGAAGACAAACATAAATTTACAAAGGCTATAAATACATCACCATACACCAGTGCACACCCCATAAGAGAGTTACAAATTTTTAAAAATAAAAAAAAGTGCTCACCTGTGTAGTGGTGCATGCTTAATATAGGCTGACCAAATTATCTAAATTTAAATTTTGTACTCATGTATAATAGGGGCCACCTTATAATAGATCTTTGAAATCAACTGTGTGGAAACAAGAAGACTTGGAAGCAACTAATAATTAGGATGTTTAGGCAAATACAAGGTTTTTTCATTAATAAATGTCTTCGTTGTGAGAAGGTATTCAAAATCTTAGAAATGTAGTTTAAATTCATGTAAGCCTTCAAAAAGAAGGGATCACTATTGTTCCTTGTCAACAACTATAGTAAAACTGTTGCAATGATTTTTTTAATTTTTTTTCCTGATATTATATTCAAGCTATGGTAATTGGCCTAATATTGTGTCAGACTAAAAATAAATCTTGAGTTTCTGGGTTGGATTTATTTACTCTTATATGAATTTCATATGGTAAAAGTTTTGTGCTTTATACGTCTTAGGATTTTCTCTCCCTTAAAATTTAGATCTATGAATGAAGAAATGCTAAACTAAAAAATAATACTTTGAATATATCATATAATGGACAAATTGGAAGGTTTAAAGATATTAAATTAATCCACCACAAATGACACATAATATCCTCCACCATTTATTGTTTGGATGGATATATTTTATGTAAGTTAACTATGTATATACTTTGTTAACATTATAACATGTGTTATGTAAGCTAACAACTGCTTTGCAAACATTATAACATTTGTCTTTTAGAAAAGCTCCTTCTCATACATCTAGTTGCATGAACTTGAGCTAGAAAACATTTGATATTTCCTTTTTCTTTGGAATGCACATTGCGTTTAGTTCTTTATTTATGCAGACTGCTTGTGGGAGAGACTCCTGTATGTTATTGCAGTTTGTAAAAAAAATTCTCTATAAATTTTTTGTTTAGGTTTTACAGATCACTTGGTAAATATATTTTGTACTTCTTTCCATCTTTGATGGTTGCATCCGGTCATTTCTCTCGGGTTTTTTGTATTGTCTATTTGAAGACTGGTTTTATAATATTAAATCTTGCAATATGATATGTAACATATGTAACACATTAAAGGAGAAAAGTTGAGTTTATCTTATAAACTCAGCCCTCGTTGCAAGGGATTTTCAAATTCAAATATTTTGAACCATGTTAGTCTCATTTTTTTAAACTCATCAATTTTTAAACTTTTAGCCTCAATTTGATTTTCTCCAAGTCTAAAACATTCCAATAATCCTCATATGTAAGTCGTTTGTCAGCCTGAAGCAAAATAGCTCATCATCCCTTTTTCAATCCTTAAATTAAATTTGGAAACCAGTGAAATTTGGTGTAAATTCCTTTAATGGAAATGTTCTTAGAGGTATTCAGACCAATGTGGCCAGTTTTTGAGTTTTGATGCCTAACAGGTGGTGAGATATTAATGCTTCTATTTCCCGTGTACAAAGTAATGAAAACAATTAAATTTGTGTTTTCAGAAGAGCTGGGCAAATATCACTCACTAGATTCTATCGTATTAAAGTTTTAGACAATGTGACAAAATTATGTGAGAAAATATTAATCCGATTGAAAGTTATGCATTAACCTTCATTAGCCAGATTAACATATTTATTAGGAAAATTTATAAAGTTTATGCAGGTCTTCATATCAAATGCATTAGTTAATCTATATTCTAAAGATGGATGGAAATTTTACAGGATTAGTACTATCGACACTTCATTGAGAGTTTCAAGTTAACATGAATGTTATTGGTGACAAAGGCAAACTGATATTCGTTGATAATTTAACATTGATTAGCAACTTCCTCCAGATTTTCAATGAAGGTTGCAAAAACATTATTATAAGATCCGAACGAAGGCCAGTTCACTTTCAGTGGAATCTCTATACAAGTTAATAACCACTATTTGTTTACCGATGGAGGTTAAGAATTGTGATTAAGTTCCCACAAAGACCAAAATGCTAATGCACAAAGGGTAAGCATAAATAGTTACAAGTGTTGGAAACCACGAAGCATAGACTAGGTGTGTGAACTTCTCCTTCTCTGGACGCAAGTACCCTTGAAGACATCCATGCAAATTGTAGAAGAATAGACAAGAGGTGTAAACTGTTGTTACGCGATCTAATGGCGCCATGTGAGAGCTTTGGAACTGGGTATTGACCTTCATCAAAGCATAGTGAAAGTGGATTTTTGACAGATAGTATAGTTGCAAGTGCCCGTATAGACACACATGCAGAAAGGCCCCAGCCTAAGGTGCAAAAACTATTTGATAGCTGCCTCAAAGAGATATCATCCAATGACACACAAAGATTGCAAGAAAAGTATGTAGAAATTTCTGAATGCACAAAATAACACAGAACTATTATTTGTTTTCCAATCAACTGGGAATACTCAAACGAAATGCGGAAGCACAAACAATGCAAGAAGGAGACATGGAAAATTATTTTCTATTCAATAAGTTGGAAATGACATTATAAAAAGGGAAACTTAAAAAACCTCGGAAAATAAAATCTAAACTACATATTAGAAATGGCTGGGAGCACTCAGGAGCTGCTCATACACACTGACAACTTTTAGGAGCTTTTAAGAGTTCATTGTTCTTCCTCTACACAGAACTGTCAATAGCTGCACATAGCTCAACCTGGAGCAATCACTACTCAGACACATACAAATAAAATAAAGTTGTTGCTATTCAGGAGCTTCTCTGAATCACACAAAAAACCCACAAAAACATTATTTTTCTCAGACTGCTACTGCAATAAAAACTTCTTCTATATTTTTTCTACATTCATTTATTCCTTTTTGTCTATTTTAAAATCCCTCTCAAAATTTGAATTCACCCACCACAATAAATTCTTCTACAAACTGAGTTATATGTTAGGAGCAAGTTGGGAAAGGAATCCCCAAAAATAATCTTCTAGTTGTGCTGGCAACAAATGCCCCTAATAGGTAGGTGACAACGGGAAGAGGCTCAAGAAAAATCAATTTCTCCAAAAATCCCCCTTTGTCCCAAGTCGATGAAAAAAGATCAATCCTGATCCAAATCAACAACACCCAAACTATTCATTAGGTGCTTAAATTTGTCCCTGCTCAAAGGTTTGGTGAATATGTCTGCTAGTTGCTGGTTAGACCTACAAAATTCCATTTTAATTTCACTATTTTCAACCAATTCTTTAATAAAGTGATACCTGATTTCAATGTGATTGATTCTTCCATGAAACACAATATTTTTCATCAAAGCTATTGAGGAAACATTGTCACAAAATATTGTTGTTCCATCCTCTTGTTCTTCTCTCAAATTTTCCAAGATTCTTCTTAACCAAATAGCTTGACATGCTACTGCATTTGCTGCTATATACTCAGCCTCGATTGTTGATAGGGAAACTATGGGTTTCTTCTTGGAAGCCCATGAAATATCTCCCAAACCCAAACGAAATGCATAGCCCGATGTTCTCTTCCTATCATCCAAACTTCCTACGCAATCACTATCCGTGTATCCAACCAACCCAAACTCATTTGCTGCTATGTAAAAAATACCATATCTTTTGGTGTCATTCACATACTTCAAGATTATTTTACCTGTTTGTCAATGGGTGTCTCTTGGAGTTTCTATAAATCTAGAAATAAGAATCAATCCATGCATTATATCAGGCCTAGTTGCAGTCAAATACATCAAACTTCCAATCAAAATCTTAAACATGGTCGAATCCACATTGTTGTTGTAATCTTCTTTGCTCAACTTTAGAACTACAACTATGGTGTTGGGACAAGCTTTCTTTCAAGTATCTTAAATCTCTTCAAGATTTCATTTGCATATTTTTCTTGAGAGATAAATATATCATCATGTATTTGTTTTACTTCTACGCCTAAAAATATCTCAAGAGACCTAAATTTATTATTTAAAACTCTCTTTTTCATGGCCTCTTTAAAATTAACAATGAGGAAATCATCATCCCTAGTAAAAACTAGATCATCTACATACAAGAAAACAATCAAAATGTTACCATTTTCTGCCTTAATGTAAATAGTGGACTCACCATCGCTTTTGCTAAAGCCATTGCTCATAAAATATGAGTCAATCCTACTATACCATGCTTGTATAGCTTGCTTCAACCCATAGAGGGCCTTCTTCAATCTATACACCCTGTGTTCTTGACCCAGAACTTCATATCCAAGTGGCTGCTCCACATAAACTTCCTCTTTCAATACTCCATTTGGGAAGGCGGACTTCACGTCCATTTGAAACACCTTCCATTTGTGTTGGGCTGCAATTGCTATGACTTTCCGCATGGTCAATATCCTTACAACGAGGACATATGTCTCATCATAGCCTCTCTCAAGCTATTGTTTATACCTCTTATCCACCAATCGTGTCTTGTGTTGCTCTATCCTTCCTTTGACATTGCACTTGGTCTTGTAGATCCATTTCACCCCAATAACTTACTTGTTGGGAGGAAAATCAGTTAGCTCCCATGTGTTGTTCCCCTCTATTGCATATATCTCCTCACCCATGGCCTCACACCATTTCTCCTCTTTCATAGCATCCTCAAAATAAATCGGATCACCATGAGAAAATAGTGGAAAATTTATGTTCTCATCAAAATATTCATCATACCCTTCATTTTGGTAGATCTCCCTTAGACTCTTGGTCTTCTTTGGCATTAGGGAGGCAAGAGTGGGGTCTGAACTTTCACTACTATTGCTACTTTGTTGAATATATTGGGTCCAAAGATGTCGAGAGCTCTTAGGGGCCAATCCTCTAGTTGTCTCTGGTTGCTTTCCTTTCTATCTGCTCATGTCAGGAACTATCAAGAGCCGACTAGAACTCTCTCCAACTAAATTTTGAGACAATCTATTTAACTTCCTATTTGAGTCAGGAACTAGTCCAAAACTATTAGGAGCTACTGCAGGCTCCACTACATCCTCTTGATGCACTTCTTGTTCTTTCTCTTCTTCGCATGGAACTGTTGGGAGCTATTAGGAGTTTTCAGAATATGTTAGGTCATCCCATGACTTATCCTCTAGAAACTCCACATCTTTGTTGATGATGATTTTATTGGTGACTGTGTTATACAGTCTATAGGCTTTGGACTCTTCACTGTAGCCCATGAAGATGCACTTCTCACCCTTGTCATCCAAATTTTTCCTCTTCTTTTTTTGCACAAGTGCATATTCCACACACCCGAACACTCTCAAGTGCTCAACCATCCACTTGCATGTTGTCCATGCCTCTTGTGGGATTTTGTCATAGACAACCTTTGTTGGACTTCTATTTATCAGATATACAACTGTTGCTACAACCTCTCCCCAATATTCATCTGGGAGTCCCTTTTCTTTTAGCATGCTCCTTGCCATCTCCACAATTTTTCTATTATTTCTCTTAGCCACTCCATTTTTATACAGAGTATAACTGGCTGTTAGCTCCTTCTTGATGCCATTTTGCTTGTAAAAATTCACAAAATGACTGGAGGTATACTCTCCTCCATCTTGACCTTAGGGCCTTGATCACATGTCCACTCTCCTTTTCATCCTAGGCCTTAAACAATAAAAACTTATCAAATGTACTTTAGACATATATTGCAAAATATAGATCCATGTTCTACGACTATAATCATCAATGAAGGTCATAAAATATTGGATTTTACAAATAGATATAGTTTGCATAGGGCCTACCAAATCTATGTGCACCAACTCCAATGGTGCTCATGCCCTTTAGAGTTTCGCGATTGAAAGGGTTGCCTATATTGCTTTTCCAAAATTCAAGCCTCACACCTACCACTAGGCTCTAATATGGTTGGTAAACCTCCAACCATTCCCTTCTTTGACAAAATATTCAAACTAGTATAGCCTAAGTGTCCATACCTGAGATTCCATAGCTTAGAGGGGTCATGAATGGTACTCTTGAGGGCTACTTGTTGTACTACTGTATATTTTTTCATTCATGAAAAGTGTAGTTATGGACTGAGATGAGAAACACATCTCAATCTTCAAAGGAAACATCCGGTTCTTTATCATTTGAATTGCTCCAAAAAAATTCGTCCTCTCATTCTTGTTATAAATAATGTATTGACCCTTCTCCATCAACACTTTATATCCATTTTGGATCAGCTATCCAACACTCATGAGGTTATGCTTTAACCCAAGAGCGAAAACTACATTATGGATCTCCTTCTTTTCACCTTCCTTCGTGCAGATTGTGATAGATCCTTTGCCCATAATTGGAACTAATCCATTGTTCCCCATTCTTATCTTTAAATTTATATTCTTATCAATGAAAGAAAAAAAACTTTCATTACCACTCATGTGGTTGCTGCAACCACTATCCAAATACTAGACTTTGAGGCTACTTTATTCACCAATGTTGCACATGATGAAGGCTATGGATTGATTGCCTTCAACCATATTTGCATTGGCCAAATTTGCATTTTGTTTTGAGTGATTATTTTGATTTTTCCAACACTCACTTTCATAATGACCAAATTTATGACAGTAGTAGCATTCAACGTTGCTTTTTTCATACTTTTGATTCAAATTTTTGTTCTTCTTGCCTTGTCAAGAGCTAGTCTGAGAGGTGCTCACTCCCTCTTGGCTGCTTGCTCATCCCAAGCTTTCTCCTCCAGCATTATTTCCTTGTCTAGAGTTGCCATGACCTCTACCTCTTGAGCTCCTTTGACCATTGTTTCTTCTCCCCCTTCTTATTTTATTTGACTAAGCTTTAAAAGATTTATCTAGGGAAGAAGTAGAAAACCTATTTAGGCACTACTCATGGGTTTGAAGAGAACCCATCAACTCATCCACCGTCAAAGTAGAGAGGTCATTTGCCTCTTCAAAGGAAATGATGATTGCATCAAACTTTGTGGGTAAAATTCTAAGGATATTCTCCACAATCCTCTCTCTACTCTTCCATGGATTCTCCATTCGTCCTCAACTGGTTTATCAAACCAAAGACTCTTGTGTGGAAGTCTGAAATGGATTCACTGTCCCTCATCAAGAGAGTCTTGAAATCTATTTAAAGCATTTGGATCTTCACCAATATGACCTTATCAGTTTGTAGCTAGTTTGGAGAATTTCCCAAGCTTCCTTTGCATAATTAACTATTGCTATTTTGGGAAAATGGCTTTTATTAAGGCTACTTCTATCAAACTCAATGCCTTAGCATCCTTCCTCCTTGTTTCCTTCGACCAAGTCTTCTAGTTGTTTGAGAGGGTATCATATGTTGCTTGATCAGTCACATCCACGAACCCATTTGTCAAAAACTCCCACAAATAATTGGAAACCATAATAGTCTTCATTTTCTTAGCCCAAACATCATATTTCTATCCATTAAAGGATGGTGGTTGCTGCCAACTCTTCCCCTCATCTCCAGCCATGTCTCTTGCACAAAAAAAATAATGCCCAAAAAAAACAAATGCCCTAACTCATGAAGAAATGCCCGGCCTATAGCTCTAATATCATGTAGAAATTTTTGAATGCACAAAATAACACAAAGTTGCTACTTTGTTTCCCAATCAACTGAGAATGCTCAAAAAAAATGTGGAAGCACAAATAATGCAAGGAGACATAGAAATATATTTTCTATTCAATAAGTTGGAAATGACATTACAAAAGGGGAAACTTAAAAAATTGAAAAACTAAAATCTAAACTATAGATTACGAATTGTTGGGAGTACTCAAGAGTTGCTCATACAAACCGACAACTTTCAGGAGCTTTTGAGAGCTCACTGTTCTTCCTCTACATAAAACTCTCAGGAGCTGCACAAAGATCAACCTGGAGCAATCACTGCTCAGACACATACAAATAAAATACATCTATTGTTGGCAGATGGTCAAAGCTCCCCTTGGGATTTGTGACATGGCTTAACTGCCTCCCGTGGATCTGTTAACTCTAGCAATTGTATCATGCATTAATAGGTCGATATTTTGGTGCAACGAAAATTGTAGGGCCAACAATTGGCATCAGAGCCAAAGGTGTTGGGTTCGAATCCCCTAAGGTAACACTGGGGGGATTTTTTTGGTAGATGGTCTACGCTTCCCTCGGGATTCGTGACATGGATTAACCACCTCTGGTGGATTCGTTAACTCTAGCATTTGTATTGGGAATTAATAGGTCGATATTTTGGTGCAACAAAAATTATAGGTCCAACAACTATTATTGTTCAGGAGATTCTCTGAATCACACAGAAAACCCACAAAAACATTTGTTTTTTCAGATTGTTGCTGCAAAGAAAAATTCTTCTATATTTTGTCTACATTCATTCATTCCTTTTTGTCTATTGAAAAATCCCTCTCAAAATTTGAATTTTCCTACCACAATAAATTATTTTGCATACTAAGTTGCACGTCAGGATAAAGTTGGGAAAGGAATACCCAAAAGAAATCTTCTAGTTGTGCTGACAACAAATTCCCCTGACAGGTGGGTGGCAACGGGAAGAGGATTAGGGGCAATTAATTTCTCCAACAAAGTAATGGCATGAGTAAACCCAAACTCCACGACTTCTTCTAGCTTGATTTAAAATGGGAGCTTTGTGACAGGGTATGGACGCCTATCAAAACATATTTGAAATTGGATTCTTATTGAAAGTTGAAACAACAACCGCCATATTTGTTTTGAAATGCATGCAAAGTGTGGAATCTTAGCTATGGTGCTAGAATAGTAAGACAAAATGATGGCCATGATGGGAGTCTCTCAATCAACATGCTTTATCCCTAAGTTTACAAAATTCAAAGTATTTATTGATTCGGTGTTCAAAATTCTTGATCATTCATGCAAGTGATATCTCAAGGACTACCTTACACAATATACAGGGGTATATTGAGTTTTGAAATGTTAGCTTTAAATATCGAATATGTCTAGATGTGTAGATTTTCTATGATTTATGTTTATTTATGCATTCTGAAAAGACCGTTGCTCTTGTGGACGAGAGATAAAGGGGTAAATCAACAACCATTGCACTTTGGATTGATTCTATAATCCCGAATCAGGCTCAAAATTCATAAATGCAAAACTTAAATAACTTGGGGTGATATTCAAATTGTAATGATAAGAGATATTAAAAAGGTTCTTGCCTATAGTTGAGTTCAAGTTCACATAATAGTACACGATTTTTACATTGGAGACAGATGATACTCATGAGTATAGAAGATTTATGCAAAGCTAATGGAGTTATTTGGAATATGAAGGTATCGATATATTTCTATGTTAAAAAACTATAAACTTAATGATGTGGAAAAGGAGAAAAAAATCATCATCTACAATCAAGAGTCAAGAGATAATATTAGTTGACTTTTAAATGCATCCCTCATATCCTAATCAACATTAGTTTTCAATAACTTTTAAGTATGTGTTGATTGTTGCATTTCAATCTAGTTTGTCTCCAAGTTTGTTGCAAGATAAATTGTTATAGGTTATGTGAACTGGTTCCATGGTTTCTAACATGCACAATTTTTTTGTGTGGAGATTATTGGATATGCTAAAACAAAGAAAGTTATAAATATAGACTCTCACTTTCACAATATTCCTTGTGAATATGGTAATAAAGATGATTGCACAAAATCGATCATGCCTTATACAAGCCTCCTCGTCATTCAATGCATTATATTCTTGAGGGGGAATGATGATTATCAAATGCGACTGAAGTACATGTAATTGAAGGCCAAATTGTTGATGAGAAAATAACTTGCAGATTTCAAGGAGACACAATGCCCATCTTGACAAAAATAATAACTTGTTCTCTCTCTAAAATTTATAGGTTTTGAGTTACCTTTTTGGAAAAGTGATTTGTATCACTTATTGTAACTAAAAGTTAGAAAATAGACCTTGTTTCTAGAAAAATGATGTAAATCCTAACTAAATAAGGTTTATTACTTTCAAGACCATTGTGCTTCAGAAAGGTAGTTAGAAAGTGGTTACCAAGTAGCTACAAGAAAGAAGCCTAAAAATAAAAGGCTCTTGCTATTGTAAAGGGGAGACTTTTTGCAAAAGGGGAAACCTTTTGAGAACTATTCAGAGAGATTGTATCAAGACTTTTGGTTTGATACTTTGTACTAAGGGTTTCTGAGATTGTATAATTTTATGAAGATAATTAAGAATGCATTTGGTTCATATGACTTCAATGTGTTTCTAGATTATTAGTGCTCATTTCTCATATGTTAAATTAGAAATTCCCTTTGTGTAATTGTGGAATCCATTGATCATTTATGTTTGACTGATGAAACACAATCATACCCTAGTAGTTTGGTTTGAATGTGCTAAGGTAACTTGTTTTCTAGTATGTTGAATTTCATTATCTTTCTTTCATCGTATTGCATATCAGAAACATATTTGTGATAAAACCCCTTGTAATTTATCATCCGTTATGAAATCTCAGTTGATATTCATATGTCTATTGGTGGGATTTCTATTAGTCATTTTATTTTAGTTCCTTTTGTCTTTTATGTACTTTCGGGTTAAAAGTACACAAAAACTACAAATACCCCCATCATACAAGGAAGTTGCCCCTCTCAAATGCAGAGGAATATTTTTGTTTCATAGTTAATCTCTCCAATTGTTGGTGCGTTATTGCCACTTTCCATTGGGCGAGTCGAAGTATCATTTCAAGTACCAATTCGCTTACCAACAAACTGGTATTTTATTTGGAAGGAGTTCATAATGTTGAATTTTTTGCATCAGACATATACCAACAAATATAATGTATTGCTACAACATTTAATATATTTATTTCTATACGTGCCTACTTAATTTGTAATGTTTAATGATAATAATTTGTTTTTCTCTTTCAAAACCAACCAAATCTTTAGAATGGACCAGATCATTAGTTTTTCTTTCAAGAGAAATTTATGGAACTATAGAAGAGGAATAATTTTGATGGTTATTATTATTAATTTTATGCAAAATAAAATCTCATTTATAATTTTAAGAAGAATAAATTAGCAAAATATTTTGTAAGTGACTATAAGAAATAAATTAGCATGTAGAATTCAATTGTCAACCCTTAAAATTTTCACATCCACCTACAAATGTTCTAATTTATTTCTTTCTTAAAATTAGTTGTTTTGTCAAACATATGTATCATTTCATTCTATCATTTCGCCAATATTTTGACATATTGTGATGTCAACAATTTAGGGGGTTTTAGCCTTGTCATCACTAATTTTGGCAACAATGACAAACAACATACCATTGTCCAAATTAGCTTTCACGTTATCCATACCTTCAATTCCTAACAAACTAAATTGTGTCCAGAATTCACAGACATCACACTCCACTTTGTGTCATTTCTATCCAATTTTATCTTCTTCTTTGACTCTTTGTTTACTAATTGTAATCACCCTATTTTCCTCCACTTCAATCTTTATCTTCTCTCGTGTCAACTCTGTAAACATGTCATCATATTTGATGCAAACCCTAACCCTTAAAAAAAGTTAGATAGGAAAAGAAATAAATGGAGCGAGATACACCTATTACATCAATGGTAAACACATGACTTTGAGGGTTTTTTTTCTAGTTGGTTGGGGTGAGGGCAACATCTTCCAAACCATTCAGATAGGATGCCAAACTTACTTTACTAAATAAAAGAGTTTATTGGTAATAAATTTGACATTAGATTTAAAATTTATTTAAAAATAAAAATGAGTCATTGCTTTAACCTATTCTAAATGAAAAGTAGATCTAAAAATATTAGGGTTTTAGAGCTAGTAGATTCTTGAGCTTGAGACAAAAAATTTGTAATCTTTTAAACAAATTATTGATTACAAGTTAAAAGTTTGTTTTCAAGCATAAGATGAGGAATGAGGAGTATTTCAACTACTTGATAGTGGTTTTTTGTGAAATGAGACAAATTTCTAAAAAACCATAACTTTATTTAATAAATAACAACCTAATTGTTTAAGAATGAAATAAAACAATCAAATAAATGATAACCACTACATACATATTCTAACAAATAAAACTCCCAGAGACCATGGCAAGTGACTTACCCCAAGCTTCTGTGCAAATTATGTCATGTTGTCAATGATGTCAATGAGAAAAAATGGGAAGAGTTTGCAAAATTTTTTTTGAAGTGAATCAACCAATCTGATTCAGATCAAACTATATTCACCTACCTCTCAAAGCGTTTGGTTATTCCAAATCCCTTTCATAAAGAATTTGACTTGGGGGGTTAAAAGGTACCACCATGGAGATTGATTCGATCCAGCAACCACAGGTGGGGGGATAATAGCAGAATAATGCTCAACGAGATAAAGAAAGGGTGAGTAATGGGCATGGGTCTGGTCGAGTAGATGGGGATGAAGCAAGAGGCAAAAATATTTTTTTTAAAGATGAGATGAACCAAAATAGTCTTCCTACAATGATTGCTTCAATCTATTTAGAATAAACAAAAAATAGATCTAAATATTGAGGGCTTCCACCATGACAAGTGAGGCATTTTTGGCACTCCATTCATGGTCAGATTTGATATTGATATTGGTTGGAGTTAAAATTTGATTTGATCGTCTAATAGAGATCCTATTTGATTCAAAAATCAGATTTGAATACATTTGCTACAAATAAATTCATCCTTAATCCATTATATATATATATATATATAGATCAATTATTTAATATATTTTATTTTATAGATTTATTTTATATATATATAAATAAAATATCATTATACATGTCATATTTTAAATATACTATGGTTCACATCCAAAATTCATTTAATTTTTCAGTTTTGCAATATAGGAGAAATGTCATAAATAGAAGTTGTTGGATAGTATTGATCGATCTATCAAAAGGGATGTTTATCTCCAATTTTTCAGAACGTGTTGTGATTGCAAGATTCAACGGGAAATCCCAAATGTAGGAGATTAAAGAGTGGATTTTGAACTCATGGTTAGCTTTCTCACCCCTTATTTTCTTCCCAAGAGTTTATTCAATGTTGAATTCCATAACAAAAGGGACCAAATGATGGTTTTAGAGCATGGGCCTTGGGTATTGCTTAATTTGATGGTGCACATCGATAAGTGGATCCCTAATTTCAACCCTTTCAAATGTTGTCCTCAATTTGAACCAATTTAGGTCAAACTTTATAATATTTTGGACTTTGAATCAATTACAAATGACTGGCAACAATTTTGGAGTAACTTTGGACATTGATGATGAAAACCTAAATAGTAATTCATATCTATATATTGAAATCTATCTCCTTTATCAAACCAATTCATTTAGAGATTTTACATTATTACTTCATCGAGAGAATGAGCACAACCAATAGAAATTGAGGAACATAAATTATTTTGTGTCACTTTTTGTGGTTGCCCACATTGGGAGATGAATTGTCCAAAGAAGATGGAGCAAAAACCAAAAAGATTTAGATTGAGAAGGTTGTTAGTAAGAAAAGTGGGTTCACAAATTGAGGTTTTATGCCTAAAGGATTATCTAGGAGTTGTATTTATACCCTAGTAGCAACAAAAATAGAATAATCAAATATTGAGATATAGAATGTTATTCATATTAAACTATCTGCATGATTTATAGATAAAGACTCATCAAATGATACACACAATATTATATGATGAATTCATAAGTATTATGATATATATTAAAATCTTATATCCATTTCCATATAGTGTATATCCAATTAAATTGTATTACATTCCCTTTTCTTTTTACATTCCATTCTTTACCATCTATGTATATATACTATATGGGATGTGTCCCTTACAATGTTTATGCCTATTTAGATTGGTTGGATCCTTGTTCAATATCTTCTTTGCAATAGTTTTTTGTATGTACAAATTCTATTTGTGTCTCTACTCTATCATTCACGGCTTACCATGTAATTATCCCCCCTTTCAAAACTATGTATTATCCTCAAGACATGTAAGTTGGACTAGTTAGCAGAAAAAATGTTCTTATATATCCCCTTTAGTTGTATCAATGTGTTGTCCCACTATGTTTGATGTATTTAAAGGGATTATACTTATACATTGAATTGAAATAGTGCATGTATTCTATTTATATAGTATTGTTGAAGGGGTTTGAATTTAATACACTATTTGTTGTACATCCCTTAGGAGTTTTGTGACATGGGCTAGTTGTAAACTAACCACCTCTCTCAACCATTCAATTTTATGCTTGATTGCCTCCTAATATTGAAGTTGTTGTATTTGAGTGTGGAGGGATTACATTTATGCTTTGGGAAATCCATCCATATCTTGCATGATATGATAAGTAATAGATACTTGGACGATCTACTACTCAATGTGGTCTATTTGTCCCGTTGGAGTTTTGGTCAAGGTAGGTCATTGTAAGAAAAATTGGTAGAGGACATTGATATCTTTGTAG
The DNA here is from genome assembly GCA_007115665.2 of Sequoiadendron giganteum. Taxonomy (NCBI): domain Eukaryota; kingdom Viridiplantae; phylum Streptophyta; class Pinopsida; order Cupressales; family Cupressaceae; genus Sequoiadendron; species Sequoiadendron giganteum. Next base: position 27,379,080 of record CM021107.1, on the reverse strand, counting down.
TGTTTTGTTGTTTGCACATGTTAGATTCCAGTTGTGTTTTGGTTGCTACATATTTCTTCCTTTCCTCTATCATCATTACCTTGGTAAATGGGGCTATGGCATTATCTCTAATAGCTGTTTCTTAATTACCCATAACTACAAGATACTCATCAATCAATTGCTTGATTTGATGTCCTGGAGGTTGTGATGAATCCCTTTATAGGTATGGATTTTTTTTGCATATCACCTATTAATACTTCTTACTTATCTATGTTATTACATGTTGTTTGAGGATATACTCATGGGTAGTCTAATGAAATACATGTCTCCTAGATGAAACTTTTTGTAGTGGTGAGATGTTAGAGATATCTACTTGAGATCCAAGTAGTCTAGCAGTTGTAGTAGTTGTGGTGATGCTATTGGTTGAATATGATTTTGTCTTTGTGGGAAGTCCTTGATGGACTCCATTGGTGATGTGTAGTGGAGGATTAAGGCTTATTTGGTGACGGTGGAAATATCAATGGTAGGTCTTGGACTACCAAGTGACTAATCTCTTGTTGACTTCCCTCAAATGGAGTGTTTTGAGATTATTGAGCCTTTTCTTCTTCCTCTTATATTAGGTACCACATATGCCCCTTTAGTGGCTTTTAATTTCTCTTCCTTGATTTATTGAGAGATTTGAGGGTTTTGCATCATTAACTTATCCACTCTCTACTTTAAAAAAAGCTCCTTAGATTATATTTGTGATATTCTCTTTTTTATTCTATTGTGGTTAAGGGAATGATATATTTTTGAGTAGGCCTATTCCTTTAATTGTTCCCCTTCATGTACTAATTTTTTTATTTTCTATTTGAGAGTTGTGGCCAATTTTTATGAAAAAAAATCTATTAAAAGCCCTCAAATGTATTTGTGAAGGCTACCAATATACTTATTATTTACTCCTCTATGATTATTTTATTTTTTCTCCCATCTCTTTATATAGTTGGGTAGTTTTGTGTAATCTAGACCTTTTACAAATAGGGCACTATAAAGAGTGTCAATATCTAGTAGGGCCTCTGGTTGTTCTTCTTTCTCCTCTTTTGCAAAAGATCATCTATCTCTTTCTTATTGATTTGTTGTTTTTTCCTCTTTAATATATGTTAGAGTAAAGGTTTTAACTTAATTTTGTTGATTAAGTTACCTTTATTCCCTTCTTAAGATTTCACGTTAGTTTGCATAAAGTGATATTTAATAATTATATTAATTATTAAATGTTTTCCTATTAGGGCTTCTCTTAGGGTTTTTTCTATTAGGGTTCCTTTAGGGTTTGCATGATCTCCTTTTATAAGGATTGATCCCATTGTATATTCACCACATCAATTCCCTTTTGTTCTGATAAGATAATTTCTCCATTTTTCAAAGCTTCAAACCCTTGTTTTTTTTCTCCATCCATTCTCTTCCTTGTGACAGGTATCCATTTGCATGCAGTTGATCTTGGAGTCTGAAGTTGGTTTTGACAGCTTCTACAATATCCTCTCAAGACTCATTTGGAGGAGGGCATATGATGCGTGTTCTATTGATGCGTCACTTTACATGGGGGTGGTAGGTCATTTTATTTCTACCCTACCTATTTTATTTTCTTGATCACCAGGTTGTGTATATTCTATTGGTGATAAGCCCAAATGCAGTCTCTTGGATCACCATAGAGTTGATGTGCATTGTTTTTCTAGTGAAGCTTTTGTTCTTGTCCATATGCTCCCCTATCTTTTTCTTAGCTAGGTTTTCCATAAACTCTCTATATGTGGTGAATTTTTCCATGTTGGGGTTTTTTGGTAATTTAAATAGTGTGGTTGCATATGAGTTAATTTCCACATCACTAAATTCATATGAAATTCATAAAATCTAATACATTGTGGTTCTAAATTTCCTCCATTAAGGTATAGACTTTGACTACTAGAAAATAATATCTTTGATATACTAGTGCACCACATTGTAGGACAACCACTCCATATCTTGCATCTATTGGTTGGAGGGTTTTGAAAAAAACCAATATGTTGTGACTTGAAGGATTTCACATCTTGGAAACTTGTTGCATGGTCATTATTTGTGCTACTATCGGCTTGTTGGTTTCCCATATTTTCCCTGCAAACATTGACAATTGATTAAAAAGTAGAATGTTAGACATGTTAGAATCCCATAGCTAAATCAATAATGTAAATTCTTTGTCCATTAAATATTCCCCATGAGTTGTTCTTGTGGGACTTCATAGAGGTCTATATATTTCCCTTATACTATCATTTGATGTGAAACATGTATGAAGGTCATTATGACAAGATCTTTGTGGTTTGTATAATAGAATTTATATGCAATCCCCATGGTTGTATATCACATGATTGGGTTTGATAGTTGCAGTCCATCTAGACTCTTGCCATCAAATGTTGCTCTAGTAAAATCTATGACTTTGTTACTTTTGATGGCTTTCTTTGGTAGGATCTCTCCTTGTGCACTACTCACTATTATTGTGTGTATTGCTTGCTTGGTGATGTGGTAGTGTTTGTTTAGGTACACATGTATTCATTGTGAATCCTGCTCAGAATTATTCTTATCCATCTCGCCTCTTTACAGAAGTCTAAAAAGTCCTACTAGACATCAAGTTCATTATGAATCTACACTTCTTAATATTGTAGAAGGTAATGTGTTTTCCCTCAATAGAGTAGTGTCCTTTGAAGCTCCTTGAATTTTGTATGAACAATTTCTATAAGAGGTGCATGTATTTATCTATGTATGTCTTCTCTGTAGATAACATCTATGAAAAGTATTGAGAAATCTCCCTTTGGGTCCACCTCCATTGCCTTGTAGGTACTAATTATTTTATATTATGGTTTGGTCTTTTGGGAGATATCAACAAGCACTAGAGCAACCATTTTTGTAGATAATATAGTGAATGCTAGGGTGGAAAAATGAAAGCTAGGGTTTTGTGAGATAAAATTTGATCTACATAGGAGGAAAGTGTACATGTAAGAATGAATATAAAAGTAAGTAGTTGTGTGTGTCTAAATGAATTTTCTAGCACTAAATGGTGGGAAGTGTATTTATGGTTGTACTCATTTTTTTACATTCCCACACTTTTCTATCCATCATCATTTCTATGCATGTATTTATAATAATGGTTAAGGATAGGGTTGGTATTACAATTGGGGAGTTAGGGTTTAATTGGGTTTATAATTTAATTAAGGTTATGATTCAATTAGTATTAGGGTTCAATTAGGATTATTGTTAGAGTTTGTTAGGGTTAAGTAAATGGTTTGATTAGGTTTAATATTAGTGTTAAGGTTAGGAAACTATTAGGGTTAGGATTCAATTAGGGTTATGGTTTCATTAGGGTTACAATTTGATCAGGGTTAGGGTAAGGGTCCAATTAGGGTTAGGCATAAGGTTCAACCTACTTTAGGGTTTGGGTTCAATAAGGCTTATGGTTAGGGTTAACGTTCTATGATAAAGCTTGGGGTCAGGGTTAGGGACAAGATTAGGGTAAGGGTTTAATTAGGGTTAGGATTCAATAAAATTTCAATTAGGGTAAGGGTTAGTGTCAGGGTTATGGTTCAGTTAGGGTTAGGGTTCAAATATAGGGTGCAATTAGGGTTAGGAGTAGGGTTAAGGTTCAATTACGGTATGTGTTAGTGTTAGGGTTAGAGTTAAATTTTAATTTGAATTTTGATTCAATTAGGGTTTAGGGTTAGGGTTATGGTGTACAATTATGGATAGGAGTCAATTAGAGTTCAATCGAGATTAGGGTTAAGGTTCAGTTTGAGTTATCATTCAATTAGTGATTAGGGTTAAGGTTCAATTAGGTTAGGGTTATGATTATTATTAGGGTTCAATTAGAGCTCAATTAGGGAACTAGGGTTACAGTTAGGATTAGGGTTCAATTATAGTAAGATGTTAGGGTTGAGATTAGAGTATAATTATGGTTAGTTAGAGTTAGGATTAGGGTTCAATTAGGGATACCTGGTTAGGGTTTAATTAGGAATATGGTTAAGATTAGAGTTCAATAAGGGTTAAATGATAAATCTTTGGGTTAGGGTTAGGGTTCAAATAGGGTTAGGGTTTAATTAGGGTTAAGATTCAATAAGGGTTCAATTAGGATTAGGGTTAAGGTTAGGGTGCACTAGGGGTAAGGGTTAGTATTAGTGTTAGGGTTAAATTAGGGTTAGGGTTCTATGATAAAGCTTGACATTAGGATTAGGGTTGGGGTTCAAATAGGATTAGGGTTATGGTTAGGTTTTAATTATAATTAGGATTCAATAAGGGTTCAATTAGGCTTAGGCTTAAGGTTAGGGTTCAATTAGGGTTAGGGTTAGGTTTAGGGTTCAATTAGGGTAAGGGTTAGTATTAGTGTTAGGGTTAGGGTTCAATTATACTTACGATGAAACTACCATTAGGATTAGAGAGGTTTTAAATAGGGTTAGGTTTGATTAGGGTTCAATTAGGATAAGGGTTCAATTAAGGTTGGGATTTAATTAGGGCTAGGGTTCTAGGGTTAGAGTTTAATTAGGGTAAGGGTTAGGATTAGGGTTCAATTTGGGCTAGGGTTTAGTAAGGGTTAGGGTTCTACGGTTAAATAGCAGACAAGGTTTGGGTTAGGGTTCAATTAGTTAGGGTTAGCATTAGAGTCCAATTAGGGTTAGAGTTAGATTTAGGATAAAGGTTCAATTACCTGGTTAGGGTTCAATTATGGTTATAGGATAAATGTTTAGGTTAGGGTTAGGGTTAGTGTTTTAGGATAAATATTAGGGTTACATTTATGATTAGGGTTAAAGTTAGGATGAATGCTATAGTTTGGGTTAGGACTAGGATTTGCATTAGGGTTATTTGTAGCATTATAATTGTGATTACAATCAGGGTTACACTTACAATTATAGTTAGGATTAGTGTTGAATTAGTGTTCAAATAGGGTTAGGGTTCTTTAGGATTAGAGTTAGGGTTAGGTTAGTGTTCAATTATGGTTAGGATGCAATTAGGGTTAGGATTAGGGTTAGGGTTCAATTAGAGTTACTATTAGGGTTATACTTATAGTTTAATTAGGGTTAGGATCGAGGTTAGGGTTTAATTGGAATTAGGGTTAGGGTAAGGTTTAATGTCTTACATGTTGCAACTGCAAATGCTACAAGCATATACATCTTTAATAAATATATATAAATAATTTCAAGGGATATCCTTCTCTAGCCTCCTATTCCACTTATATATATTACAAAATTGATTTAAAAATAGGTGCATGTTGAGAAGGATATCTCTCAACGTATTATATATATATATATATATATTTATTAAAGATATATATGTTAGTTGTAGGATATTAATAACAACTTAGTATCTTGCCTTGGTCTTCAGAGCAAGTTGTTGATATTTTCACCAAATATTTTTTTGAGAGCAAGTTCATTCATCTACAATCTCTTCTTAGGGTGTAGTCTACTTCAACAACATCATCTTTGGAGGGGATTTTTAGTTTGCTTCATCTTCTTTTCTCTCTTTTGGGGGGAGTTTTTTCCCTTTGGGTTTTCTCCTTTTCTCCACTTTATGAGATATTGCATTGTGCTTGGGTACCTCATGAGGCTTAGTTTTTGGGACACAATTTATTTGTTCCCACCTAAGCTATGATTAAGGAGGTTTGTTAGCCTAGGAATTAAGCTTTATTATGAGTGCTTAAGAGCTACATGTCTAATTTTAAACACATGCTATTTTTTAGCCAGACACTTTCTTTTTCAAACTATTTCTAAATTAAGTGGTTGCATGCCTTTTTTTAGGCACCACTATTTTTAGGCGAATGTTACTCTATATGTACTCCATATTATGAGTTGATTAATCATTCCATTTAGATATTACTTTTCATATTGTGTTTTTTATTAATCTCATAGGTAGGAGCATGCATTTGTTCAGCTTATATGGCTTGTTAGTATGACCATTCATTCCAATGATCTTGGTGATTTCTATAGTTGTAAGTATAGTGTAGGCTTAAGAAAATTTCAATAATTACTTCAAGTGATCATGTAGCCTTATGATCATTCTAGCAATTTTTGGAGGTGATTATCCTTAAAAACATTCTAGCAATTGTTGTGAGTGATCGTGTAGTCTCAAGAACATTCTAGTAGTTGTTTCAAGTACACTTGCAGCTATAGAGAAATATTGCAACCTTGCTATGAGTCTCACTTGCATGTAATATTATTGCAGGTGACACTTGTAGTATTAACCCTACCTTCTCCACTTGAATTGGTCAAATTTATTAGTTAAGAAGAGTGGGTGTTTTTAAAAATTAGAGTTTTGGTGTCAATCCCAAGTGGCTCAAAATTAAACTCAAGGATCGTGGGATTGAATTAGAATATGGAATCTAAGTCACATGCATTGTGGAATTGAATTATAATTTGGAATATAAGTCACATGCATCATGGGATTGAATTAGAATATGGAATATAAGTCTCAAGATCATGAACATATGCATGAAAGTTTGAATTAATAATAAGACAAATATGCAAAAATGGATGCAAATGAGGTTGAGATAAGATAAAATGTATGCAAATGTGTGAACTTAAGAATAAATGGAAATGAAAAAAATCAAGAAATGAATAAAACTCGGATAAAAATGTGTCACTTATCAATATATAATTATATTAAAACATTCTATTGAAATACACCCAAAACTAAACAGAAATTTACATAAATATAAAAATTTCCACCATATAACTAATATCATTAAAACAAGAAATTAGTTCAATAACATTCTGAAAAGATGGCTTAGATGTATTCCAAAAAGATGGCTTAAATGTTCTATGAAAAGATGATTTAGATGTATTATGAAAAGATGATTTAAATGTATTCCCAAAAAATGATTTCGTTTTATTCAAGCACGAGCCTCTGCCCCCACTAAAGCAATACCGGGCGGATCTAACTTCCCACCCTCTAGAGAGTTGAGGGAAAGCATTTTCCCACTACAGAGAGGATCTACCTTCCCGCCCTCCTCTATCCACCAACTTCAACTCCCCTAATTCAAAACACACCATATACTATATATGGTTATAACGGTCAAAAGTTGACCAATGTCATGCCTATCACGTGAAAGGTATACATAGGCTGCAAATTTGGATTTCAATGGCATAACTTGGACCATATTCGTTAAAGCCACATGAATTGGTACGTATGAGACAAGTAAAATCTGCAACATTTACGCCACTGCCACTCTACCGGCATTGAAAAGGCATTAACTGTATCAAAATCTAAGGCATCACAAAGGCATGGTATGCAACAATACTTTCTTTTCATCCTTTTAAGACCAATTCCACGGTACAAATTCATTCAACATAAAGCTTAGAGATCTTCAACCATCATAACCATGTAAAGTAAATTAAGGATATCTTCATAGTGATCTAGTAAATGTTGTTCATGGAAGAATCCATTAGGTTGTTTTTATTTGGCAAAAGCTGCTAAATCTATGCTCATGTGGGCTGCATTTTCCCTTCTCTTCAGGCGGGCTTATTCACTTGCACCTCACCATGAAAAGGACCACTTTTGTTATTGGCTTATTCATTATTTATTGCTAAGAAAGTGGTAGGCTTGCAGGTACTGAGCTCACATTGAATGCATTCAAGTTTCCATAGTCTTTGTATGCCTATTAAACCTCTGTTAAGATTTTTCCTGTATGAATCTAAAATGTTTTTTTTTCAATCTATTATTATGTTCAGTCTGGATGACATGCATATGATACCGCGCAAATCTTAATGTTTTGATTTGCAGGTGAAGGGTAGCATTGGTTTTAAGGACAAGAATATGGAGATTAAGAACAACATTCTGGTTTTGTTTGGAGTATTGTGCAGCTTTTGCATTTGGGGTTCGGCAAGACGAGGTGGTGATTTTCTTGTTATTAATCTTGGTTGAATTGTTAATCAGTAACAATGGGTAACAAGAAATTTGTTTTATGAATTGCATAACATGGTTTTTAGTCCATACTGTAAAGCTTTGAAGTTTTTTGACGCAGTTTTACAATATAGACTGTCTGCTTTGAACTATGTGAAGATAATTAACGTTCAGATATTATAGAAGATTCTAAGAAGTTCATATCTGAAATTCATAGAAGATTCTAGGAAGTTCATGCCTGAAATTCAAATAACAGATGTATCTTTTCCTCCATGTTGCTACAGCAATTTGTGTGCATAGCTTCCTTCTGGTTTCTTCTTATAAGTGTTATAAAAGACATGGTGTTCTAAAGCTTCCTAAAGAGGAGGACCTCTATCTAAACATGTTTATGGTTTTTGTGGGTATGAACTCATTCTGGACATCCAGATTTTTCTAGAGTTACATTCATATTAAGAATCCTTCATATGGAATGATTTGAACTGACGTTAGTTATCAATAAAATTATTTCAGTGCTAAATTCTCAAGGGTTCGTAAGGGAATAGCCTTTTCATGTTCTAACAGTCCGAAAAAAGAATTCATTTTTTGGCAGGCTAGCTTGATGTGCTAAATACATGGTGTTCATACTTCCATGTTTTTATTTGTATTATTTTCTCATAAGGAATAGTTTTAATCCTCAGCTAACTTCCTAAAATTGAAAATCACTACGTAAACTTACTCATGAACTTGGTTCTGAGTGCATGATCAACCTACTTTCTTCCATCTTTCTCTTATTTTTTCATTGCTAAGAAATGTTTCCTATGACTCCAACCAGGATTTCATGTTGCTTCTATACAGTCTTGGACCTGCAGTATGTCACATCTTATTGGAAAATTTCTCGCAATCTTCTCATGAACAAAGTTTATTCTTTTTATTCCTTTAGAATTCTCTCCAATTAGTCATTTAGGAGATTCGTTTATTTTATCTATTACTTTAAAAATTATACAGTTAAACTTTAATAAAATATTATATAATTTAATAAACTGCAGAAAACACCACTTATTTGATACCGTAAGCGTGAATTTAATTGCAGTAAGATCTTTTATTGATTGGTCTACTCTAGTTTAAGATTAAATGTCACTTTGAAAATTTGAATTTAGATTTCAAATTCAATAATTTAATTAATTAAATTTAATCTCTTTAACAATTAATGAAATCGAGACAAGGGTCTTAGTTCTATTGGCTAAAGCATTTTGTTGCAGACAAGAGTTCATGAGATCCAATCTCTCCCCTCCCTGTAGTACGAGAGGACATATCGTACCAGCACCACCGTGAAAAAGTTTACCGAATGCACTGCAATTTATAAAGAGCTACCTGATTCCTGAAATCTAAAAAACAATTCACATATAATCAGCATAAAATCCCAATTTGAACAGTGTCAAGTGTTTATATGCTCTATTGCTGTCACTTGCACTACTATTAGTGCAGTACCATTTGTCAAATTTGGCATTTGAAGATACTAACATAATTTCATTCTAGATTAAACATTATAATATATTTTACTTCACAGCCATTGGCCATGGTAACTAGTATGATTTCTTTCTTTATAGATTACACGTTATTAGATATTATATTATATACAGCCATTGACCCTAAACATTGATTTGTGTGTGGAAACCAGCGGCAGCGCCACACCACAGATTCATAAAGGAGGCAACACAATCTCCCACAGAAGCGACTTATGACTACATAATTGTGGGAGGAGGAACAGCAGGTTGTCCACTGGCAGCAACACTTTCACAGAACTTCACTGTATTGCTATTGGAAAGAGGAGGAAGCCCATATGGGAATAACAACATTACAAGGCTAGAGAATTTTTCAGAAAACCTGGGGGACAATTCCCCAACTTCGCCCTCCCAACAATTCGTTTCAGAAGATGGTGTATATAATCACAGAGCCCGTGTGTTGGGAGGAGGAAGCTGCCTCAATGCAGGATTTTACACCAGAGCAGACCCTGAATATGTTCAAGCTGCAGGATGGGATGGGCAGCTTGTGAATGAATCGTATCCCTGGGTGGAGAAAGTAGTTGCCAACAGGCCTATCGTCGGACAGTGGCAAACTGCTGTTTATAATGCACTTACTGATGTGGGAATTACTCCTAGTAATGGGTTTACATATGACCATAAATATGGTACTAAGGTTGGGGGATCTATCTTTGACAACCAAGGAAATCGACACACTGCAGCTGACCTTCTAGGGTATGCAGATTCTAAAAAGTTAACTGTGTTGCTTCGAGCAAGTGTACATCAGGTGTACTTTACCACGCAAGGTATGTATGGAATTTCTACATTTTTGAAAACTTCAAGCTTCAGCAGTTAATTACACTGAACTCGCAAATCATATAATCTTACAATGGACATTAATTCTTGGAGGTAACGTTACTCTGTGATTATATTGTAGAGAGTAGTTATTAATATGGCTGCTTAATTGGTGTGGTGCAGGAGTGAGTAGGCCTGCAGCTTCCGGTGTTATGTATACAGATGCAAATGGCCAAGCACATACTGCTTATCTGACAAGGAGGGCGGGAAGTGAGGTAATAATCTCAGCGGGTGCTCTGGGGAGCCCACAGCTGCTAATGCTGAGTGGAGTTGGACCAGCAGATCATCTGACATCTTTTGGCATTCCAGTGGTGGTGAATCTGCCTGCAGTGGGAGAGGGCATGGCAGACAATCCAATGAATTCAATATATGTTCCATCCCCAAACCTGGTGGAGGCTTCTCTCATAGAAGTTGTGGGTATCACTAATGTGGGAAGTTACATTGAGGCTGCCAGTATAGATTATACTTCATCCTCCCGCAGGAATTATGGAATGATGTCTCCTGAGGTATGAATAATTCCAAGTCATTAGGATAGCTTGGATGTTCAAAATCAATTCCTTCTGATTTTAGCTCACTCGTATTTCTTCTGGTAGTGTTATAAGCCTTCCCCTTAAACCCCAAATAACAAATCCATAATAAACTATGCTTATTTAATTTATTTTTTATTTCATGTGAACGTACAGATAGGGCAGCTGGCCACGGTTCCTCCAAAGCAGAGAACAAAAAAGGCCATAGCCCATGCAGTACAGATTCAGAGAGGTCTGCCAGACATAGCATTCCGGGGAGGCTTCCTTCTTGAAAAGGTCATGGGCCCCCTTTCTTCAGGCCAACTTCGACTGCGCACCACCAACGTTGATGCCAACCCATCTGTGACATTCAACTACTTTCAGAACCCACTGGACCTGCAGCATTGTGTGGCAGGCATGCAGATCATTGAAAATGTGGTTAAATCACGCAAGTTTATCAACTTCACGTATCCTTCCAACACAATGGAGCAGCTTCTAAACTTCACAACCACTTGGCCTATTAATGTGATTCCTAAGCACAAGAATGACAGCTCCTCGTTGCAACAGTTCTGCAAGGACACCGTGATGACCATTTGGCATTACCATGGAGGGTGTCAAGTTGGACGTGTAGTAGATCAGAACTACCGTGTTTTTGGAGTGGATGCATTGAGGGTCATTGATGGTTCCACCTTTAATTCTTCACCAGGCACCAATCCTCAAGCCACTGTTATGATGCTTGGCAGGTCAGTTTGGTTCTCTTCTTCTATGAACGGCATATTTTAAAACAATGGTTTTATAAGGAAGGCATTTGCCAAAGCTTTTCTAAATACAATAAATTTTAGTTAGAAGTTTTTGCTCAACTCTACCTACTTCTATCTAGAAACCAAAAGATACTGTTTGAGGTATCTTTTCAATAAACTTCTTCAACATAGGTTCCCAAATCTTTCAATGAACTTACCGACATACCCTTTAAAAGTTTTTAAAACTATTTTAATACAGAGCTTGATATATAGGAGAGGAATAAAAATTATAAAGTAAAAGATATTTTTTAAATATAAAAACTAAGTTGTAATGTAAAAGGTTCTGATATCATTTCGTTTTCCTATTTTCCAAATGCAGGTACATGGGAGTCAAGATATTGGGGGAAAGAGGGCAGTATAAAAGGCACAGGGACTGATAAAGGAGGAGAATAAATGAAGTGGAAATTAGGGATGGATCAGATTATACATTGTTTATGTAATTTTTTGTATTGGATTAAGTAGTAAGTTTAGGGAAAAAACTCAACAGCAACAGTACATTTGTTTTTTATTGGATTAAGCTGTATTTTTTCTAATTAATTTTTGAAGTTTAAATGTGTCACATGGATGATTTTGTCTATTATAAGATATTAAATGTGTCACATGGATGATTTTGTCTATTATAGGATAAAAGAACATCAAAAGAGAAATTTTTGAAGTTTAAATGTGTCACATGGATGATTTTGTCTATTATAGGATAAAAGAACATCAAAAGAGAAATTTTTGAAGTTTAAATGTGTCACATGGATGATTTTCTATTATAGGATAAAAGAATACCAAAAGAGACACTTTAATTGATAAATAGATCTATTTTTTAATTCTTGATTTTTTAGTAATTTGTATGAAGAGGTCTTTAAAATAATGTAGTTATTGTTGAAATTGGAAAGCTTTGAATAGGTTTGTCATATATCTAATTTATGGATCTAAAGATCTTTTAAATAGGTAAAACATATGAATAGACATGTCTCTACATCACAGCTGTATCTTTATGTTAATAAATGTTTAGGGAGTGTGATTAAATAGAGTTTATATTTCCAGGAGTTCGCCATAAACTTGATTTCATAACCTAGAGCATCTAGATGATGTGACCGCCTATAACAAACGAGCTTATTAGCTACCCACACATGTTCAAATGAAGAACACTTAATACCCTTGTCTTCTAAAAACTATAAAAACTTATCTATACTCAAAAATTTGTTGAAGACATCTACAAGTTTCTTATTGGTTTGGATATAAATTAACTCAATTTTCTTATCGAGGGCATGTTCATGAATGAAATGATGATGTACTTCAATATGCTTTGTGTGACCATAGAGCACTAGATTCTTAGAAATCTTCAACACATTTTGATTATCACAATACATAACCATGGGATTAGGTTGTGAGTGATGAAAATCCTTAAGAAGATATCTAATCCATATTGCTTCACATGTTGCTCCAACAATTGCTTTGTGCTCATCTTTAGTCAATGACAATGCAAACATTAGATTGCTTCATACAACTATATGTAATAATGGTAGATCCAAGATTGAAGCAGTAATTGAGCATTAATTTCCTAGAGTCTATGCAACCAACTCAATTTGAATTTCAAATATTAGTAAAATTTAAAAAATCCATTCTTCAAATACTCCAATCCAATTTTTTGTGTTCCTTGAAGATACCTTAAAAATCTCTTTGCAACTAACCAATGACTTTATCTTGGATGAGTCTTGAATTGAGAAAAGATTCTAATTGCATGAGACATGTTAAGATGAGTAGTAAGTAAATCAAATTTCTCATCAAAGCTCCTATGTAGTGTTTCATTAGTTTCTTTACTATCTAGGTCTCCAATCAACTTATTTCCTATCCACATTAACATTGTTGCAGTCTTGCATTTTGAACCTTGTGAGAATTACTTTAGTTTATTTTATTTGAGAGAGGAATGTTTTTCAAGTTGTTTGCCACACTTTGATTCCAAGAAAGTAATGAAGTAATCCAATATCATACATTTTAAACTTAGTCTTCATATCTTCTTTCACATCATTTATAAGTGATTGATCATCTCCAATAATGAACAAACCATCAACACACAACACAATGAATAGTAGTTTCTTGTTCTAGCTCAATTATTTTTGTTGAGTATGATGATATATCAATCTCATATTTCTCTTCTATGAATAAATATGGTCAACACTTGGAAGGTTACACTCTTCCTGAAAAAAGACATCTCTAGATATATAAAGTTTGTTCTTTCTTGGGATCATATAATTAATAGGATTTACTAGTTATCATATCCAACAAGGATGCATTTTTACTCTTATCATCAAATATCCTTCTCTTCTCTATTAGAATGTGTTTATAAGAAATGCTCTAAAAACGTATCACATGTATAACCAATGGTTTGTTGCTTGATCATGCTTCTTCTAGAGAGATGCTTCCCATATTTGAGTCAAAATTTGGTTAATCAAATAAGTTGCTATATGATTTTTTCCTCTCCATAATTTATCTTCAAGGTTACATGTATTAATCATTGATTTAGTTTTCCTCTTGAAATGTCTTGTTGATTCTTTTATCTACTCTTTTTTGTGAAGGATATGGAGTTGAGAGATTCCTCTTGATTCTCTTATTTCTTTTTTGTAAAAGTTGACAAATTTTATAAGGTATACTCCCCTCATTATATATAATCTTATTAATTTAATTTTGTTGTCATACTCATTAGGGAGTTGGTGTATAAATTCCTTGAAAATATCAAGTTCTTTAGACTTTTAAACTAGAAAGTAGACCCATACCTTCCAAGTAAATTACTCAACAAATTTCATGAAATATTAAGATTTCCTAATGGAAATTGTCTTCACTAGTCCACAAAGATAAGAACAAATTGACTCCAAGTTTTTGGAAACTCTCTAGGCTTTCCTAGAATCAAAATTTTCTCTATGTTGTGTCTCCATAACATGGGCTTCACAAACACAATTCTCTATATTGATGGGTGGAAAACCATATACTATATTTTTATTAAAAAATTCCTTTAGTGTCTTGAATTTGATATGGCTAAGCCAAGAAATCATTCCAAATGCTCAAAGTGATCTTATTTATTCTTTGAGAATATAGCGAGATCATCCAAGTGTATTAGGATGCTCTTATTTATGAGTTAACTAAAGGAAATATGTTAGGGTTATCATACATTAGCTAATAATTAATTAATCTTTAATTAATTATTAGTCTAGTTTATTCTTTGCACTTAAGCTAAAATTAGGATTGCTTTATTAATTGAGTTTATATTAGATCATTATGTCTCATCTCATTTGATGTTGACACTTGTCATGATCTGATCCCTTTCTCATTTAGGGATTTTCTCTTATAAGCATTCAACCTTCATTGTAATTATCACTCGGATATTATCTGAAGCTTTTATATCTTCTTGAAAGTATCTTGTTGTATCTTTTCCTTGTTGATGAATATTGCACATATTGTTTTGTAGATCTCTTGCATAGAAGGTGTACCTGTTTGTGTTTGATCTTGTGGCTCATGGTTTTGTGCTTTTTTCACAATTCTAACATGGTATCAGAGCGTGGATTCAACAAACCCCTTCTTGATTTATGAGATTTTTCTTCTTCAACAAGGGTTGTAGGCTTCATATATGAATCCCCTTTGTTCTTTTTGTGGTGAGAATTTTTTGAAACATTTTGGTGTGAAAAGGACCTCGCCATTGGATCCAGAGTTGCCAAGAAATTCAAATTTGGCTTTTGTTTCTCTTGATTTCGACTTCATTTGTCAGATTTGTGAAGGTTTGGAGAAAAAGGTTTTTTGCCAAATCCAAGGGGTGCCTATTTTTTGGGGGCACTTTGAGCCCAAACGAACCCCGCCGTTGCATCCGGAGCAACCAAAAACCCTAAAATCGATTAACAAATCGTCAAAATCCGAGCAGTTGGCATCTGAGGCAAAAAAAAATTGCTAGGGAAGTTATACGACCTCCCCAACACACAAGTCAAGGTAATAATAATATATAATAATATATTTTGATATATTTTCATACAAATAAAAAAAAAAATCAAAAACAAAATTTCAAATGCTTTTTAAGCTTTTAAAAAATTTAAATTAATTTTTTTTTGTAGGGGTGGTACCCAAGGGTACCATTGACCTACCATTATGGTAGGCGGCGACCCCTTGGGCCTCGCTCCCTCTACTGCAGGTATCGCCCACCTACCACTTTGGAAAGGTGGTGGGTCCCCCTCGGGATTCGCATTGGGAGGTGGGCCACCACCCCTTTCCAAATTTGTTTTAATATTTTAAAAAAAAAAAGTTTATTTATTTATTTTTTTCTAAAACAAAATGTGTTTCTCCATATTCTTTTCACAAAAATATATGTTTTAAATTTTTTTCTATAAAAAGTATAAGTTTTTTTAATATTTTTTCTTTACAAAAAAAATATGTTTTTTTAATATATTTTGTTTATTTAAAAAAGTTATAATAGTTTGTTGACATTTTTTGACTTTAAAATAATAGTCAAATTGTGCAATTTTTTTGCAAAATAAACGCATTGTATTGGAGGATAGTTTTCCAAAATCACTATATTTGGTGAAACTCTATTTCTGGAGGTGTTTTTGACAAATTTGGAGGAGTTTTCTTTTGCCCTTCTCAACCCCTCTCTGTTGGGTTTTTCAATTTCGCACCTCAATTTCCAGAGGCCATATCTCGGTCATACGGTGGTCTTTTCACGTGTATTTGATTTTGCAATGGGGTGAAATTTTGTGCTTTTCGTAGTGGTGTAGGTATTTTCCAGTTTTAACTTCTAATTTTTTCTAGAATTTTTTTTTCTCAGTGTTGTAGTTGTTTAGTTCTCGTTTTGGAAACTTTGATGGACCATACCTTCTACATCCAGACATATTTTTGGGTGTCATTTTTTTTGAAAATATATATTTTTTCATTTACTTCATCATGATGCTCTTAGTTTCCTCTTTTTCTGTACGAGAATTGTTTTTCAGCATGTAGTCCTTTTTTGGACATTATGGGCTCACATTGCATGTATGTATCTTATGTAAACACACTGAAATAAAGTGCCACAACAGGTGTATCTTTTATGGGATCTTGCACATCACTTTGTGCCTTATTGTACTTTCACTATGTTATAAAGTTCCATGGGGGGGTTTGATGTTTTGCCTTTGTTTGCAATCATACATTTGTCAAGTGAGTATCCCTTCCATGACATCAGCCTCATGTGTGTGTGCCTTTTTTGTGAAAATGCTTTATATGTGTCGGTACTTACTTATTTGCATGTTCAAATGTTCCTAATTTTTCTTCATGCACTTCTTTCTGGCATTCAGTTTCAGTGTACCTATCACGCCTCTCCCTTTTCAACATTATTGGGGGCTTTATACTATTGGTGCTAATGCTTATTTGGTTTCACATTGGAGTGAGATATGTACATGATTAGTTCCTTAGACTTTTGGTACTATTTTCATATGTATCTTCAAGTTCCAGGTGTTTTCCTTTGTTTGCCATTTGATTCGAGTAGTGTCATTGAGGTCACTCATGCAGATTCTTGTCTTCTTGATCTTGATCATCATATATTTCAGATGAGGTTCTTATTTCAACAGTGATTCTTCGTCAGTGTTTGCAGCTTCTTCATGCTTTCGTGGTGTTCTTTATGTTCATCCTTTGTTCCTATCTTTTGGGACAAACTTGCCTTGTTTGGAGGCTTCTTAAGTCCTTCACTTGGCTTTCATCTCTTTTTGGAGTAGAGTTTTTCCCATGAGGTTTTCTCTATTTCTCTGCATTATAGAGATCTTTTGTTTGTACATGGGTACCTTTTTTGTCCTTGTTTTTCGGGACCCATCATGCTTTCTTGTTAGGGATTTTAGCTACTCCCCAAGTTCATTTTAAGAGGGGGTGTTAGAGTTATCATACATTAGCTAATAATTAATTAATCTTTAATTAATTATTAGTCTAATTTATTCTTTGCACTTAAGCTAAACTTAGGATTGTTTTATTAAATGAGTTAATATTAGATCATTATGTCTCATCCCCTGTGATGTAGACACTTGTCATGATCTGATCCCTTTCTCATTTAGGGCTTTTCTCTTATAAGAATTCAACCATTATTGTAAATATCACTCGGATATTATTTGAAGCTTTCATATCTTCTTGAAAGTCTCTTGTTGTAGTTTTTCCCTGATGAATATTTCACATATTGTTTTGCAAATCTCTTGCATATAAGGTGTACTTGTTTGTGTTTGATCTTGTGGCTCATGGTTTTGTGCTTGTTTTCACAATTCTAACAAAATAATCATGGTGTATACACTTAAAAATGGTCTGAACATTAATTAATTAAATACTTACTGTTTAATTAATAAAATCTTAATTCCTCTACTTATAAATAAATTGCAAAATTTATTTGTATAGTTCACTTCTAAATATTCTTCTTATCTAAAATCACTTCTTCTCTAATTAATTAAATGCACAAATCAACAAATTTGTCATTTAATTAGTTTTCCCTCTTCCCTCTTCCATCAAATTTCAATTTTTAAATTCAAATTGGCCTCTAAATCATTTTCTTCTTAAATTGGTTAAATGCACAAATTTAATTAATTTGTCATTTTGCTAATTTATCCTCTCCATTCAATTCAATTTAAGCACATTTCTACATATTTTCCTAACTACCTGCCACCTCACCATGTATCACAAGAAATTGAATTTTATAAATTGAAAATTATGGATTTTACTTCTATTGTTGTACAACCCAGATCAAAGGCCACGCCTCAGCCTGTGGTTGTCTTGTGTGCTCAACCGGATTTTTCTTCCACAACGAGAACTCAACGACGTTCTCGCAGCCTATCTCCTCCACTAGAAGAGGGAGAATATGTGCCTGAAAAATGGAGGTTTTCTCCTCCTATAAAGATTGGTTCCATTCTATAAGAGTTTTTGAAGAATAGCTTCTCTTCCCTATGTGAAGAGGACCTGGATTCTGCAAGTATGGAAGATTTTCATCCATGAATTTTATTTCATGGAATGTCTAAGGTCTAACTGACCTCTCTAGGAAGTATTCTGTTAGGAATACTTTGCAGAAATACCCAGGGATTGAAGTTCTTTGTCTCCAGGAAGTTAAAATTTTAGGTTTTTTGCTTGATTCGGCTTGCCGCTCTATTTGGCCAACGAGTACTATGTTTTGCACTTCGCATGAGGCTGGTTGTGGTGGAGTTGCCACTCTTTTGGCCCCACGATTGCATTCTTGTGTGGTGGACCATGGGGTTGACCCCTCCCAACGAGTAGTCTGGGTTCTTCTCAATATTGAGAATCATTCTTTCGGGATTATTAATGTTTATGCCTCTAATGATGTCGTGGAGCGCTGCCTGCTTTGGTGCTGGATTGCTGACTCTTTTCCAGTTGCCACCTGGTTTCTCGGTGGATATTTTAACATGGTGGAGATGGCGTATGACAAGAATGGCACCTTGCCTTTCCGTTGGGTTGCGAGTGAAAGGGAGGCGTGGTTTTATATGCGCAATAAATTGGGGCTTTTTGATCCCAATATGGGCTACTGCCATTATCATTCTCTCTGGCACACTTGGTGCAACTATAGGGCTGGTTCTAACAAAGTCTTTAAATGCCTTGATCGTGCCATGATCTCGGCTCAATACTTTTTTTCCTTTACTAGCTCTACCTTGCCAGTTAAGTCCTTAGTGGATGTGACTCTTTCTGATCACTTCCCAATTCATTTTTCATATTGAATGGGCATCTCATCAGCCTCACATGTGTAAGACCCAATTCTTTTTAACACGTCTTTGCTTTGTCACAAGCCCACCCTAGCCCACATTCATCGGGTGTAGAATTTGGAGTGCAGGCCACCTGGCCATACAGGCTAGATTGCTTGGTGGAATGATGCCACCACCCGTACTGTGCGTTTCTTATGCATTTATGGGCGCCAGTTGGCTATCTTTCATCGATGATCTTATGAGGCCACCACTGCCAACTTGTATACTGCTATGGAGGCTTTGGCAGCTAGTCCTTTCTCCCCGTCACATCAAGTCAGGGTTTTCGGGTTTAAGACAACAAAAGCAAGTGGTTGATAATTATTCTGCCATAGGCGCTCAAATCAAAGCATCGCTCCACTAGCTCAAAATTAGTGATCGTGCCTCCAAAGATTTTTTTTTGGCCCTTTGTGCCAAGCACTCATCCCCGGGCATCAAAGCAATCAAAGATGGTAACCAGGTGCTCTCTGAGCTACCAGACATTCTCCAGGCCTTTGTGCATCACTATGAATAGGTTTTCACTACTCAGGATTCCACGCCTGCACGCTAGCAAGTCCTTCAGGACTGCCTTGTTGTGGTGCCACATAGGCTTTCTTCAGCCCAAATTAATTTTTTGATCAATTGTTAATCTCAAGGAAGCTGTTTCCTCTATGGCTGATGATAAGGCTCCTAGGATTGATGGCTTTTCTTGTGAATTTTACAAAGCTCTTTGGGACTATGTTGGGAGTGATTTGCATCATGTTTATATTGAAGTCTTTCAAACCAACTCCCTAGGAAATTTAATAAATAAAGGCAATATTAAATTCATACCTAAGCCTAGGGATCTGAAGGATATTTGCAACTAGAGGCCTATCATGCTTCTCAATGTTTCCTACAAAATCATTGCCAAACCCCTAGCTCTGAAAATTTGCCACCTCTTGCCTCAGGTTGTGCATCCTGAGTAGTCTCGTTTCATCAAATCCAGGTTTATTTTGGATAACATTATTGTTGTTTAGGAAGGCATGGAGTGGGCCCGATGGTTGAACCAAAAAGCAGTGTTCATTAAAATTGATTTTTTCAAAGCATATGACCACATTGAATGGCCTTTCATTCTTGCGATGTTGCAAGCCTTAAGATTTGGACCTAATTTTCTACGGTCTATTCGTATTATTTTTTCTGATGCCTCAGCTTGCATTACCATCAATGGCCGCAAGTTTTTTGCTTTTGGTCTTTTTCGTTCCATTCACCAGGGGTGCCCTCTTGCCCCTGCTTTGTATGTTCTGGTTGCTAAAGGCTTTGGATATCTTCTGGCCTATGCTATCTCTTAGCAATGTGTTAAAGGGATCTCTCTCCCAGACTCCCAAGAGCAGCTTGTCAATGGCCACTTTGCAGATGATTCTTTTCTCACTCTCTTGGAGGATGAAGCTTCCATCATTACTGCCCTTGATTGTCTCAATACCTTTTGCCTTGACTCTGGTTCTGTCATTCAATGGCACAAGACCTTATACTACAGACAATTAGTGCTCCTTAATCCTGCGTGGCCCCAAACTTACAACTGGAAGTGGATTGGGCAGGGATAAATCTTTCAATTTCTGGGCATCCCCTTCACCTTTTAGGATTCCCCTCAGGAGCTTTGGCAAGCCGTGCTCTCTAGGGTTGAGAAAAAGTTGGTCTATTGGATTACTAAGCCTCTTTCGTTGGTTGGAAAATTCCAAGTTTTCCCTAAAATTTGGCAGCCACTCATGTCTACTATTCCTCATGTTGGACTCCTTCTAAAGCTGCCTACAGTAGGCTTGAAAATTTGCTTCAGGATTTTTTATGGGCCTCCTCTGATACCCACAAGGGTTTTCATCGAGTCGCTTGGGAGTATTGTTGTCTCCCCAAGGACTCTGGAGGGCTTGGTTTGCTCTCCACTCAATGACAAGGGACTGTTCTCTATGTCAAATGGATTATCCGAGCTCTCATCGGAGATGAAGCCTGGAAAATTCTCCTCAGACATTGTATTCAGTCTAGTTTCCTATTCATAGACCTGCTTGGAAAGTAATTGGTCTCCAAACCCTCTTGGTTATGTGGGATCTGGTGCAAGTGATTGGCTCCTTTGTTGCTAAGAGCATCTAGCACTCTTGGGAAATTGTTAAGCCATGGCTCCGTTGGGCCGGGGCTAGATTTCGTGATGGACTTTCCATCAACCAACATTACTTATGGTGGTCTCCCCTTCTAGCTCAAAATGGTCAACCCTTGGCCAAGTCGTCTTGGCTCAAGGCCCTCAAATTTCACAAGAAGGGTATTCAAACATTGCACCAGCTCTGTCACCATCCCATATGTTTCTCTTGTAGTGGGATGCTTTTAAAGCCCAATACAGTCTTCAAAACCAGGACCGTCCTACTTTCGACGGGCTGGAGAGTGCCATTCCGGCAGACATGCTTCACAAAGTTGGCATTCATGGGCACAAACCTTGGTGGAAAGAATGGAAATGGTTTCTAAAAACTCCTCTTAGGCGCTACAAGACGCAACTTGGTTATAGGTGGATTTCACCCCATTTCCCTATGATCAGTTCTTTGAACCAGAGGTGGCTTCTTAATTTCTCTGCCCATACTTGGCATAAGAGGTTTGATGCCACTTGGTCTGCAATTGTTAATCTGAAGCTGACTCACTTTGCTTGGTGTATTCTTTTCCAAGGCTTGCTTATGGGCTCTTGACTTGTTCATATGGGGGTTCCTGACCCTCACTGCCCTTTTTGTGGGCAATCTGAAATCTTTAAGCATCTTTTTTGGTTTTTTTCCAGAGCTCAACAACTTTGGACTTGGATTCATGATTTCTTTCGGCCTTTTCGACCGGAACCCTTCTCTTAGCATATGGTTCTACTGGGTGACCCGCCTGGAACCTCAACTAAGTTCACCTAGCTTTGGCACACTTTCAGGGTGGAAATCCTCTTCAATATCTGGAAAGATAGAAGTGCTTGTATATTTTCTCATTCTCATTTAGATGCTAATGTGTCTCTTTATGCTAAAGCAATTATTTGTTCTAATGTTCTCCTACAGATTCAGGTGCAAGCCAACAAGGTTGCACTAGAGGTGGCTCACCTGCAGGTTTTCCTGGACCACTGGGGCAATGCCCCTTGTACTGTGGCTCAGATTCCTGATTCACCATCCTCCTCCCGCGACTAGTCACCCTCTTGGGGCCAGAAGCGGTGTGATTCCACACGTCCCCTCTCCCAACCTCCTACTCGGTGGGCTCGTTCTTCTCTGCCACGTCCTGGTTAGAGCTAGCACTCTAGTGGTGCTACTGAGAGTGGTGGTGGCTGTTCTGGGTGACCCTCTGATGATCCACCTGCTTCTGGCTCTGGCTGGCCTACTAGTGACAAAAGAATTCCGCGGTTGGCTCTTGCAATCTCGCCTCAGTGTGAGGAAAAAGAAAAAAGATAAAGATATGGAAGATGATGGTTGGGGTGCTCCTCCTGACGTCACTCCAAACCCCACTAATGTATGGGGGGGAAATATGGATGACAGGGATTCCCCAGGCTCTACTGGCACTGCTCTGGCCACTTAATGTTTTTTATTTTCTGCTCTTAGACTTATGGGCTAGGCCCATGTGATTGGTTATTTTGGCTTTTCTTGGCTCTGCCCATTTGACTTTCGGGTTGTTCCTTCTTACCACCCTCCCCCTTTTTTGTGAATTTGTAATTTTATCTTTATATTAATATAGATATTTGCCTTTTCATCAATTTTTTTTTTATGGATTTTCCATCAACAAACTTGTAACAACTTTGAAACCTCTTGGACACATGGCTTCTTCTTTCTTTTGATTCTCTTCAACACTTGGCAAATTTCTCTCAAGAAGAGAACCACCTCCATGATTCTCTCTAACCTCTTTGTGCTCAATCATTGATGCCACAGGATCACAATCTCGACCGCCCATTTCTGCCACATCATTCCCAACTTAGAAAATCCTATAAATAGAACTCATTGCTACAACTTTTCAACAAGTAGAATTTGACAAGTTTACGCTACAAAAATTTCATTGAAGTTTGAAAGCAATTGAAGAGCATTGTAGTTGTTTTAGTTTTTTTTAATCATGGAATTTCAATTGTAGTGTTTAGTTTCTAGCATTTTTTATTACAACTTTGTCTTTATCCTTACATCATTTAGTGTCATTTCAACAACAATCTCTCATCATAGATCATTCAACAACTTACTTTCAAAAATACAAAAATATAGGCATGTAAGCATTATAGTTTGCATTACAAATAGCTACATGTTTCTTAGGTTGTCATTCCATACACTCATGTGCAACACAAATTCTAAGAGCATGGATTAAGGAATCATCGAGAATAGAGGACGATGAAATGAGTGTGAATGCAGGATTGTGATAGATAGCTCCATTACTTTTCCTTCATTAGATATAATACATTTCATCACTTGTGTGTTGTTTAGTTATGATGTTTAATACTCACTAACGCATTTTACACCACACATACATTTTGGGGCCCACCGTGGGGCCGAGCCCCATATTTCAATCTATTTGCTATCAAATTTTATTTTGTAGGCTTCGTTAAATTTTTTGAAATGACGGATACAAATATTTCTCCAACGCATCAGGTTTCTAGATCAACGCATTGAGATCCTATTTCACCACACCTGGTTGTTCTTTTGGTGCATCAAACTCATGTCATAGTGCATCTGGTGTTTCTTTCAACGCATTTGGATTCTATTTCAGTGCATCAGGGAGTCTAAATTTTATTTTTTCATTTTCCAGTTCAATGCATTTAGTCGCTCAACGCATTCGTTCTGAGTTTTAGATCATTTGGTCTTTGTAATGGCACATCTGGTTTTTACTGTAAATTTTCTAAATTCCCGAAACTAATCTATATTTTTTTGTGTTGTAGGAACCCAGTACGCAGTCAGAGACTTTGTAGAAACAATTAAAAGAATGTTGTCAAAGAATAAAAGCTGAAACTACTAATATTTGGTTGCAGGGATTTAATTGTTCATTTCATTTTGTCAAGATATGAAACTAGTTTAATTAGATGGAAGAATTTACACCATGTCTGTTGTGTTTGGAGTGGTAGGCGAGTATGCTCTCCCCTTAACTAGGTGATCAAAAAGCTAGACCTATTCATTTCTTTCTATTTTCACCCTTAGAGGGCCTGCCTTGGTTGGACAAGAGGTAATCACCCCAAGGGAACAACCCAAACTAGTAATAGGCTAAGGCCAACCCCTTCCAGCTGGTATATTAATGAGGACGTGAGAAAAGTTCAAGGACCACAAATGGTTATGTCGACAAGTGATTTCCTTAGTACCCATGTGGTACGTAAAAACTTGTAGAGCTTAACCTCTACAGGATGGGATTACTCCCTAACAAAGCTAATCTTGTCATATGCATAACCCACCCATAACGGAATGCCCTTACTAAAAACCCTTTTGTTGTAGTAAGCCAAATTACCTTTCTATTCTTTGGTGCAGCAACAGACATTGCCAAGACATCCACATTCTCACAGTTTTTAGTAGAGGTGAAAAAATTTCCATAGGAGATTCATGGAAGTTTGAAGCTTGGTTGGCCTGAGAAGTGAGTGCACTATAAGGGGGAGCGTATGCATCCAAGCTTCTAAATCACCTGTTAAAAATAAGTGTGGATGGGGTAAAATCTGCATGGCACCCAAAATAATATTGCCTTACATAACCTAGGATTGTGCTTGTTTGATGTGTCTTCACCTATGCATTTTAAATAAAAATTCAAGAGAACACTACACTTTGAGATATCCAACCAGTGATTCAAAAGATAATTTAACCAAACAGTTTAAATTCACTATTAAAAATCAGAAAAATCTGCCAAACTCTTAAAACCATAATTTTTTTTCCAGTTTAGTGCATCTAGTGACCGCCCTAGGGCATCCTTGCTATATTTCAGTGCATCCATTGACTGTCGTAGTGCGTTCATGACATATCCTAGCACATTCATTTACTATTTCAACGCATCCTGATTATATTTTGGCATATTCTCTTTTAGTGCATCCATCGAATCCTACAGTGCATTCAGACCTTTCACCAATGCATCCATACTCTATTTTGGCACATCTAGACATTTCTACAACACATCTTGACCATTCCATAGCGCATTTGAGTTTTAGCACATCTGGGCATTGTTTTTAGCGTTTGATAAGTCTGGAAATATAGACCTAAATTTGACCTCCTTTCTGCCAATCAATATCCATTTCGGATATTCCCTCTCCAGCAGCATCTTTTCCTTATCCTAAATTTAATGTTAAGGGATTGGAAATCAACCAAAATTTTCGAGAAATCCCTAACCAAAATAATCAAGAAACCAAAGAAGCAACTTGGCTATAAGAAAATCTTGAAAAGGAGATGCTTCTTATATCAAAGTAGGAAGGTGTTGCTTGATTATCGAACCTTCTCCATAGGTATCACGACTTTGACAGAGGATATATTGATGATTTTTATTTAGAGGCTTTATCTTCACAAGCTTATTATCAACGAAGAGCTCTTTCACAAAGGCATAATCATATTCAGCCCATTTTTCATTCTTTCATTCCTTAACTAACAATCCAATATTCCAATCATCCCAATCAATTTATACAATAGAGTTCAATCTTGTTGAAACCAACATTTTCAAGTGAAAATATTTCATCTAATCTTTGATCAAACATCCAAAAGTGTCTTTTCATCACATCCCATTTCTGATTTAGTAGCTGAATTTCATCATCAGGACTTATCATCCTCCATCATTATTCTTCATCCTTCATCTCGAAATAAAGCTTACTTAATCATATTTTAACCAATCCCTTTTGGCACTCCCAAACATTGGTCAAATATTTATAACATCATCATCACTTGTATGCCCATCCAAACAAGATCCCAAAAGTTTAAACTTCAAGAACAAGAAATTGAAACCTAAGATACCATGGTTGAACAAGAAGAAAACCTCTTTCATAATATGCATTCAACTGAAAATGATGAGGTAAATGAAGAAGATGTCCAACAAGCCCAACAAGATCCAAATTTCCACTAATTTATAGAAAAGGTTTTTGAAAAGGATGGGGAAAGATACCTCTTGATGTTGGAAAACAAGGAGTCAAGTTATTCGATGATTTTGATGTTACAAAATTGAAAAGAACTCCTAAGAAAATGGAAACTAAGACACAAACTGAATCAAGCAATGAAGTAAAATCCAATGATCTCCCATGGACATTTTGAAACAAAAAATCCAAACTCTTAAACAACAAATGCATAACATGCAAACATGCACTACTAAGAGATACTATATACAAGATATATGTCCCTACCCATTCGATCAAAGTATCAACATGATACCATTTCCCAAACATTGTGAATTTCCCAAATATGGCAAGTACAATGGGAAAGTTGATCCAATAGATTATGTAAGGGAATTCCAAACGATGAGTCTTGAATTTTCCCATGAGGATACATATTTGATGAGATTATTCCCACGTAGTTTGGGAGGTCAATGTATGTAATGGTTCTCACAATTACCCCCGGGGATCAAATATTTTGAGGAATTGGTAAACAAGTTCATTACCCAATATTCATATAATATCCAACATGAGATCATGATGAAAGATCTTTGTAATGTGAAAAAAAAAGGAGAATAATTCCTCATATTCTTACAAAGATGGATAAGGTTATTCGCAAGGTATCCTCAACCCATACCGGAAAAAGAGAAGATAGAGGTGTTCATTGATAACCTAAATGCTAACATGAGCTACATACTTGACTTACAATGCCCTCCAAATTTTGAGAAATTGATTGAAAATGGGATCAAGATTGAGGAGGCTTTGGTCAAATGAGGAATATTAAAAATCTATGACAAAAAAATCATCTAATTCATCCAACAATGATAAACCAAAGTTTTGGAAAAAGTACAAAAATAATGACAATGATACCTCTGCTGAAATGCACAATGCTAAACCAATCTTCAATTTTTCAAGAACCTCCTTGAATACCAATCAAAAGACCAACCAAACTTCCAACCAAAGAAAAATTAAAAATACCAACCAAGGCAATACTCAAAACAATCAAACATTATCATCCAAGACCCTGCCTTATCAAACATCAAACAACTACAAAAGGTTTATGCCTTTGGGTCAATCATATGAATCCGCATTGAGAGAGCCTATTGCGGAAAATATTATCACTCTACCTGAAACCCAAGGTTTTGAACCCAAAGTAAAATCATCCTGGTGGAATGAAGACCATTATTGTGAATTTCATTGATGCAAAGGTCACGTCACCAATAGTTGCATGCAACTGAAACATAAGATATAAGATTTGATTGACAATAAAATCATAAGGATCGAGGAGCCTCAAACAAAAACTAACCATGGGGTATTAAAAAATCCTCTACCAAATTATGACAAAGAAGAATCTTCTAACAGTAACGACAAAGGATAGAATGTAAACTATGTTCAGGATACCATCATCCTCAATATTTCAGCCATTGAAGATCCTGTAAATGACATTGAAATCAATAATACACCAAATCCTGTTGCAACCAATCATCCCATCAAGAACACCAACATAATTTCTAATCAATTCCTCAATATCCAACAAGACATGGTTGTAACAAATAATCAAGTTAATGTCATCAAAATCAATGGAAAGCAAGATAGTGTGCTCGTAAATGTGACCACAAGGGCTCAAACCAAATATGTTTTGAAGGGGAGCACTTGCAAAGAACCTGTTGCTACATCTCATCAATAGAACATTGTCGATCAGCTCCAAAAAATCCTCGTGCAAACATCAATATTGAAGCTCCTTAAAATCTCTTTGGAGCACAAGGAGATCTTGGAAAAATCCCTAGTCGATACAATAGTGCCAAATAATCTAGAAGTCTACACTTTCCAACCCATGGTGGGACATCTAGTTGCACCTCATATCTTATCCTTTTCAGAAAATTATGACGTATCTCTCACCCATTCTCATAATGCAACCCTCCATATCGAGGTTCTAATCCATAAAATTTTTGTCAAGAATGACCTTATAGACGAAGAATCTGGTCTTAATATCTGTACTTTAAAGCTTGTTTGTACACTAGGGTTCTCTAAAAATGTAATAGATGTGGGGAAGAAGATTATCATCAAAGCATATGATGATGAAGAAAGAGCTTCAAAAGGATTGATTATATCACCAATTTAGGTGGGGCCAATTCAGAAAAACGTGGTTTGTCAAGTTTTGGATAAGGATTTGACATATAATATACTCTTGGGTCATCCTTGGATCCATGAGATGTTGGTCATGCCTTCAACATATCATCAATGTCTAAAGGTTCCTTGCAATGACCAAGAAATCACTATTCTTGTTGATTCAAATAGTCCTCAACAATGCAATTCTTTTAAGGTCGTCCAAGATGTATTTGTTCCTCAACCGTGAAGCTCCTGATTCCACCTCTAATATCCCCAATAGTTCCAATCAAACTAATCCATTGTCTAAATTTCTAGCCATATCCTCCAATGAAGGAAGTCAATAAAGTTCATCATCTAAACAATTTGAGAAAAAGGAAGAACCTAGCCCCTCTGCATCTACCAATTATGAAGCCCAACTTAATACCCTGGCCAAACAATTTGAAAAGAAAGTCCAAGTTGAAGACAAAGGTGTCAGTGAATATTCCATTGAACAATCACTCTGCCTCTCACAGTTAATATCACCAAAATCCTATGGTCAACCATCAACCTCGTCCCAACCATCCTCACAGCCAGTCACACTTTTTAATGGTTGATTCATAAAAGCAGGCACCCAAGCAGAGGAATCTGGTGACAAAGATGTTTTGAATTGGCTCTATAGGGATGAAACTAATTCTCAAGCAACAACAGCTAATGTCCAAACCACTTAGTATGGAAAATGATTTTCAATCCTGGAGAAGATGGGATATAATGGAAAATGACCTGTCGGGAAAAGAAAAGAAGGTATCATAGAACCTACCCAACCTATCATAACAAATCCAAAAGACAAAACATGATTGGGATATATAGAACATCAAAAAGATGAAGAAACAAAAGAGGACCTAAAGCAGAAGGTTGTTGAATGGATCCTACAGCTCCAAGAAAGTGCCCACTATGAGACTGATTCCAATGAGTATGAGTGAGATTCACTGTCAGAAGAATCACGTCAGGATAAGGATATTGATGTAATACACAAGTATACTCCCACACTCAAGGAGGGACAAATATCAAGACTTAGAACACTTAAATTATGATTGCACGATATTGATGGTTCAAGTGAAGATGATCAAAATCCTAGCGAGATAGATCATTCAGAAGAGAGAAACATCATAGACCTCATCTTGGCCATAGTACTATTTAATGACAATGTTGCCATTAGGATCCTTACAAAATCTAACTTGAACCCATTTGATGATCCCCTACCATTTCTACATCATGAACTAATAGATTGGGACCAAACCAAACCTATCACTATACCCACCTTTTCAAATGATGAGGCCATCGTAAACTTCCTCTATGTTGTTAATCCTAAAATAGTTTCCACCATTGAACATCGTAGAAAAGCTTCACAATAGGGGAGTGCCAAATTTCCCAGCTACAAAATAAATGAATCAAAAGAAAGATTTGATGGTGAAAACCATTCAATGGCAATATCAGATCAAGAAAGAGTAAAAATAAAGAGCGCATCTGACAGTGAAAACCTCTCTGAGGCATCGAAGGATGATAAATTTGACACTCAACCTAAGCACTTCTAGAAGAGATCCAAGGTTCTGTTCAAACCAACACAGTCCATCAATGTCGACAATGTAGAAACAATACAAGAGCTCTTCATTTGGCAGAATCATTGACAAAAATAGAAAATCCTAGCTTTGTCAAGTTATTTGAAGAGTGACAAGTCAACTTTGCTTGGTCTTATGAAAACATGCCAGGGATAGATCCAAACCTCATCATGCACCATTTATAACTTCCTTTAGGAATCAAACCAATCAAACAAAAGTTGAGAAAAATGCATCCGCACATTGCTCTATTGGTGAAGGCAGAGCTAAAGAAATTATTGGATGTCAGATTCATCAGACACATTGACTGTGTAGAGTGGATATCAAACATTGTCCCTATCTCAAAACCTAATGGCAACATAAGGATTTGCACCAAATTTTGAGACCTCAACAAGGCTTTCCAAAAAGATGATTTTCCCTTGCCTAACATTGACATCATTGTGGACTTGATAGCAATTCATGGCATGTTATCACTGATGGACAACTTTTCTAGCTATAACCAAATCAAGATAGCTTCTAAAGATCAAGATAAGACAACTTTCACTTGCCCATGGGGAACTCTTTTCTGGAATGCTATGCCCTTCAGGTTGAAAAACGTAGCGGCCGCATACCAAAGATATATGCAAACCATCTTCCACAACATGATGCATACTTTCATGGAAGACTATGTAAATGATTTTTTGGCAAAGTCCTACACTAGAGAAGGACATTTGGAGATATTAGACAAACTATTCACTCTCCTGGAGAAGTTTAATGTTCACCTCAATCTGAAGAAATGTGTCTTTGGGGTAACATTAGCAAAGCTACTTGGGTATATAGTATTAGAGAAAGGTATTGAGGTAGACCCTATGAAGGTGAAACCTATAATGGAGATGTCTCCCCCGAAAAACATCAGTCAACTAAGATCCCTCCAAGGAATATTCCAATCAATCAAAAGATTCATATCACAGTTGGTTGACAAGACCCATCCCTTCACCCATATTTTGTGCAAGAATGTTTCTTTTCGATGGGACGAGAAGTGTGAAGCAGCTTTCAACCAACTAAAATAATACCTGATGATTCCACTAGTTCTAGCACCTCCAACAAAAGGGAAGCCTCTTTTATTGTACATCACCACTATTGAACGATCATTGGGAGCCTTGTTGGCACAAGGAGATTCAATAGGGAAGTATAGATCAATTGATTACATTAGTATAAATTTGAATGGTTATGAGATCAATTATACATCCATCAAGAAAGATTTTCTAGCTGTAGTGTTTTCTACCCAACAATTGTGACACAATGTGCTGACTCATACAGTCAAGCTCATAGCCAAGATAGATCCACCAAAGTATCTCCTAAGCAAATAAAATATGACAAGAAGACTAGCCAAGTGGGTAAAGGTACTCAGTGAATTCTACATTCAATATGTTGACAAAAAATATATCAAAGGGAAAGCCATCGTCGATCAACTAGCTAGGGAACCAATTCATGATGATCATCCCCTTCATATTGAATTTCTAGATGTAGATGTCCTGATAGTAACAACAAAGCAATGGGTGTTATAGTTTGATGGTTCCTTCACTCAACATGGATCAAGAGCAAGGATCTTATTCATCACTCCCCTAGGGCACACCATTCCAAAATCCTATCGCTTGATTTTCCTTTCACCAACAACACAATCGAATATGAAGCACTCATCATAGGAATCAAGATAGCTATGAAATGGAAAATTACAGAGCTCTAGGTCTATGGGGATTCAAAACTAGTCATCAATTAGGTCAACAAGGATTATGACAAGCTAATTCCCTACAAGAGAATGATTGATGACTTCAAGAAGTATTTTGTTGACATCAAAATATGTGGTAAAATTCCAAGGAGTGACAACAAAGCTTTCGATACCATGGCTGCCATTTCTTCTTTGTTGTAGATTCTAGAAAAACACAGCCGCTATGAGTTCATGGTGGAGCAACTGTCTACCCCCGCTTATGATGAATCTAAGTCCCAACTTATTTTCCACCTAGATGATACTAATACCTCCATCTAAAAGAAGATCTACACTTACCTCAAAGATAATGTCCTTCCTCCCAATCTTTCCCACAACCAAAAAAGAAGCTTTATCCACCAATATATCATTCATACCCTTGTAGTAGATGTACTTTACTATTGAGGTCTTTATGGAACTCTTTTGCGATGTCTAGAAAGTGACGAGTCTAAAAACAATTTATGAGAAGTCCATGAGGGTATTTGCAGAGCTCATTCAAGTGGTCCAACTCTCGCCAAGAAACTCCTTCGTCTGGGATATTACTGGCCGAATATGGAGAGAGAAGCCTTCCAATTTATCAAGACATGTCACAAATTCCAAATCCATGGTAATCTTATCCATGCACCAACACAAGAATTGCAGCCCTTTGCATCAACATGGCTATTTTGTCAATGGGGGTTGGATCTTGTCGGTGAAATTCACCCATCTTCATCTAATGGACACAAGTTCATCATCACAACCAATGAGTACTTTATGAAGTGGGTTGAAGTTGTGCCTCTAATCACTATCATAAGGAAGTAGATCTCATCGTTCATCCTGAATTAAATCCTCTGTCAATATGGTATCCCTCAATCCATTTTCACTGAAAATGGAAGAACTTTCAAGAATCGGGATGTGCAAGAACTCTATGAAAAGTTTCATATCCAACATCGGGTTTATATGCCCTATTACCCTCAAGGGAATGACCAAGCTGAGGCCTCAAACAAAATTATCCTAAAAATCTTAAAGAAAATCGTTAATGATGATGGACGTGACTGACATGTTCAACTGAACCCTGCTTTGTGGGCCTATTGTACAAGCATCTGAACACCCATGGGAGCCACACCATATGCACTTTCTATGGATCTAAAGTATTATTTCCCATCGAGTTTGAGATACCATCACTTCAGGTTTCCTTGAAAGGTCTCATTTCATATGAATATTATCGTGTGTCTAGACTATAGGAGCTAGAGTTGTTGGATGAACTTCGTCAGCCAACAGTAGATCACCTGAAAGTATATTAGCAGAGAATGTCCAAAATTTACAATCACAAGTTCAAACCTAGGACATTTCAAGTAGGTGATCTAGTACTAAAAGAAAATCCCCAAAACTAGTAGGACCGAGAAAAGAAAGGAAAATTTGAGCCCAATTGGCTAGGTCCTTTTGTATTGGTATTAATATTTGGATCAGGAGCATATCAACTATCTACACTAGAAGGGTATCTGTTTGAAGAACCTATGAATAGCCTTCACATGAAGAAGTTCTACACATAATGCATCCAGTGCATGTTAAAAGCCTTGAAAAATCCTAAAAACCAAAAAAAGTCTTGAAAAATCCTAAAAAGCATAAAAAGTCTTAAGAAAATGGTTGCCTTGATGAAAACCTGGTGGCAAACAAGCATCTTGGTGACAACATAAAAATCAAAAAGATCAAAAAAAAAAAAATTAGAAAAAGAGAAAAAAGAAAAGTAAAAGAAAAATGGTTGCCTTGATGAAAACCTGGAAAACAAGTGTCTTGGTATGAACAAATAACTCATAAAATCTGAAAAAGTGCAATAAAAACAAATGGTAAAAACATGGTAAACATGCACTATTTGTGATGAGTCGACTTCTCCATCTATTTGAGCATGTGTTGATCGTCTACTTCTTCCATCACTGTGCATTCATGCCTATTTTGCAACAAGCTTCGTGTCCATATATGGGTATTTTGGTCGTGTCCCCCTTGGCTTGGTCTTCATTGTACATATCCATAATAAAATCTGGTTTGTTCTCACTAGGGGAAAAATCTTGATCTCATTGGGGGAAAATCATCGTTGAGCATAAATCAACAGGCAAGCAAACATCAAGCGCAACCTTGGCAAAAACAACAATCACAATAACCATCAAAATTTGAACATCAAACGTGAATCAATTGAATCAATCATGTAAATCATGTAAATCAAATCAAACATCAAGCCAAATGAAATCAATCTCATCACTGAAGAATCATCTTTTGAATCATGGTTGGATTACTTTAACACAAATGTTTAATTGATGCATCTTGATTATTGTTATCATTTCTCAGGAGTACCTTGATGATGTTACAAACTAGAGGCACTATGATCAAGAATGATATTTTTCTTTGTCTGCTGCTTGTGAGTCAATCAATACTACTGTACAAATTGTTACAGGACATTCTCTACAAAGTATCATTGATGACATTCTGAATTTTCATAGGAACATGATTAACTCTTGTCTGTTTACACAAGTGATACTTAGGTCATCTTGGTCTAATTATACCTAGATTCCTATGTTATCTTGCATTATCAAAACACAATGGAAGTTGTATGGAAGTTGTACTCAGGTCATCATGGTCTAATTATATCATTGATGTTTGTACCAACTTTCAACATAATAAAATGCTCAATGATGAAAATAAGCACAATGAATTGAATGGAAACATTGCATAGATAGACTTGCATTCATTTTAGTTATTCATTTGCATTATATATTTTCCAAGTTGGTAACTCTCAACATGATGTTATTTCTCACTACAAGATTGAGTATACTTGACATAACAAAAAAAATCATTCATTTGCATTGAAATTTCCATTCTATATCACTAGAAAGCATTATCATACAAGCACTACCACAAATCATTCATGCATTCATTATAATATTTGCATCATGAAAAAATCCAAAAATAAAGCATTTTGCAAAATAATATCATCATCCATAATCCATATCATACATCGAGTTAATAATAAATTCATTCTTTCAGTCATCCATAATCCATCCATATATCCATTCATCATCCATAATTACATCATATATCCATATTGCACTATTCCACATATTTGCATAGAAAATACCAAAAATACAGAAAGGTGCATTTCATAACATTCATTACACATAAGAGCATAATCAACACCACATAGGGGCATAAAATAAAATCATACATACATTTGCATCCAACATCCATCCATACATAAGCATCATTCATGATCATACTTCCTTTGCATAATCATCAATACATCTAGGCCATTCATTTGCATCATACAAAATCCAAAAAGAGAGAATTATCATACATCTGCATTTCATAATAAAACCATTTATGCATTCATTCATCCATACACTGATATATACATTAGAAAAGCTACAAAAATGCAATACATCATTCATAAATCATATATATCGCATCCATATCATCCATCTCATAAACACACCATTCATAAGCATGTACATCTCATATCATTTGTATAACATCATTCATCTCATTCATAAACATCTCATAATCATCATCATCATCATCATCATGTCATCCATACATGCATCCATAACATAATCATATAGAACACATCATGATCACATAGAACATAAATTAAATGCATCCATCCATAATAAAAATAATAACATCAACACATAGATCATCAAACATCGTTGCATATCATATAAGCTCATAATAATATTTCAAGTATACAATGATATCAATAAACTAAGAAATGTTACATTAAAAATGTGGCACAAGCCAAGTCTCTTAATCAAAGTACAGATTGTAGACATGGAAAATGTACAAGTTCGTTTTGGGCACACCTAATATCGATTACTAACAACGTTTCCTCCTAAATCATATTCTTAGCATTTCATCGTAATTCAATCCCTTAATTTAATAAATCACTATTTATTGGATTAAGTCTTCCTCTTTAAAATGATTAAATTAATCAATTAATTTAATTAACCATTACTTATCTACTTAATTAAATAAATCATTTTATCTAATTAAAATCTCTAAAGTCTTCTTATTAAATTAAATCTTATTTGATTTAATCTAACATGTTCCTTCTTGATTAAGTAAATCAAATAATTTATTTGATAAATCATTTCCTCTCAATTCTTGACTTAAATTAATTCATAAATCTAAGTCGAAAATTGTCACATCACCTAATTCTTCATTAAATTAATCAAATCCATGATTAACTTAATCCCTCTCACTAACATTCTCTAGATAATTCAAGTTGCACAATAAATCAAATACTTTGATTTATTGATTCATCTATTTTCCCTCACAAAGCATTAAAAGGGAATATTCCTTCATTTGAATTCAAAAGGCCAAGTGGACTTGGTCCTTCCAACAAGGCATTCAATGCCTCTTACATGTCCTTGACCTTGAGCCAAGTGACATTTACTTCACTTCTCTTCCCCCTTCAACAAGTCAACTCACCATTTCAAATTCAAAATTATGCATTTATCATGCACGTTGGCCAAAATGTGTTCATTCCTCATCCAATCACATATGGACAAGTGGCACAATGCCATTGGATTATCTTTTGTCCCACATTTCTTATTTACACTATCTCTTCCAAGATTGGAATCTATAAATTGGAGACCTATCCTCTCAATCTTCATCCACAATTCATATGCAAAATTACTCTCTACAATTGAGAACTAATTTTGCTCACCACATCCAAGCATTGATCATATTTTCACATTTGCACCAAGGTTATGCTCATGACCATTTCTTCACCAACCGTATTATTGCTACTTAGGAATTGGGAAAGGGCCAATTGCAACACATCATTGGCACCAATTCCCCCATAAGATCATCATTCTATTGGCTAGATTAGGATTTACTTTCAATATTATTTAAGTTTTGTTCTTCATTTCCTAATATTAGCTTAAATAGGTGGATTTCATGGGGAATCCTTCATATTTGCATGCATTTTTATCTAACACTAACAATGTTTGTCATCTTTGTGCACTTGCATGTTTAGGGGTTCATATTTTGGCGCTAGAAGGAGGACAATCTCAAGATTTATCACGTTTTTTAAAAAAATTCCACATTTTTTTCACATTTTTTACTCACATACAGGAATCTGCACCGTAGCTAGTTCAAGCGGTCCTGTATTGCACCACACCCCTAGAAACCCGCAGCACCATATAGCACTGCAATTGCTTCCCACCTTTGAAATTTAAAATTTTGCCAACTTTCGCCGCTTCCAAACTCCACCGCATGCCAAACTCCACCACACCCGCAGTCTCTATTTCTACAGAGCACCGCATACAGTCGACCACACGGCACTGTATGGCACCGCCTATTTTTCTAAACATCACCATACCCGCTAAACAACACCACACCTGCTAAACTCCGCCACGGGAACAGTCTATTTTTTTAATTTGAATAAATTTTTAACTTTTTAGCATTAACTTAATTTGTTGTATTATTGCTCTCTATTTTTTCTGTCATTTTTGCAGGTTGGAGAAGAGGAAAAGCAAGGAAAGAAGTCCATCATGATACCATGTTCACAAAACCAAAGTGTTCCTAAACACTAAAAGTGTTCTTTAACACTCCTTAAGAAAATTTGTTAAATATCTTTGGCCTTAGGAAAACTAAATTTACTTTGGGATTAAAAAGAACAAGCAATCTTTCTTTATGACAACATTTTTATTTTGTACAAAGTGTTTTTTAACACTCTATAAAGGATTTGATAAGTAATTTAATTTTAGGACACTAGTTTTACTTTGGGTTCTAAAATTAACAAAATCAAATTTCCTTTCAAAAGTTGCCAAGGGGCTAAAAAGAACTTTAGGCAAACACACTAGATTTTGTTTAAAAGGTAACAATTGAACAAGGCAAACTCACACTTCATTTGGTGCTTAAAAAGAAGTCATCATTGCTTTGAGGTTTAAAATGAACAAACGTTTTCCATGTTTTTCAATTGTTTTTACAAATTAATATTATCTAAAATGTATATGTGCTTCTCTCGTGCTTCATTGCGATCTTGAGAATCAAAAACATTTTGGTAATATTAGGTTGTTTAAAAGATTGCCTCCACATTTTAATTTGGGCACTTAAAATTGAACAAAACATGCAAGTGTAAATAAAACTTATTGCGAGTGTTCTCCTTTTGTTTTTAAACAAAATTCGATCGAACTACGGATAATGTTTGTTCGCTATTATTTATCTTAGAGGGCCTGCCTTGTGGAAAAAAGTAATCACCCAAGGGAATGACCCAACCGAGAACATGCTAAAGCCAAGTGACTTCCAACTGGTATATAAGTGTGGATTCTTGAGGAAAGTTCAAGAATCATGAGGGTTATTCCTTTGAGATGGACAACAATGGACTCTCACCGATGTTGGATAATCCCCCACGAACAGAATGCCTGAATTAGAACCCCTTGTTTAAAAAAATGCCAAAACCTTGTCTATCTTGTTGGTGCAAAAGGTCATGTCCTTTGAAGCCACCCCACGTTATACATGCGGTCTTGTTGTGGAAATGGAAAGTATGCCATGGGAGATTCATGGGTACTAATGCTTGGCTGACCTGAATAATTGAGTGTTGTAGAGGGGAGCTAGTGTGGTCAAGCATTTAGCCATTCACACAAGATATGCGCAACTAGATTTATCCAAGTGGGAACCCAACAAGATATTGCCTCATCATCCTAGGAGTGTAAAAGTTCTTGGAAGGAATACATTGTTTGATCTTGAGAACATTTGAAAAATGAAAATTCACAAAGACCTTCAAATTTCAAACCCCTTGGGAGAAACAAATACTCTTGACGATTTGGGCACTCTTGCTTTCCCTAGGGATCATATTCCTAGAGGTTTCTAAGTGCAAGAATTTTACTATCATTTATTTTCAACAAGGTTAAACATAAGGAACTTTTGCCCTATTTTCTTCGATTTCCACACAAAGGACCTTGTGGGATGAGAAAGAAAGTGGGACACTAGACATATAGTTTGAAACCTAAGCAAGAAAGTGCCTTGGATTAAAATAATTTCATCTAAACCAAGATAAAGAGACAAATTGAACTTCATGTGTGTTGTTTCCAATGATTTCCCGCAAGATCAAAATCCCAAAGCCAAAGTTCAAGAAAGTTAGTCTAAAAATCCATGAGAAATTCCTTGAGATGCTCCTTGAAGTAAGGGAAAGACTTGTATACAAATTTTACAAAAAGGCCTCAAGGAATAATCCCACATTGTATGCATTTTATTGTCAACAAAATCCTGAACTTTTTGAAAGGTATGCTTTTCTCCCATAGGAAGTCTAGCATGTTCTTCAATACTGAGTTTTTGTAGAGAGAATCGTGTCTAGGATAAGGTTCAAGATCAAAGTTGTCATTCTCATTCATTCCTCCATCAACCAAATCTCATTTCATCATCAAACCTTTTTGTAACTCTAGAAACAATCATCACGCTAAACTTAGAGGGCTAAATCGACATCCCCTATCTTGGCTTAACACACCTAGCCAAAATAGTCTCAACCATTGGAAAAAATTTCCTTTAGGATAACGCAACTTCCTAAAGTTTATTAGTTCACAACTACATTGGCTTAACGCACTTAGCCAATTCATCCATTTGTGCAAGTTCCCCTAAGATAACGCAACTTCCTAGGGAATACAACTTCACAACAATCTTGTTTGACTCAACGCATCTAGTCAAATTATCACAAATCAATCAATTCAAAAAGCCCTTACAAGTTTAGCATATACCTTCAAGAGTTCTTCAAAAAGGTTTTCACTCATTCATCCCATCCATTTAACCCATCACCATTGCCACCATCTTTGATCTTTTAGCTTCCCTAGTTCTTCTCTTTTTGGCCTAAAAGGTTAGGATCGAACAAATCCCTATTTTTTATGGTCCAAACAAGATCTCAATACAAGAAGAACATGGAGAATATCATGGAAATACCAACTTCTGTGGAAATGAGTCAGTTAGACTCTAAAGTAAACCTAGTGGGATCAAGCAATCCCCCAAGCAACTCTCCCTTATCATCACAAAATTTTCAAGAGGAGAGTCATCAAGAGGACCTCACGAACGAAGACATGGAGATGACACAATCCGAAATCATGAAGGTGGTCCAAAACCCTGAGAACCATAAAATTGTCAGTGCTATGTTCAAATACCTAAATATGTTAGCAAAAGGAGGGGTACAGTTCCCTC
Source organism: Sequoiadendron giganteum (assembly GCA_007115665.2). NCBI lineage: Eukaryota > Viridiplantae > Streptophyta > Pinopsida > Cupressales > Cupressaceae > Sequoiadendron > Sequoiadendron giganteum. Next base: position 27,339,189 of record CM021107.1, on the reverse strand, counting down.
CCAACCTTGACGGAAGCACTAGTACAAATGTGTCTATTCCAAGTGCATCCCCGATGTCGAATGTCAATCAAGAATTACCTTACACCACATGGACCATCACACCATACTCGCTGAATGTGAACAAAGGGAGTGCCATGTTCCAAGAATTACAAAGGCATTTCCTTGTGGCTAACAAATAAGCAGTCATCACCACCACACCGGTTACATCTGTTCCAGAAAATCCATCCCACCCATATGTCCCACTCACCTTCCATAACAACATGGGCTCATCTTCATTCTGTGCAACACTAGCTTGCCAAACAAACATACAAAATTCTCTACCACTTGAAGAAGGAATCTTGTTTGAAACAATTGGCATTGTAAATCCTTTTTTCCAAGGTAACATTCCAACCCTTCCCCCATTTCCATTCACAACCACATCACCTCTTGGATTGGGTTTTCCTCCTATCAACATCAATGGTTTCTTGGAACCTAACAATCTAAACATCACACCCAATCCCCTCTTTTTGCCCACATCGTCACAAAAACAAGTGGCAACCATTCAAGACACTACCATAATTGGTCCTCAAATATCCCAAAGCATGCCATCTCAAGGAACAATCATCTCCACCACCCCCCCAACAACCCAAATCCCAATCACTACCACGATCCCTCCACCCGTCACAACGATTGGCATGATTCCTGTTCCACCACCAATTCCACCAAAAGCCAATACGACAAACTCATTCACCACACTGATCCAAACTCTTCAAAACACCAACCAACAAAGAGTACTCCAGTAAAAGCAACAAGCGCAAGCTCAAGCCCAAGCGCAAGCTCAAGCACAAGCACAAGCCCAAGCTCAAGCTCAAGCCCAAGCACAAGCTCAAGCTTTAGCACAAGTACAAGCTCGAGCGCAAGCCCAACAACAAGCATAAGCATAGTACCAAGCACAATTGCAAACGATCCACCTACAAGCCTACCAACAAGCCCTGCAAGACTTTTAGGCACAGCAACAAGCTAAACAAAAAGCTTTGTTGGCACAACAACAGCTCAACCAACAACAAGCTTTGTTGGCACAACAGCAGCTAGACCAACAACAAGCTTTACTAGCTCAACAACAGATCGATCAACAACAGGCTTCATGGGAACAACAACAGATGGACCAACAACAAGCATTGTTGGAACAATAGCAACAAGATCAACAACAAGCATTGTTGACGCATATGCAAGCATACCATCAAGCTTTGAACACACAACCAAGCTCGCAAAAAATGCCGACTAGTACTCTCCCCACCCATCAAACACCTCCAACACCTCACCACTCATTCATCCCACCTCCCGATCCAAGCAAGGATGTCGCAACACAAATCAAACTACTCTCGCAGCAGGTGTTGGACTTACAAGTAGGAAAAACCACAAGGACACTAGGAAATTTGTGCCCTTATCCGTTCAATAGGAGTCTCACCATGGTACCGTTCCCAAAGGGATTTGAGATCCCCAAATTTGACAAATACAATGGAACGAGCAACCCTAAAAACCACGTCAGGGAATTTCAGGTACACTGCATGGAGGTTGCATATGATGACACATATCTAATGTGACTCTTCCCTCGTAGCTTGATTGGTCCAGCCATGGAATGGTTTTCTCGCCTACCCACAGGCATTAAAACATTCGAGGAAATTGTGGAGGCTTTCCTTAAGAATTATGCTTTCAATATGGCTGCGGATGTTAGTTTGAAAGAACTATCTGCACTCAAACAAGGAAAAGGAGATTTGTTTGCATCCTTCTTGCAAAGATGGCGATCCAAAGCCAATCAAAGTAAGTGGAACATGCCAAAGGAACAACAAGTTTGCACCATCATAGTCAATCTAGATGAAAACTTGGCATTCTACCTAAAAATGCAATGCATCACATCTTAGGATCAACTAATTCCAAAGGTGCTCAACATTGAAAGAGCCCTTACCGCACAAGGAGGCGCACCAACATTCACTCCACCGCAGGATAACCGCCTGTCTAACAACTACAATGATAAACCTCGAACATGGTCGAGGAATAAAAATATCATGAACGATGGCGTGGTCGATGCTAAAGTGGTCAGTAGTGCCCCTAAGCAAAATACCCAAAACTATCATCAACCGCAAAATCATAACCACAACAATGTGCAGACTAATGCGGTAGTAGCACAACCACAACCATCTTCCACCAATCAAGTCAAAAATTTGGGTAATCAAGGAGGACCACCTCCCTGCAACAAGTTTCTTCCCAAGAGGAAGTTCACAACTCTTGGTGAATCGATTGAGTCCATAATGAAGAAGTTGGTCAAAGAGAATCTAATCAAGATTTCTAACTTTGAGTAGTACATGAAACCTATGACCAAGCCGCCATGGTATAATGAGAACCTCCTTTGTGACTTTCATAAAGTCAAAGGACACACCACCACCAATTGCATGAGACTCAAAAACATCATCCAAGACCTCATTGAGGATAAGGTCATCAACATCGAGCAGCCGACCGAAAACCAAGACCTAAAAATATACACGAATCCAATACCGAATCATAACCAAGGGAATAATAAGGGCAAGCAAAAGTATGCTAGTGCTAATCTAGTATACAAGGAGATAGTTGGATGCGTTGACGAAATTGTCACTGTCATAAATATTAAGGGAGCCAACAATGATTGTGGAGTCACCACACGAGGTAGAAAAGTTACCATTGTTGGGACACCTACTAAGACCCCCATTTCCAACACAAAGGCCATCCCCTATTATTACAATGTCATAGACCAGCTGAAAAGAACACCCGCCCAAATCTCCATCATGGAACTATTGAAAATCTTCGCCGCCAATAGGAAGATCCTTGATGAAGCACTAGCTGCATCTACCATTGCCGCCACCCTTGACACAGAGCAATTTCAGGCTATGGTGGGTAACATCATTACCCCAAATCTCATTACATTTTCAGATCAAGATTTCCCTCCGCAGCCATCTCATAACCATGCACTCCCCCTCCAAGTCCTAATCCACAAAAAGAAAGTCAAATGAGTCTTGGTAGATGGAGGTGCAGGCCTTAATATTTGTTCTCTAAAACTCATAAAGAAATTGGGGTTCACGGAGGATTCCATCAATAAGAACAAAAGCATCACAATAAGGGCATATGATGACCAAGAAAGAGTGTCCCAGGGCACTATCAAAATCCCCATCCAAGTGGGGCTGGCAAATATGGAAACCCCCTTTCAGGTCCTCGACCTTGACCTACCATACAACATCCTCTTGGGATGCCCGTGGATCCATGGAATGAAGGCAGTGGCCTCGATCTATCACCAGTGCATTAAGTTCTCACATCAGAATGAGGAGTTCACTATATATGGGGATCCCGAACCCTTTGCCTACTGCAAAAACTTGGAAGCCAAGTTTTATAAAATCCCTCAAGTACCCAAAAATGATGAAGGACCATCTACTTCATACATAGACCCAGCCAACCTCGCCTCCACTTCTACGACAGAGACACCCGCCATCCCTGACATATCCACGATTAAAAACATGATCCAGGACAATGGATGTGGTGATTATAGAATGAAGAGAAATGCTTTTGTTGTAGGAGAGTTACCAAAATCTCCTAGGTCGCATGGACAACCCCAGCCAGTTCAAACACCTGTCCGAACTATTAGAGCAGAATCCTCTGGATTCCACCGTTGGGGGATCTTAGTCAAGAGAATGTGGACAAAGAGGACATCACAAACACACTATACCAAGATGAAGGACCCACTCCCAACTTACCCATGGATGAAACTAGCAAAGGGTTACAAATGATGTTTGGTATGGGCTATAATAGGAATGAGAGCCTAGGAAAAAATAGTGATGGATGGTTGGAGCCCATCATTATAGAACAAAGAATGTAGAACCTTGGCCTTGGGTATACTCCTTTGAGTATAACTGTATGTGGCAGAGGTACTTCTAGAAGAGCAAATAGGTCCTCTCAGGCAACAACAACCACTCCAAGACCACTCATTTGCTTAGGTATCCCACTCGATAATTACACCTTCAACGTCACTGATGTTTGTTCTAGTAGTGATGATAATGATACCATAGCAGGTCTCCCTAGGATTTTCAAGGATTCCACCTTGTTAATGATAAGTGCCTCCATAGCTGAGTCAAACCAACCAACCCACTGAATCACCTTAGTGCACCCCCAACTCATCGATCATGACCAACGGGGACCGCCGATTCTAGACTCGTTTGAAAATGATGAGGCACTCTCAAAATTTATGGGACTAAGGGATACAATCCCATGTGGGGATCACAAGGCAAGATTCAACATCACATTGGACACCCAAGCATACTATGGGGAGACAATTGAGTACTTTAGTCGCAAAAGGAAAAGATCGAGAATAAGCTCAGAGTTATTCAGTGAAAACCACACTCTGGCACTCTCTAACCATAAAACAGTAAAAATAAAGGACACATCCAATGGTGAAAACCTCTTTGAGGCACCAGAGGATGAAGGATTCAATCTCCCCCCTACTACTCTACATTAGGAGAAATCGACAGTATTGGCAGAACAGTGCAACCCGGTCAACTTAGGAACAAAATCAGAACCACAAATCACCTTCTACGCAAAGTCCCTCCTGGTAGAAGAATAGGAACTGTTGGTAGCATTCCTAAAAGAAAGAAAAGTAAATTTTGCATGGACCTATGCTAACATGCCAGGTTTGGATCTTGAAGTAGTGGTTCATCATTTGGTTGTTTACCTCAGAGCAAAACCAGTCAGACAGAAGCTAAGGAAGATGCATCCACAAATAGCCTTGCTCATCAAAATTGAGCTACAGAAACTCTTGGATGTCGGCTTCATATGCCCAATTGACTATCCAAAATGGGTATCAAATCTTGTACCTGTCTCAAAACCGAAAGGGGGCATCCGCATCTGTACAAATTTCGGAGACCTAAACAAAGCATGTCCTAAGGATGATTTTCAACTACCCAACATTGACATGATAGTGGACATGACGGCCAGACATTAGATGCTATCCCTAATGGATGGTTTCTTGGGGTACAATCAGATAATGATAGCAAAGGAGGAACAACATAAGACAACCTTTACATGTCCTTGGGGCACCTACTGCTGGAACGTGATGTCGTTTAGGTTGAAAAATGCAAGAGCTAGATATCAAAGAGCCATGACACTAATCTTCCATGACATGATCCATAAAACAGTCAAAGATTATGCGGATGACATATTGGCCAGATCAAAGAAGAGACAGGATCACATAGCAACTCTAAGTGCAATCTTTGATAGACTAGAACAATACAAGGTCAAACTCAACCCGAAGAAGTGTGTCTTTGGGGTACAATCGAGAAAGTTGTTGGGATACATAGTTTCGATGAGAGGGATACAGGTGGACCCTGCAAAGGTAAAAGCAATCCTTGAAATGGAAGCACCAAGAACATTAAAGCAACTTAGAGGATTACAAGGTAGACTCCAGTCCATCCGGAGATTCATAGCACAGCTAGCAGACAAACAGATCGCCTATTCACACCTGCTTCACAAAGGAGTCACATTTAGGTGGGACGACAAATGCGAGCAAGCATTCAGTAAAATAAAAGAATATCTACTTATACCACCTATGTTGATGCCACCAACTGTCGGGAATCCATTAATCCTATACATCTCAGCAACAACAGCCGCCCTGGGTGCCCTTTTGGCCCAGCATGATGAAAAGGGAACCAAGCAGGCCATCTACTATATCAGTAGAACAATGGTGGGGCATGAACTCAATTACACATCAATAGAAAAGGCTTGCCTAGCACTGGTATTTGCAACTTAGAAATTCAGACATTACATGCTAGCTCATCAAATCAAGCTGATTGCCAAGATAGACCCTCTAAAATATCTATTGTCAAAAGCAATGCTTATATGCAGAATGGCTAAGTGGGTAATCATACTATCCGAACATGATATTGAGTATGTAGAGTGAAAGGCAATCAAGGGATGGGTCATTGTGGATAAGCTAGCAGAAGCTCCCATCTATGCAGAGATCCCACTCATATCAGAATTTCAAGATGAGTCTATCTTCAATATCAACATAGCTGATCACTGGAAGCTATAATTTGACGGTTCCCACACACAACATGTATCAATAGCCGGTGTGTTCTTTATCACCCGAAAAGGAGATTGCATACCAAAATCTTACAAGATGGCATTCCCATGCACTAACAACATCACCGAGTATGAGGCTCTAACCATAGGTCTCAAGATTTTAGCACAGTGGCAAATCATGGCATTAAAAGTTTATGGGGACTCGCAACTTATCATCAACCAAGTCAACGGTGAATACCAAACGAAGGATGATAAGCTCGCACCATACAAAAGGGTGGTAGAAAGCCTCAAGGAATCATTCATAGACATCACCTTTGAGCAGATACCAAGGACAAACAACAGAGCAGCCGATGCAATGGAACCATCAGATCCTTACTAGATATTCTTCGCAACATCTCAAAACACAATTTTTTGGTAGAGCAGCTTCTCGTACCCACCTTTGAGGTATCAGAGTCAGAATACGTGTGTGAACTCATTGGTCCTGGTGATCTTTGGTATCATGACATATACACCTACCTAAGGTTAGGAATCCTCCCCACTGATATCACCCCAAACCTAAAGTGAACCTTTGTTAAAAGGTCTTCACGATTCATCATCCTAGGAGAGACCCCCTTCCGTAGAAGTATCAATGGAACTTCACTACATTGTTTAAAACTTGAGGAGGCCTTGACTACTCTAACTGAGGTATATAATGGCACATGCGGTTTGCACTATGACCTTGGTTAAAAAGTTACTGAGAACCGGGTACTACTGGCCGACAATGGAGAGATAGGCACACAACTTTGTCAGAAGGTGTTTGCAGTGCCAACAACATGGAGACCTTATTCATGCACCAGCTCAAGAAATGCATCCCATTGTTACACCTTGGCCCTTTTCACAGTGGGGGCTCGATCTCATCGGTAAAATCTCGCCCACCTCATCCAATGGCCACAAAATATTTCACAAAGTGGGTCAAAGAAATTCCCATGACCTACATCACGGGAAAACAAATATCCAAGTTCATCCTGAACTACCTTATTTTCCAGTACGGTGTTCCCCAATCCATTATCTTTGATAATGGGACGTCCTTCAGAAATCAGGATGTTTGTGATTTATGTGAAAAATTCAAAATTCAGCACCGCTTTTCCACTCCATACTATCCACAAGGCAATGGCCAAGCAAAAGCTACTTATAAAACCATTTTAAAAATCCTCAAGAAAATAGTCAGTGACTCTGGTCATAACTAGCATCTAGAGCTAAATCCTGCCTTATGGGCCTACCGCACCAGCATCCGCATGCCAATAGGCGCCACCCCATTTTCCCTGGTCTACAGATCAGAAGCCATCCTCCCCATTGAGATCGAGCTCCCGTCACTAAGGATATCACTGCAAAACCTCATCACGGATGAGGAATACAAGGTTACAAGACTAAATGAGCTAGAATTACTAGATGAATAGTGCATGGATGCCTTGAATCATCTATAGGTCTACCAGAATCGCCTGAAACGGAGCTACAACAAGAAGATCAGGCAACGCACTTTCCAAGTTGGTGACCTTATGCTAAAAGAGAACCAAAAGAATGTGCCAAACCCGGATATAAAAGGAAAGGTTGAGCCCAACTGGCTGGGACCCTTCATCATCACCATGAGTTACAAATCAGGGGCATATCAGTTGTCAACACCAGAAGGCGAACCCTTGCAGGATCCCATGAATAGTTCGCACCTCAAAAAGTTTTATGCCTAAAATCTTGCAAGGTATAGAAGCAAAAAATACAAAAAACAATCAGAAAAAGTCATGAAAAAATGGTTACCTTGATGAAAACCTAGCAAACAGGCATCTTGGTGACAACAAAAAAATCAAAAAATACAAAAAATCCAAAAAAAATCAAAAAAAGGATTGAAAACTGTAAATAAAAAAATTGTCCTCTAGTGCAAACCACTTCGGTGGCGCTTTGGACAAGTACCTTGGTGAAAACCTGGCAAACAGGCACCAAGTGTAAATAAAACACCCCCCATCTACCAGGATCTGCATGACTCTTTCATTCCATCGCATCTCAAATCATCCATACCATAGCCTGAGTTGATGACCGTATCATATTCCACTATGGAGCTACTTGGCATTCTTAAGGTCAGTTTGTCCTGCCTTTATTGAAGCAGTCTATCACACCACGTTGGGGGCATGTTCCTATGTCAGCATTGGATTGGATTCGTGAATATTCTTGAGATCTTCTTCAAATTCATCAAAAATCCTCAAAAAAATAAAATAAAATTTCATCATTGAGTCTTGTCAGTCTTTCACCTTGTCGAACTACGTTGTCTCTGAGCTTGAACGTAGGCAAGGTTGATCTTTGATCATCCCCTGAGATAGTTTGGGTCAGTCCTTAGGTGTCCATCGCATTGGCCATCCATTTGCCCATCTAGTCTGCATCTTAAGTCAGTCCTTTAGAAAATAAAATGACAATCCAGTTGTCCATCTTATCATTGAGTCAAGTTTGTTTTCAATCGAACTATGTGGTCTCTACGTGTATAACATAGGCAAGGCTAATCTATGGATCAACTCCCGAGACCCCTAGGATAGGTCTTTAAGTTAGTTTGTTTTTCGTAAATCTTGAAAATACCAAAAACATTGAAAAATGTGAAAATTTCAAAAACAACCTCAAAATATGTGAAAAAAATCCAAAATGGTGCATCCATTTCATCTCGCTTTCACCCATGATTGTCATCACTCATAATAAAATCAATCGTCGCTTTCACCCTTTGGTGAGTTAGTCAGAAGCAAGTCTAGCAGGTTCCAAAGTGAACACCTAATCGTTAGAGTCTGGAAGGTCTAAGTCAGTAAGCAAGCAAGTTGGTCAACTCGGAGTATCAATAGCTCATCACCCAATCAGTCCCACCGAAACCCTGATCACAACATGCCTAGGATGAAGCTTTCCTGCGATGGATATAAGCATTAGGTACCCCTCACAGTAGTTAGTCTAGGCTAGCGGTACGAAGAACATTAGCTTGTTTGTTTACTTTATCTTGGTCTTTTTTGACTTATCTTATGTTGCACTCATTTCAAGGACCTGTCGATGATGCCTAAACAAAACAGGTTTAGAGAGAAAGAAATGGGGGCAACGATCATTATCTTTTTTATTTGTTGTGCTTGTGGGATACGCTTGTAAAATAACTTAGTCATGTATATTTTGTTTGGTTTGTAGGGAGGATATTTTAGGTATCTTGTTGACCACATAGGAAAGCTTGCTTTTCTGTGTTTTGGTCCAAGATGTTTAGAATGTCTGAACTACACCTCGAATGAAATATGTATGTTAAGTGTGAACATGAATACTCCTATCTTATTGTCAAGTCAAAGTCCATCACACTAGGTGCCACGCCATCCTAGTTCTTAATACCTTGATGCATCGTACCTATGTGTGTTATCAAATATAATGCAATTGACCCTTTGAAAATACCAATTCCTAGCAATGCAAATCACCATCTTCATCCTAACTAACTCATTAATTCTGCGTTCTTCTTCTGTCTTCCTTCCACACTAACATGGTATCATAATAGTAATCAAAGCATCACCAATGCATACACCCTACATCCACATAATCATTAGCATTAAAATACATGGCATTATATCATTATCTTAAGTTATGAGGAATAATATAAATTTGTTCTTCTGAACATCTTAAGACAACATTACTTCATACATAATCATTTGCATCCATTACCGTTTGCATCAATTAACATCATTAATATGCATTACATCCATAAAACATGAAAAATATACAAAATAAATGCATCCATTACATACGTCGCATAACATAAAGCATAAGGATAGAAACATCTCATAACATCTCATAAGCATCATACATTTGCATGTCATACATATGCACCATACATATCGTAAAAGGGGCAAATCATCATATATATATCATAAAAAAATATTGTTATGATACAAATCAGATCAGGTGTACATCAAGTACATAGTACAATAAGGCCAAAATACTACAGCCCATATATCAAAAATGAAGCAAACTGTCTTGTGATCAAAAAGGAGGCGAGCCCTGCTGGCTACTGCCCTCCCCGTCCTGTCTCTCAACATATGCCTCTGCCCGTTGCCTCCCTATCTGCTGGGAAAAGTTTGGCACTCTATGGTCTGATGGTACTACTTGTCGGTAATGGTGCCGATAGTACTCAGCCTCTCTAATGGCCTCTCTGTAGTCATGAATATCGATCGATCAACCTCGGGATGAGGATGTCGTACTCTCTAACTGTCTTCGCCAGCTTATCTCCTGATCCCTCTCGGATCATGCCTGATCTCTCTTTGCTGTCAATGTAGCAACCTACTATCGGGCCTCATCCTGCTCAGTTGTCAGAACCTGTATTAGCATGTCGCGGGCATCTGGCTATCCCGCTGGCTGCCCTGCTGGCTGGCCTACTGGCTGCTGCTGGGGATCTACTCGTGGCTAACCATCCTACTCCCCTACTCAGATAGGTGAAGGTTGTGCCCCATCCCTGGGAGGTGGCACACCTCATCCTCTACCCCATCCTTTTCCCCCTACCCTACCCCTGCATCTGCGTCGTGGGACAACTGCGCCTAGAACTGTCAATCTGAGTGGAGGTCTGAACCATGCCCTGTAAGCTGGAGTGACCCCCGCATTTTTCGGCCCCTGATCATATGGCCACAGTCGATCCACTAACTGCCTAAATGAGGACATCACCTCAGCTACTGGGATGGGTTGGCCCCATGCTGTCTCTCTGGTTGTGCGTGCCAAGATGGCCACATACTAGTCATCAAGCCTGACCTATACCTCCCCGAACTGGCAAGCAACCCTGTCCGGAAGATATCTCTCTAATCATGGTGTGCTCTCGGCCCTGCATAAACTTGTCCTGCCGGGCGAAGAAGAGCTGTTGAACATCATCTCCCCACAGACCAACACCCATCCACAGTCTCTAGACGAACTCTCTCATCTCATCAAGAACTTGCCGCCAGTGCGGGATACCATCTGCGCTAGTGAAAGAAAAGTGCATAGTCGCCCCGCCATACCGCCAAACAAGGGGATCATCCATCTCAAGGACAATTGGTGTGATATCTGGGCGAAGCACTGGGATCCTCTCCCATGCCCAGATATGCAATAAGGTACTGCCAGGCCCGATGGACCTGCTATCCAAATAAGCAAACTCATGAAGATCCCTATAGAGGGACACCAGTAATATAGGTCCCCAAGTGAAGCACTCCCTGCAATGAACCATCTGATCCCATACTAGTCCCCATCCTGGACTGAAGTATCGGCCCCGCCGATCAAGAACTACAAGGCCTGAAATGATAGCAACAATGATCAATCTGTATGTGTGCACACGGCCGCGGTACAGCTCTAAGTCGATTTGACCATCGCAAAACTCAATCTTAGTCATCTCCATAACCCCGTAACAAGCCTCTCTACCAGCATCCGGATCATAGATGACTCGGGTCCTGTGAATAGGCAATCGAAGGATGCGCCATACATCCTCAAGGGTGATAGTGGCCTCGTCGGTAGGAAGGTGGAAGGAGGAGGTCTCACTATGCCATCGCTCTGCCAAAGCCATAAGCATACCTAAGTGAGCCCGAACGGGAGGGACGTACGCAACATACCAGAGACCAATGGCATCGAGGTGCTCCTGGACCAACTCATGCATATCCCCTAGTCTGTTAAGCACCGGCCATCAGTATTCCCGCGAGTAAAGTACACCAGGCTCCTCCTACATAGGGAAGGCCGTCGCGTCAGAAAAATAAAGTTCATTACATTTCAAGGTCAAAATTTTCCCTAAACTAGCAAATGCAGCACTGTTTGCGGGTGCGGCGTAGTTTGGAAAGTTCCAAACTGCACCGCCGCGGTGGAGTTTTCCATTTTGATAGTCACAAAGTGGCCCGTGTGGCGCACTTTTCATATGTGGTCCTCCTTAACGAAAATCCTAAACTCCAAACTATGTCACATGGTGTAGTAGGGACATGCGGCGGGCTTTTGATTAACTAAATGCTAAAAGGCAAAGTGGCCCGCATGGTGCCCTTCGCATATGCGGTGCAACAGGGGACCACGCGGTTGCGATAATGCATTTTCCGCGGTGTCGTAGTTTGTGCAAGACTTAAACCCTAATAAATGCACGTAAAATGATAAATTTGAAAGTTGGATAGCGGTACATACCACGGGTCTTGCACTGACTGGCCGTTGGTGCATCTGAACCCTCTCCGACACGTTCCTGGGAAGCTGTCGTTGCGCCATTTCAACCAAGACTCAGAGCTCAAATGTGAAATTTTGCAAAGGTTAAGATTGCAAATGAATTGAAAGTGACCCCTCAAGGTCTATTTAAGCCTAAAAATTAGGGTTTTTTGACCTAATTTGACCTCCCAGCTAGAGTTTTGGTCCCCTGAACCTGTTTTCGTCCAACCGAGAGTCATTCTGCATCCCTTCTGGCATTCTGGGGCATTTCTGGCCTGTCAAGCACCTTGTTATCTTTTTTCGTGAGATCATCCAAAAATTCAAAATTTTCATCCAATCTCTTGAGGGGGCAATATCCAACAATATCCTTCTATTGGGGCAGTAGTGGGGCATCTGAAAAAATTCAAAATAATCCTAGACCTTTGATCACAACAGTTTATTCTTTGAATCAATGCAACAAGTACATTGCTTCAAAGAGGGGCAAAATGTAGACATGGAAAATGTACAAGTTCATTTTGGGCACACCTGATCTCGATTACTAACAATGTTTCCTCCTAAATCATATTCTTAGCATTTCATCATAATTCAATCCCTTAATTTAATAAATCACTATTTATTGGATTAAGTCTTCCTCTTTCAAATGATTAAATTAATCAATTAATTTAATTAACCATTACTTATTTGCTTAATTAAATAAATCATTTTATTTAATTAAAATCTCTAAAGTCTTCTTATTAAATTAAATCTTATTTGATTTAATCTAACATGTTCCTTCTTGATTAAGTAAATCAAATCATTTATTTGATAAATCATTTCCTCTCAATTCTTGACTTAAATTCATTCACAAATCTAAGTCTAAAATTGTCACATCACCTAATTCTTCATTAAATTAATCAAATCCATGATTAACTTAATCCCTCTCACTAACATTCTTTAGAGAATGCAAGTTGCACAATAAATCAAATACTTTGATTTATTAATTCATCTATTTTCCCTCACAAAGCATTAAAAGGGAATATTCCCTCATTTGAATTCAAAAGGCCAAGTGGACTTGGTCCTTCCAACAAGGCATTCAATGCCTCTTACATGTCCTTGACCTTGAGCCAAGTGACATTTACTTCACTTCTCTTCCCCCTTCAACAAGTCAACTCACCATTTCAAATTCAAAATTATGCATTTATCATGCACATTGGCCAAAATGTGCTCATTCGTCATCCAATCACATATGGAAAAATGGCACAATGCCATTGGATTATCTTTTGTCCCACATTTCTTATTTCTACTATCTTTTCCAAGATTGGAATCTATAAATTGGAGACCTATCCTCTCAATCTTCATCCACAATTCATATGCAAAGTTACTCTCTACAATTGAGAACTAATTTTGCTCACCATATCCAAGCATTCATCATATTTTCACATTTGCACCAAGGTTATGCTCAAATCTCTTTGGAGATTTGACCATTTCTTCATCAACCATATTATTGCTACTTAGGAATTGGGAAAGGGCCAATTTCAACACATCATTGACACCAATTCCCCCATAAGATCATCATTCTATTGGCTAGATTAGGATTTACTTTCAATATTATTTAAGTTTTGTTCTTCATTTCCTAATATTAGCTTAAATAGGTGGATTTCATGGGGAATCCTTCATATTTGCGTGCATTTTTATCTAACACTAACAATGTTTGTCATCTTTGTGCACTTGCAGGTTTAGGGGTTCACACAGATCAAACATGTACATGTGATCCTATGGTGCTTTTGCCTAAGGTTGCAGGCTTCTTCCCAAAATTGCCTACCCCTGATGGTCTCGCCTCTACTATCTATGGCCCTAGTGGAGGTTCGCCTAGTAGTCCCCTGGTAGTGGTTGTGTAACCCCTCTCCTAGTGGTGCGAGACTGGGAGCGATCAGATCTAGATCTAGCGTAATTGACCCTCTGCATTGGTGGTACAACCTCATGGTACCTGCCTCTATAATACTCCTCCTCCTTGGTGGACTCTCTGAGCTCTCTAATGAGGTCACCAATACCATTACCCTAAGCCACGGTTTGTATCCCGTCTTCTACTGCCATAGCTTGCTCCCCCTATCTCTATGCAACATCTCTCTCGGCAATAAGAGTGGCTACATGGGCTTGTAATTGTACCATCTTCCCTTGAATCTGTACATGTGCTAGAGCCTGAGCCTATATCTAGGCCTGTGCCTGGGAAAGTTGTGCCTGCATCATCTAAATTTGGCCTTGGAGTGTCTGCACCTGTGCTTGTAACCTAGCTATCTGATTCTACTGCCTCTGAGAGGGCATCCTGAGAATCACTAGTCTTTGTCCACTTGGTGTTGATCTCCTCCTCTTGGGGATAACCCCAAAGTATGGAGCATCTCTTCATCTTCCACCACCACCTCCACCCCCATCTCCACCCTCACCTCCCCCTCCATCTCCTCCATCATCACCTCCCTCATCCCCAACCTCCTCCTCATACTCCTCCTCACCGCCATCTCCTCCTCTCAGCTGGACTGCTGGCCCTACCCGCCTTCCAACCCCAAAATTAGTGTAGGCTCATCTGGACTAGAAATGCGTGGAAATGGGTGTGTGTGAAATTACTCGGCATAATTAGCCATCATTTTCCCATCCACTATCTCTCTCAGGTACTTCCAGTAAATTGATTGTAATTCGTAATACTCTATGTAGGTTGCATCATAATCAATGGTTGGCCCCCACTTTGGAATATCCTACTTGTGTTGTGCATAGTATGCTACTCCTTGTGACATCCCCTAAATGCGGTCATATTTCCTGTAAAATCTCCCAAAAAGAAACCACTCCAGAATGTATGGCATCTTTCCAATCAAATATCCGCTACAAAATGCATAAGGCAACTTTGAATCATCCTTCTGCCATGTCTCACAGTCAAGATAGGGCCAATAGATCACTGTTTCCTTGTGTATCCAAAAACATATGACCGTCCTACTGGTCGAGCCTTGCCTCCCACTAGTTGTGTGATGGCTATGTGCTCCCAAGACCACAATTGTTAAAGTGTACAAACTGTTGCGAGAGTACTCGATCAAAGATACACCACTTGGTGCAAATCATGATACAAATGTGCTAGCATGCATGATCCCCAAGCATATCTCATACCATGGGAAATCATGTTTTCTAGAATCCATCCCCAACCCATTGAGAAGCCCTTCGACCTATGGTCAGGGTAGAGAAATCCTCCAATGAATCTAGCTAATACACATGGTAAAGGCCACCCAAAAGAAATCAACTCCCACCATGGAATCTCATATCCAATGAACTGATCATCATGAAATATCTGGCAGATGGCATTTGTACCCCTCTACTCCTCATGATCATAAACAACTAGCTCCCGCACAAACAATATCCTCAAAATATGGTAAACATCCTCTGAGGTCACTGTCATCTCTTTAGTCGGTAAATGGAAAGTGTTGTGGTCATTGTGCCACTACTCTGCAAGTGCTTTCAGTAGCCTCGATTAATCTGGTACTGGGGCATATCTATCAATAAATTCAAACCACACTGGTCAATTATGGCAAGATCTACCGGGGTCAACTATGGGATCATGTCCCATATCCTCGGAAAGCACTCTCGAACCTGAAGGTTCCCTAAGCCACCCTCCTAAAATCCAATTAAAACATCAAGTCAACTATTCAATCATTTAACCAATCAAACAACACATCATTTAATCAAATCAGCTCACGTGAGATTTTGATCAAATCTTGAGGAGCACCTATCCTATCACTTGATTCTCATTTGTCATGAGATTGATCATCAATCAACCTATTATCGTTCCTCTCCTAACATGAGGATGATGATCATCAATCAATCAATCAATCTATTCTATCATTGTTCCTCACCTATCATGAGGATGACCATCAACATATCAATCAACATCATCCTATCATTGATCGAAGTGATCATCAATCATCAAAATCTAGGAGGAATCTATCAAAATCATCAAATTTGGCTAAATGCGCTAAAATAGAATTTTTATGCACTGATCTACCAGATGTGCTAGAAAAACTATTGGATGCACTAGAAAAACTATTGGACGCATCAGAACAGAGTCCTGATACAATATTTCCCAGATGCACTACTTGACCTACCCTATGCGCGACTCTATCCTATCGATGCGTTAAATACCCTATGCACTAATGTAATCACCTACTGCGCTGAAGCGGGTTCCAGATGCACTAGCCTAGTTTTAGGGTCCTAACCTAACCAATTGCGCTATTATAGGGTTTCTATGTGCTAAAGCAGGTTTTGTATGCGGTAAATGTCTATCCTAATGTGCTAAAATGTTTCAAGCATCTGAATTTTCAAATGAAATTTAAGCGGAAATATTTCAAATTTGAAATTGAAAAAGTGGTTCTCGGGGTACGTATCGGAGGTCCGTATGCGGCTAGACACTGGTGGCGGTCAACTTGCTTGAATCTGTGTGTGTGGCGTGAAATCCTATCCATATTTTCTCTGTAGGCTCTCAATTTTCAAAATGCACAAGTTGCAAATGAGCTCTATTTTACCCTTTTTGACCTTTTAAAGGTTAATTAAGGGGTAATTATTGAGGCATTTATTTAATTTTTCAAAATGGGCCTTTTCATCAATTAATCAAAATGCGGCACGACTATCATCATTATCGGGAGATAAATCAGGTCATCCTCATCAAATCTATTGATCATCAGCATATCAATGAAAAATCATTTAAATCATCAAAAAAATTCAAAAATCATTAAAAATTCAAAAAAAATCCCTGATTTATCTCTTGAGGGGGCATCCTTTTGTCATCAATGAAAAATCAAAGTCTAGGGCATGTCAAAATTTTATCATCACAGTCAAGAAATTTATTCTTTGAAGCAATGCGTCTATGCACATCACTTCAAAGAGGGGCAAAATGTATGCACTTAAAAATGGTTTGAGAACGAATTAATTAAATACTTATTATTTAATTAATAAAATCTTAATTCCTCTACTTATAAATAAATTGAAAAATTTATTCGTATAGTTCAATTCTAAATATTCTTCTTATCTAAAATCACTTCCTCTCTAATTAATTAAATGCAAAAATCAGCAAATTTGTCATTTAATTAGTTTTCCCTCTTCCATCAAATTTGAATTTTTAAATTCTAATTGGCCTCTAAATCATTTTCTTCTTAAATTGGTTAAATGCAAAAATTTAATTAATTTTTCATTTTGCTAATTTATTCTCTCTATTTAAATTGAATTTTTAATTCAATTTAAGCACATTTCTACATATTTTCCTAACTACCTTCCACCTCACTTGCCACCTCACCATGTGTCACAATAAATTGAATTTTATAAATTAAAAATTGTGGATTTTCCATCAACAAACTTGTAACAAATTTGAAACCTCGTGGACACATGGCTTCTTCCTTCTTTTGATTCCCTTCAACACTTGGCAAATTGCTCTCAAGAAGGGAACCACCTCCATGATTCTCTCTAACCTCTTCGTGCTCAATCGTTGATGTCGTAGGATCACAATCTCGACTATCCATCGTTGCCATATCATTCCCAACTTGGAAAATCCTATAAATAGAACTCATTGCTACAACGTTTCAACAAGTAGAATTTGACAAGTTTATGTTGCAAGAATTTCATTGAAGTTTGAAAGAATTTGAAGAGAATTGTAGTTGCATTTTAGTGTTTTTAGTTTTTTTTTATCATGGCATCTCAATTCTAGTGTTTAGTTTATAGCATCTTTTATTATAGAATTGTCTTTATCCTTACATAATTTAACATCATTTCGACAAAAATCTCTCATCATAGATCATTCAACAACTTACTTTCAAAAATACAAAAATATTGGCATATAGGCATTATAGTTTGCATTACAAATAGGTACTTGTTTCTTAGGTTGTCATTCCATACATTTATGTGCAATGCAAATTCTGAGAGCATGGATTAAGGAATCACCGAGAATTGAGGACGATGAAATGAGTTTGAATGCATGACTGTGATAGTTTGTTCCATTACTTTTCCTTCATTAGATATAATACATTTCATTTCTTGTGTGTTGTTTAGTTATGATTATTAATACTCACTAACGCATTTTACACCACATGTAAACATGGCCTTTGAAATTTTGTGCCTATATTTGATAAAACAAAAGGCATATTGGAATATGCATAAATTCCCTATTTAGTGGTGTACATGATTTTGCGCCAATCGTCTTTTTTAATCTAAATCTTATTATAGCTAGAAAACCCATCTAAAAAAGGATAACATTCTAATCTAGAAACAACTATTTCTAATAACTATTCCATTGAAGGTCATGATGATAATGATATTTTAATGAGACCTTGTTCAAATCCTTAAAATCTACCTAGAGCCTAATTTCCCTAATTTTCTTTTTAAGAACTACCAAATTTAATAAAAATGTAGAATACTTGGTAGGGAAGATAATCTTTGATTCAAACAATTTGGTGACCTATTACTTCATTAGGGGTTAAGTTCTCGTCTTGAATTTTATTTACTTCTATTTCATGGGTTTTGATCCTAGGAATCATTTAATAGTATGTTGAGCTATATTCCTTATGTACCCTTTCAACTCTTTATAATTCCAATCCATGAATTTATCATATTTTTCACAAAGGTGAACCAACATATCCACTTCCTTTTGTGTATAAACCTTCCCCACCTTGACATTTTTTCTTGGGAAGATATCTATTTCAACATAATCTTCCTTATCTGTAGTAAAATTCCTTTTGTCTAATTTTGCATCATCAGGGGTGAATATATTTTTTAGTGTAATTAACATTTTTCGAAAAAAAATTATTTTAATTACATAATTTGGTCCTAATAGACCTCTTTAATTTTAGGTTGATATTATTTTGCAAACTCTCTTGATTGTCAAGGATGAACAAAATAATCTAAGAATCACTCTCAAATACTTAGCAATGAATATTTTCTAGAATGGTAGACCATAATATAAGTTATACATGATCTTTATTTGTAATCAAATATTTTTTGGATCTAATTATGATCTAATCACAACTACCTAATCTAATTTCATGTTTTGGGTTCTTGGAACCAATTATAGACTTAGAGCTTCAAAAATGTTTAAAGAGATCCCATACCCTATGATGGTTTAATCTTAACTTGACATTTTTTATAGTGTCCTATATTTTACTTATTTGGTGACCAATTAAAAAAAAAAATTCTACAATTGCTTTATTTTATTTTATTTTCCAGAATAATTCCATGTATTAGTGACTCATGTTCAAATTCATAATTGGTACAATTAAATTTGAAGTGACGGATTCAAGGATTTTCTTTCACTCAAGATAAAATACATATTCCTACTCCCAACTATTTTGTGCATCTAGCTCCATCAAAATACACCTTTGATAATTCACAAGAAACTTCACTTATCCCCTTGAAAATCCTTAAAACATCATTTACCTCAAGGATAATTTGATATTCGATCATGTATCACATAAGTTCCTAGGCTAGATGAATCAAAATTTTCATATGTATTCCATTGTGATCATTCACCTTCTCATTGGTCCATGCATTAATTTGATGTGCAAGAACACTATGGCCATATTCTCCCTCTAAGAGCTCTACATTAATTTTTTCTTATTTTGAGAACATATTATGAGTAGTTTCAAAATTAATCATTACCTTGTAGGTATTATGTGTTTCTTATGGATTGAATTTGATATAATATTTAATATTGAACCATATTTGGTTCTTAGTATAAGATGGGACCAATTTAGAGAGAGGTATCCCCAAATTTTGGTTATGAAATCTCTTGGTAAACATAGAAAAATTATAGGGGAATGTCAATTATCATGACATATTTATTTATAATGATATTAGGAAAAACATATAATGTAAACTTAGGGTATTCTTAATGATACCTACTATTTGAACATTCTTCTCATCTAATTGTATAATTTCCTTTTCCATATTTTCATAGGTTAATTTGAAGGAATCGTCAACCTTCATAGGCATGATTGTGGTTCTTGCACCAAAATCTATCATGGAATTATAAAAAATAGTTTATTTCTAATTATTACTATCACATAAAAAGGCATAGGTTTTAATTTACTCACCTATTCTTTTTCATTAATGAGGACAATATGTTGGTCAACCAAATGGTTCAAATTTTTCCTAACTTTCCTTCCTAGTATTAGTGGTTTGAGTAACCACTTTAATTAGATTTTCTTACAATTTCATAACTTCTTGAAGAAAAATATTTTTCTCAAGAATGAATAGGATATCCCATATAGTGATACACTTGCAAGTACTTTCTTGAGAATTGATCTATCATATTAAGTGGCCAACCACCTCATTTCTTAGAATGTAAGTTATGTCAACCTAATATCTTTGAATTTTAAGGCTCGATTTCTAAGATATCCTTGTAATCATTTTTCACATGACCTCTAGCTACTGATTAGGATGCATAAACCTTTTCCTTAAACCCATGAGGTAGTAGTTTGAATCTCTCATAAGTTTTTGAATTTCTTCTTGGTAAGCTTCGAGGACTAGATTTTATACCAACCTTATTTTATAATTGGTAAATCAGTCAAGTTGGACATGTGGGACCTTAGATGTAGTTGGTTCATTGGTAAAGTTGATCTCATCTTCTTTGATCCATGAAAATAGTGATTTCTTTGATACTATATTTTCTTCCTATTCTAGAGATATACCTTACACTTTGTGCTATCAAAAATACATTTTTAAAATACCATAAAATAATAAGGTAGCTCTAGCATTGTTATTTCCATCCTATTTGTAAGTTTCCTTTTATTGGTATTTTTTTGCTATAATTTTCATCTTAGGTAGGTCTTCAATGGGTGTGCATAATTATGGGGAAAACACCACATATTTGAGTCATCCATAAAATTATTCTATTTTGGGAGGAAATATCTTATGGGGTTATGTAGAATCAGTTTTGATGGTGTTGCACTAACATAATTTGATTTGATGGTCATACTTAGCCTTGCCCTTGATTCTATTGATTTGATGTCTATTTTCAGATATTGGGGCCTTTGACTTGGATTCCCTTGATACATGGTGTAGAAACTAAGATATTTTTTATTGTCATTATTATGTTATTAACGCCATCCACCAATATCCCCTAATTTTTTATTATTCATTATCCTTAATCCATCACCACATGATTAAATATTTCCTTATTATTTAATTATAATGAAAAAATTTAAAATCCTAATATCCATCAAATAATTAAATCAAATACCAAATTCTAGCTCATAGTCTCTAATTGTCTATTAAATAAATTAATAAATCTACAAATCCAACCTTATGAGTTAACTATTCAAGAAAAATAGTAAACTTGCTAATCAATTCATTCCATTCATCAACTAACTTAGTCAAATCTATCAAATAACTTAACTAATTCACACACTCAGTCAACTTTCTTTATGCACTCACTTAACTATTTCATGCAAGTAATTAACTCACCTATCAATTATATTGAAAAATTAATCAAATTGAGTTGACTAATAATTATTATTTTAATTAAATTTTTAAATATTTTTAACTCCCTCATTGTTGCGACCTCTCTATGTTAGCTCCATCGATCATTGATCATACTCATGATCCATCATCTATTATCAACCATTCAATTATCTCTCTAAAATTCTATAAATTCTCTACCTCTTATTCACCATTTCATAACCAATCTTTAATGTAACATAATTATGGTAATTTATTATGGTTCAACAAATTATAAATTTATGATGATATAATGAGCACCCACATATCAAAACATCATGAGAACATCCATCAAGTACTCAATTAGAGGTGTACATGGATATAATGGCTTTATTTTTAATTATATTTTTTATGCATATTTATTTTATTCTATTTCCATAATACACAAGGTTCATGCATTTCTCTCTCCCATTAATAAAAAAAAATACATCCTCCACTTAACAAAACATAAAACAATAGAATATTCTTCAAAACCTTAAACTATACTGCTTGACACATCACATTCAAAATGCCAAATAAAGAACTCTAAATCGACCTCAATAACATATAGTTGTCACATCACTAGTTATTGTGAACTTATTCTTTTTCATCGACCACTTTTCTTCATGGGATACATCCTTCCCAAAATTTGACATAATTCTCATCCATTGTATTTTTTAACACCTTGATGTGAGGTAACATTGTTTTATGTCAATTGACAATTATTTTTATTTTTCTTTGATTTATATTTTTGATATTTTATTTATATTTTGATGCATAGTATGCCTAATCATGATCACCGTGATCATTATATATCATTACTAACTTTTATTGGTATGCATTAGTCTATGGTTTCATTTTTTCTATGTGTCATGTCCCATTTTTCCATAATCTATGTCATGGTCCAAAATGACCATTTCCTTCCACCAATGTTCCCCATGATCCAATTTTATGTATAATTCAGTCCTCTTCGTTCCCCATGCATCTAGTTAAGATCCCCAAAAATTATAATTATGGACGCATGACCAATTTACTAAATCAATGTAAACTATCAAAGTTGCAAAGTTTTCCTTCTTGACATGATTTTCCTCCCAAGTCTACTTTCTTCTATACTTCTATCATATATTTTGACTTCCCAATTTAGTAATACCTCATGAACATCCCCTACCTTCATTCATTTATCAAATTGGGATATTAAAAATTTCCATCCCATATAACTTTATGCAAAACTTTTCTCTTCCATAGGCCTTTGTCAAGAAGTCAAACTTCCTCTTAATATGCCTCCCTTTTGAACCCTAGTCCCTAACTTTTGCTATGAGTTGTAGGGTCTCCTTGATGCATCAACTCTAGCCACTACCACCATTTTTTATTATTCAAATCCCATCTATTTCCTAACATTTTAGTGCATCATGATGCTTATTATTGACTTGTGGCTCCAATTGTTGTACTAGATATTTTTAGTGACATTCAAGCCATATGTTCTAAAAAATCAAAGTGACCCAAATGAATAGTAAGCTTGGAATTTTAATCTTTAGTGACCAATTCCAAGCCAGGTTGTAATGAATAAAAATATTAATGAATTTTAATCTTTAGTGACCCATTCTAGTCCCCAAATATTGATGAATAAAAGCCTTAAATTCCAAGCCAGGTCATAATGAATAAAAATATGGTCATTATCATGGCCTTTGTCTCTACACATCACATATAATGAAGGGCATATATTACCCATGATCTATAAATATTTCCTATTTCAAAGCATGAAATTTCTAGGAAATCCAAAGAAAGGTGTTTCCCTTGGGAAGACCTTTAAAGTTCTAAATCTTCTTTCTAATGGTAGATTTGTTAACTATCTTGCAAAATAAAAATTTGAAATTTGAAATAAAATAAACCTTACCAATACCATGACCTCCCCACACCATCAAGTATTTATTGTTGACACTTGAAATGGGCCAATTTTCAATCTTGGCCTATAGAGAATTTCAAGCTTTGTCTAGTACAATAGCTAGAGAGATAAAGGTTTATTATCTTCTTTGTTGAGGAGTATCTCCCATATAATATTTTAGTAAAATTCTATCAATATTCTCAAAATGACCAACAAGAGGTTCGAATGTCTAGGTATATTTCAACGCTTGATCTTTAATCCAACGATCATGCCTAACCCCAATATTATCCCCTTCCCCTAGTTTCTACTCGATATCTAGACTAATAAGATTCCTATAAGACATAATTAAATTCTAAATGCTACATCCCATAAGGATAATCATAGAATTCGAGTAAATAATTTATTTGGTTCATTATGTAAATATTTTCTTATGACAACCTAATCTAATATCTATTTTTTTCTTCATAAATTCTCTAGGCTATTTTAGCATCTAAAGTGTTATTCATATTCTTGAAATTCTTGAAAACCCAATACCCCCTTTATTTTAGGATGATATTATCCTCCCACTTGACAATACCTCACCTAAGAAAGATGCATTGAATTGATTCCAAGATCTTAGACATTTTGTTAGAGAGCATAAAAATTGACATACTGAATATATGTAGTGATGTCAAGGAAGCTTTGATCAAGGTGATCCTACCTACCACTTTTAACCATTTACCCTTCTAGGAAGCCAACTATCCTTGCACTCTCAATAAAATTTCTCCATTTTTCCTCTAAGGATCTATAATACAACAACAAAATTCCCAAATATTTTTTAAGAAGATTATCCACATCATATCCTAGAATCCATTACATCTCTATACTTTCCACACAAAAATATTTAAGTAATGAAATTCTTGATTTTAGTATGTTTACTTTTTGTCCAATTGCTTACTCATACTATAATAAAACTCTCTTAATGAAGCTATCCTCTCTTTCTATAGTGGTGGAGTGGATGATTGAACTCCACAAATCCTAGAAATCACTTGCAAGAAATTATCCTATCACAAAGAGATATCAAAGCAAGATGAATTTGCTCAAAAACTTGAGAAATTGTATTTCAATGTAATAACTTGAATAAATGATTACAATGAAAGGTGAATCCTTATGAAAAGAAAAAATAAAAACCTAGATGAGTATTTGATTAAATTTTGACAAGTGTTATTATCCTATGCAATGAGATAACTTGACCTAGATATTTAGTCTAATATAATAATAATAAACAACTTGTAAGTTTATCTTAAGTAATTAAATTAAAAGGGGGCTAATAATTAATTAATGATTAAATAAATATTAGTTGATTACCTATTTACTCCAATTCCCCCCTTAAGTTCAAATTAGGGAGAAGCTAAAAAAATAATGAGTAATACAATGATGGATGTAGAATGGGTCTCGACTACAAGGTTTGATGAGGTACCCATGAACAAACAACTAAAATTTATCATAACTGGAGAAAAGGAGAAAACCTCATGGGAAAAAATCCTCCAAAAGAGAAAGGAAATTAAAGTGTACATTTGATAAAATAATGTAGGAATCAATATGCATTCCCAAGTGTTTCTTCAGTCACATAACTATAATAAAAATCCCCACAATAGAAGAGAAATGAAGAGACAATGAATCCCCCCATAAGGAAGTATTCTCCTCTACCAAAAGTGAATGCTCAAAAAATGATGTTAGAGATGATCTAAAATCGGTAATTATTGTTCCTCCCCTTAGAAAGAAACACATGCAATGATGAATGTAGAATAAATTCTCTCATGATAAGAGATCTCATGATGGGTTGTGCAAAAATATTCTCAAGGGTCCATGTGTCTAAATCAAAATAAGTCAAATGAGATGAAGAAAAATCAAACGATTGTGAAGATAATTGTAGAACAACCTATAAATGCCATGGTCAATGCATGAATGCACGAATTCTAGGTTTTAGCTATCATTGAATAGGAAGTGAATATCCTCATGAATTTCCCCAATATCTTCAATGTGTGACTCAAAAAATAACTCTACAATGTTAGGTAAGAAGTTATCCCACAAATATAAACCGATAGACTAGGCATATCTTACTAAAGTGAGTTGATTTCTAAAGATTCTAAAAGTGGAGTAGGTGGAACCTCAATAAAATTCTCATGAACCAAGGTGGATGATGGAAGTACACATAGGTTCAAGTGATCAAAATATTCCTCAAATATTTGATCCACTCTAGATGCATGAGAGTGTAGAACAATCAATGGTACTAAAAGCTCATATGGAGAAAAATGAGAGAGGACTAACAATTGAGAGGTATGATCACCTAATATAATTAAAATAATACCTCTATTGTGTAAGTCTTTGATAAGAACTAAATCAAGTGTGAACTCTACAATCTAACCTTCCCCATTGTATGAAATCTAATATATGGAAAGGATATTGGAGGATAGTAAATGAACACAAAGCACATAATGAAATGTACCATCATCAATATCTATAGATCCTCTCCCACTAAAACTCGTGTATTTTTTGTTCCTCGTCAATATGTGTGGTGATGTGCAAGACTTGTATGAAGAGAACATACACAAAGTTGAAGCCATGTGATGTGAGGCTCTTGAATCAAGAAGTCATCGACTAGAATAAATACTAGTGGATGCAAAGTGTGTGGAATTTCATCTTGTCTACTCCACATGCCATGGTGGTTGATCCTAGATGTGAAGGTTTTGAAGTGGAAGAAGAGGATGAACTAGAAGAAATAGTTGAAGGAAATTGAGTATGATTATTCTATTTAAGGTTTTTTTTCTCATCAATATGCTTTACATTGCACTAATGCTCATCATGTCCTAAAGTTTTTCAATATGCATATTTTGGTCAATCCTTCTTAGAGGAGTCCCCCCTAAAAGAGGAAGAAGAATTAGAGATATTTTATGAATATTATTCCTTTCTTGCTCATGTTCTTGAAATCCTTGTGCTTTTGTTTCTTGCATTTACCATTTGAATCCTTCAAGTCTCTAGTTCCTAGTGATGCAATAGGAGTTTATGGTTTAGAATAATTCAATGAGAACACATGTGCCAACTTTACATTCTCCCTAGTGAGTGGTGTAGAAAAATAATTAAGTGAAGGCATAGTGAATCTAGTACAAAGTGCATCTCTAGTGGCATAAAAGGTAGAAACAAATATTGAATAGTTGAGACTAAGCTTAAAAAGGATGGAGAGAATAAACTGAGACTCTTGTTTGTCAATACCATACTATTCCAACTATAATTTAAGAGACCTAATTTTGGTGAAGAAGCCTTGAATGCTATCAAAATCTAAATGATTCAAATTGATAATCTATTATCCTACTAAAATCCTCTAAAAGTATCTTGCTTCTCAAACAAGGAATCCAATTGAGTCTATCTATCTAATTACGTGTGGTACATGATTCAATATGAAAGAGAAGATCAATAGATGTAGACATTTCTAATGTCCCAAAATCTACATCACACTTGTTAAACCATCTTCTCTTCTCCACATTTTTTAGGTTCAAGTGTTATACCCATGGTCACTTTGCATAACTCTTGTTTCTTCAAACATGTCTCCATTTTTTTTTTTACCGTATTAGTTGTACGGAGTGAGTGGAGTAATATTGGTTGTATCCATTTGTTCTGGATTGATAAAATATAGAAAATAAAAGACAAAAAATAATAGAGACCCTCACAATGCAATAAAATTTCCCTTTGATTTGAAAATATGACATTTTTGCACGTTTTCTAAGAAAAGAACCAAAAAATAAAACCTAAGATCTTATGAAAATAGAAGGTACCTAATAAATTTTCTACAAAAAAAGGTTTGAAATCTGTTAAGATTGTTGAATTGGCTTTTTATTATCACTTGAGTCATGAAAATCTAATGTTTGAGTCAAAATTTATCACCTCTTAAGTGAAAACATATTGATCTGACTTAAAATACCTATAGAATTTACCAAGAGAATAATCTAGAAAACTTAGTCATATCACTAGATTGGAATTGGACCCATCTTTCCAATGATATATGGATCATGAAAAATAGATATCAAATACCCAAGTTCCAATTTGGCTTCCAAGCAACATGGGGCCTAAGAAAAGTCTTCTAGTCCTATTGAGGACTAGTCACTAGGTACTAGGTGCTAGAATAGGGTTGCTAGCTCCTAGATGCCAATAGGACCATGTTCATGTGCCTAGGTTAGCATAACACCACTAAGAGTGAATTGACGGTTGGACATAGGAAACAAAGGACCAGTAAAGTAACAAAGAGAACCAAAAAACACCATTAGATGAGTGGTACTGAGATTTTTCGAAAACTAGAAAAATATATATAGGGAATATTATGTCACTACCCAAAAAATAACCACTGAAAAAATTAAAAATCGTTGATTTTTTTAAAGACTTGTTGCTCATGTGCGATCGCTTGAAAAATATGCAACCCTATGTAGCTATGGTGACTAAAATGTATGACTCTTTTATGATGTATGGATCTATATAATCTACAAATTTCACACGATTGTATAGATTTATTTTCATCAATTTCTATGCCCACAAAAAATCCCCCAAAAAAAATTCTTTGATTTTTTTGCAAAACTATAGTCAATCCTTAGGTTTTTGGCACTTTGGACATAATTGAAAGGTTTTTTACTCCATGATGTACCAAGTTTTCTCTCGAGTTTAGATCTTTCAAATTTTGAACAAGAGGTTGTTTCAAATTTGATGCTCTAATACCATGTTCCAAATCCAATGATTGAACCCCCTAGCTCCTAGAAATCACCTACAAGCAATTATACTATCACAAAGAGATACCAAAGCAAGATGAATTTTCTCAACAACTTGAGAAATTGTACTGATGAAATAACCTAAATTAATGATTACAATGAAGTGTGAATCCTTATAAAAGGAAAAAGAAAGCCCTATATGAGAATTTTATTAGATTGTGACAAGTGTTATTATCATATGCAATGAGACAACATGGCCTATAATTAGTCGAATCTAATAATTAAAATTTAATTCTTAAGTTTAGCTTAAGTAATTAAAGTAAAAGGGGCCTAATAATCTATTAATGATTAATTAATTATTAGGTGATTACCTACTTAATCCAACATATAGCTTCACCACAAATACGTGCATCATTAAAAAATTATAAGTGTAATGTTACCCCACCATAAACATGTATCCCTTTCAATTTCCCATTACAATCTTCTCAATACTTCTACAACAATGAGGAGCCAGAATGGGGAAAGGGGGTCACCCTTCCTTAATACCCTTTATAAATAAAGAACTCTGGCATTGATCTATTAATTAAAATAGAATAAGAGATGGAAGAGATGCAACTGAATATATTTTATTATGAACTCTAAGGAATATTTTCATAGGATTTGTTCATATCCAACTTGACCAGCATACATTCTTTCTTCCTAATTTTAATGGAGTGGATAGCCTTATGTGCTAAAAATATGCCATCCAATTTTTTCCTACCCTTGAGAAAATCCTTAGAAATTATACCTTCTAAGCATTTCTTTAGCCTAATTGACATAACCTATGTAACTATCTTATATATAATATTACATAAAGTAAATGATCTAAGCTCATAAAAATATTTCACTATTTAATTTTTGGGAATGAGATCTATGTAATTGGAATTACAAGGAATTTAAAATAGATCTTCTACATCTATATTCCTTAGCATATCTCCACATATCTTCCCCAACTATATCTCAAAACGTAAGAAATAATTAAACTTGAAAACTATCCAATCCTAGAGATTTCTTGGCTCCTGTAGAGAAGATATCTCATTGTATTTTCTCCATAGAGAAGTGTTGTAATAATTTCTCATTCTAAGAATCATTTATTGCCCCTAGAAAATTTTATAACATTGCTTCATGTGCCTCCTAGTTAACTGGTGGGACTAAGTCAAACGAATCCTTGAAAAAATAATGCCTTCTGGCCTAATTGTATCCACATCTTCTACATCCAAACTAGAGGGAAGATTAATACTCATAATATTGTTACTTTGTCTCTTAATATTTGTGGTCAAGATAAATAACTCATGTTATGATTTCCTCCCTTGAGCCACTTGAATCTAGAATATTTGTAAAATTTTGATATGTTCTTCCAACAACTCCTTTCCAAGCACCCTTAGCTCTAAGGTTAGGCCATTCAGAGAGAGATAGGCTTCTAATATTTGTAGGTTAGAATCAACCTTTATTTTATTTTCAAATAATTTCCCTATTATGTTCTTATTCCAAATTTTGGCTAGGCTTTTGGTCTCAATAAACTTTTATAGATTATAAATCCTCTACATCCCCTTACATCCAACTTCCACCATTTCTCTAAGTCTTCTTTAAAATTATGGTGTTCAAAATAGAGTACCTCCACTTCGAAGGGAGTTCCAATACATTTCATGTTCTTGTTTAAAAATAGGCTAATTGGCAAGTGGTTTGAACCTCCAAATTCATACTTATTGGGAAAAGAAGCCACTTTGAATTCACCAAAAATCTATGCAACCTGAATAATATGTTTTCATCTCCTACTCTATATAACTCTATGTGAATCATCCTAACTTAAAGGGATTGTATTGATCAAAGAGATTTCCTCAACTAGCTTCCTCAACTCCAAAGATCTTGATGAGGATAATTGTCTACCCCCTTTCTTCTCTTTCAAACATAGAATGGTATTGTAATATTCCCTACCACCTATTCTACTTTAGAATATAAATTTCTAAATTATATAAGGTTCTCCCAAACCCTAATTATGTATCTTTCTAAGTTATGGCCATTGAAATTAGAGACTATTATATGATTATCCCCTATGAGGTCCGTGAACTTGATTGAAAGGCAAGAATGCGATTCTTCTACTAACATACCTAAGAAAAAATTGCCTATTCTAGAGAATACCCAAACCTCTTGCAGTCCATTTGAAACATCAATCATTATTCCTTAACCATTCTCTCATAGTTGAGGAAGCATTTCCTTAAGATTGGAGTCTTCCACCTTTATATCCTAGAGAATTAAATATTAAGGCCTTCAATCTCAATAAGCCATTTTAACAAATGATGCTTTTTTAGGTCATTAAGACCATAGATATTCCAACTTACAACCTTCATGATTTCTTCATATCAAGGAGATGCTTGCCTCTTGACTTGATGAATTTCTTCATTGAAGCATGAGTCCCATTTCCAAATCCTGCAAAACCTTCTTATTTATAATTGCTTGTGCTTATTTCTAATCCTATCCTATGTGTGTGCATGCTCTTGGATGCCACATTGGGCCTTTCATTACTTACATGGGTGTTTTGGCCATTGATGGCCCATTAAACATTATTTTACCTATGTTGGGTTAGTATTCTTCTCTTTGGTTTTATTTCTAGTCCATTGCTATGCTTCTTATGATATACTCCTCTACTTATGATTGCTATATTTTACCACTTTGATTATAAATACTTATATTATTATATTTTTTTACATGATCTATATTTTTTCTTAATGACATTTTATAATTATATTTGAAAAAATTATTCATTATATTAACTATTATACTTAATTTTATAAAAAAAATAACTCATATATAAATAAATATGCCTAAAATATACAATTCAAACTTCTACAATTTAAACTTCTACCATTTAAAGAATCTAAATTATTATTATTTTATTACAAGAACAATGCAACAGTTGAAAAAAAAAGGAAAAGATCAATAAGAAACAGTTTTGCTATTTTTAAAAAAAATCAATTAGAAACATTAATTACCTATAAGGATGCTTAAAGTACCATGGTTCATAAAAATCCAACTATATATATGACTTTTATTAGGTTAAATTAGGTTGTATGAAAAGAGTTCTTGATTTAGGTTTCACTCCCATTTGCCTCAATCATGCGTAAGTAGTTGTTGCAATAAAACAGGAATCCAAGGAAAAATAATTTGAAACCGTGACATTAGACAAACTTTATTAATCCATATATATTTCTATTCCATTGCATCTGCCTGTGCTCTGAAATACAGACACTGCCTGTGAATACATTAGAAAACAGCATAGCAACAACACCAGAGAAAAGGAATAAGCACAGTAAGATTGGGATACTATCATCTCCAATATTTCAAACATCAAAATAGACTGGCCACTTGAGATTTCACAATCTGCGAAGATATTAGCGCTGAGATCAGTTTATATACCTCGTCTAGATGGGCAGCACTGCAAACCTATATCTGGAGATTCAAAAGCCTTTAAGCTGCGCCTTAAAAAGTATATATAGAAAAACTACTGGAGTAGACATTTTAGGACAACAACATAGCTTCCAAAACCAGATGTATTATAGAGGAGAACTGGGCAAACACTGTGTCGCAAGTAAAAGACTCTTTAATCTGATGGCTGGTAAGAAACATGCCCTCTTTGATTACTGAAAACAAAAATAAAGGAAAGAAAAAAGATTATTAGAGATGCTAGCATTTAAACGAAGCCCAGGAGTCACAGTGGGTTAGTCGAAGAATGCCCTTCTTCATCTTCGGCAGGTGGAGGAAGGTTCAAATCTAACGGCCTCCGATCATGCTCAGATGATGTGGATGGATGCAGCTTGTCTATCACAGTCGAAGATGATGAAGCACCATTAATATCTGGACTATCGTGATTCAACTGTTGAGAATCACAAGAAGCCAGATCTGATTTGGCATTGCCCACATTGCAGTGTCTGGTGAGGAAAGCATGGGTCCAGGGCTTGGCGGCCTTCGATTTTTCATGGTAGACAGATGAGCGGTTAGTTTTGACCTTGCCACCTCTCAAAGCTGTCGGTGGAAGAAGGGTGATGGCCGGGTTCTCTTGACTATTAATATCTAGACTACCGTGATTCAACTGTTGAGAATCACAAGAAGCCAGATCTGATCTGGCATTGCCCACATTGCAGTTTCTGGTGAGGTAAGCATGGGTCCAGGGCTTGGTAGCAATGGACTTTTCATGGTAGGCAGATGGGACATCGGTTTTGGCTTTGCGGGCTTTTAAAGCTCTGGTGGTGACTGTTCTGTCTTTACCATTAGCTTTGGCCTTGATGCGCTCCAAAACTCCGGTTATGGAATGATCAGAATGGGAATGAGGGGGTGGGAAATTGGTAATGGCTGTGGGACCTCTCAGAGCTCTGGCTGCCTCATCATATGCAAGGGCTGCCTCCACAGCGGTTTTGAAGGTGCCCAGCCACACACGACCAGTGATGGTATGGTCTCGAATTTCCGCTCCAAAACCTCCGTGGAACTTCTTTCTTACGCCTATGTAATGCACTGCCTTGACGTTCTTGGAAGATTGTTCGGCTCCTCTGAAGGACATTGTGAGAGCAGGTGTTATGAAGAAGGGATAGATGGGAGAAGCTCTTGCATCTCAATCTGCTTAGATTGAGTAGTAACTTGCACTGTATCATTAATATCAAACTTTAGGTTATATTTATAGAAGCATCTGGCAAATTCATCGGGAAAATTCACCGTCAGTCAGTCGCATGGAAAATTCACCGACGGAAAATTCACCCGACCAATTCACAGCAGAAGAAAATTAACCGTATTAATATTTTTAATAAAATCAAAAAAAAATTGAAGATGAATTTTCCTAGAGACATATATAGAATAGGAAAGGAGGGGCCAAAGCCTACACCCAAGGATGACTTGAGACGATGGTACTTCCACTTTGAAAATGATGTGGAATGGATTTCAATGTAAATACAAGACCCCCTTTTTCAAGGTGTTTTAGGTCCTTTTATGGAATTATAGTGCAGGTTAGATTTTAACTAGTGATTATTCTGATTGGTTACTACAAATGTCCCAAAACATAATAATGTTATTTCTAATGATACATAGACTATCTTATTTGTCAGTTTTTCCCGCCGATAAAGTTGTTTTCACTTTTTAAATGCATATTCACGAGAGCAACCGTCATATTTATTGTTAGTTCCAACGTCGCCCAACTTTTAACTAGTGATTAAATATTTTACTTCCAGTCAATCAAAATTCATTATTTTTTTTTTATATATTATATTTTAATTTTCTTAAAGTAAATGCAAGATTCTTTAGCTTTTCAAATTTCCAAAACGATAACTACGGATTTTCTCAAATCTTAAAGCATAATAATAAAAAAAAGGTTAATAAAAAAAGTTCAACTTAACTGTGAAAATAAAATTGTACAAATATTATATTATTATTCAATATATTTTTCTTCCACAAAAACCATAATAAAAAGAAATAAGATTAAACTTAATTGTGAGGATTATTATCTAATAGATTTAAAAATAATCTAATATCAAATTAAAATATATATTATATAATATATTTTTAATATATTATATTATTAAATTATTTTTAATAGATTAACTAACATCAATTATAATATATAATATGTAAGATATATAAAACTTAATATATTAGATAATAATATTATAATATTATATTTTAATTCTTAATAGTGTAATATATATATATATATATATATATATATATATATATATTTTTTATGGGTAAGCATTACTAAAAAAATTTGGGTGGTAACTCTCAATTGGATTTTTGGTTTGATGGGCTATTATGCATTTGAAAACTAACAAGTCATTTCATGATAGTTCCTTATTGGGTTCAGACCACGTTGGCATTCCTCTCATGCCCTTAACAGACTTTTCATTGTTATGTTAGACATCTTAACATGGTTTTCCTATGGATGATTTACCTTGCCACATAATCCTCTGATTTTGTGTCGATGGAGGATGTGTCTGGTTTCACACAAGTTAGCATTTAAATCATTTTAGGTGGTGTTTGCTAACTAATCCGCAGGCTCCATGGGCTTATTCTTGCAATATTGTGATTGATTTAAGCTTATTCTCATGTGTTTTAGTACTCCCCACCATTCCAAGGGATTCGACTTAATTCAATATGATTTCACATGTTTAAGGCATTTTTAAGACTGGTGTGATGGGATGCAAAATGAGTTGTCGAGAATTTTTAATGTCAATAAATTCACCAATTCTACTCATCAGTGATCGGAGCCAATTGGCTTTTCTCGAGCACATTACTGATCAGCACTTGAAACTTGTGCTGCTAAAGAGGGGACTATTAACAATGAAGGTTGTGTGGCTCATTCTAGGGAAGATTTTTTTATCTCAGAGGAGTGTTATTGGGTTAACATGGACATTCCTACCCATTTTTTTGCCTACCTCCTTGATCTTCATTTACCAAAGGATGTCTTGGAGCACCTAACAAATAATTTTTTTTTGTCCTTATTTACTTGGAGGGTTGGATGATGTTCTCAAAGCATCACAAATTGAGGTTGGGATACCCTGTCCTCAGAAGCTCGGTTTACCAGTCAAAGGTCCATGTTATTACCCGTTCTTGTTTGATGTTAAGGATGGAGAGCTACTAGTTCACCAAGGCCGAACCTTAATCACCTATAAGTTTATTCACAAGTTGTAGCCATTTGAGTTGGTTGATGACTTTGAATGGTTGGACAAGTTCTACGCTTATGAGGTGGATTAGAGCTGGGGGTGTGATCAGATTTTGACAATGACCCGGATAAGAACCTTTTAGGAAAGCTCATGGGCTAGGTTTTGGTATAATGTAAATGGGGGTAGGGGAGGGTTTCCATTTTGACAAATGCGCCCTCATCTATAATTGTAGAGGAATCTCATGTAGGTATATCCTCTATATAATGTTGGCATAATGAAGTGTATTTTATGTTGTTCCTTTAAGCTCTAGTAATTTTTGAGTAATGCTATTGGGCCATATTTTAATGTGATGAAAAATGGAACAGGAGAGAAAGGTTTTTAATTTTTGAAATGTGTCCTCATATATAATTGAGAAGGGCCATCTTTTTGTAGCTGAAGACTTAATCTAATATTTAAATATATAGTATTTAGCTTTATGAAATATGATATGTTACTTCTTCATACTATGGTGCCTTTCTCGTGTTGTAGATTTTTTTTAAATTGCAATGGTTATAAAATTAGGGTTTTATTTGCACCCAAATGAATTCTATGGTTGAAGATTTTTTAGGCTAAATTTAACATTTACCAAATACTTAATTCCATCTTTTTTATGTGAATGATAAAGAAAAGGTACATTTGTTGTCCAACATTGTTTGTTTGGTTTTGTTGTGACAATTAGCCTCACAATAGTGTATTATTCTAGAACATTTTAAGCATAATTCTTCATATTTTGGATATGAACACCTTTAAATCTGATTTTTTCTCACTTGAGATTTGTCCCTCACCTAGATTAATATTGTTTTTTGATATCTTGGGGTTCAGGGCTAGGTGAGTGGGCCTTTTGTATATAATTTTATTTGATTTTGTTTGTCCTATTTACACATTAATTGGTATGTGCTGGGCTAATTATCTCAAGGCCTAAAAATGTGGTGTTTGAGGGCCAAACGAATTGGGGAATCTTGACTCTTATGGAGCATCGTAGGCTTGTAGGGAATTAGGTCCAAATTGCAATAGGACAGAACTACTCAAGTTTTATGGCCCCAAAATTTTGGCTCTTTTGTATGCCAATAGTGTGAGCTCTTGATATCCCCCCAACATCCCTTATGCTATGTTTTGATATTTGGTGTGTTTGTGATTAAGATGCATTTTAGATCAAAAAAACTATATTTTAACCTGACATAGATTTTATGGTAGAAATTTAGTTTAAAAGAGAGATGATCAGTTTTGAGTTTGAAACATACCTCCATAATACTTACCTAGTGTCCACTGATTGGACCTATTCAACTTTACTTGTTTCCCTTTAAGTTTGATATTGCTCCTCTAATATTATTGCTTCTAACCCAGGCCATAGTTCTGCTTTGCTACCAATATTGACTTCCTTTATTTGATCTATACCTTGGTTATCCAGGAGGTTTGTAGCTCTATTTACCGCTCTATAAATATGGTTGATTGGCTTTAATTCAAGTTCTTGCATAAGCTCTTTGATCTTTCTTACTTTAGATTATAGATTCTAACCACCTATCTAGCCTCTTGCAAGGACATTTATACACATTGTAGATTCACATTCTAAGTCAATATTTTTTATGTTTTTTTCTTTACAAAGTTGGAGACCTCTGAAGATCCCTTATATTTCAGTTG
Organism: Sequoiadendron giganteum; assembly: GCA_007115665.2. Taxonomy (NCBI): domain Eukaryota; kingdom Viridiplantae; phylum Streptophyta; class Pinopsida; order Cupressales; family Cupressaceae; genus Sequoiadendron; species Sequoiadendron giganteum. Next base: position 27,302,509 of record CM021107.1, on the reverse strand, counting down.
CATTATTTGTGGCTACTAGTAGTTTCGATGGCATAGCTTCTATTAATTTCCCCTACTTATCTCTTATGATTCACCCAATGATTAATTTACTTGGGTTTCCTCTCAAGGACCCATGAGTGTTTAATTTTAGTCTTTCTTGGGATGGAGGGTTCCATTTTTCCTTTAGCCTTTTTAATTTAGGATTCGGGGAAAACTAAAAAAAGGGGGGGACCTTTAGCACCTTCCATGTTTTCACAAGTTCTTCATCCCATGTTGTGAATTTGGATTTCCTTTCTAGCTTTATATGTGAGTTCAACCACTCAATAATGTTTCTCTCAATATCTACCCATAAAGTTCACTACATTATTCTGCCTTATCTTGGAAGATGCATCTATTTCTCTCTTTCCAAATGTTCCATATTAGGATGGAGAGGGTAGCTTGCCATATTAAACCCCAAAATAATTATTTTTTTGAGTCTTGGCCAACTAAGGAAGAGTTCTGTAATGCCCCGCCACATAACCCTAAAGGAAGTTGCAACACAACACATACGCATACAATTTTTTTTTTAAAGGTGCATTATTAACAAGAAAAATGTGCAACTCTACTGCAACAACCTCCAAGGTACGCGACAAGATTACATCTAATACCAAAACACATACATTACTCTTATAAAGCCTTTTAATTAAATTACTAATCATATAATTAAAAGAACATGCATACAAAGCATTAAAGATACCAACACATAGAATATAATATAACATGCTTTAGTTTACATTACTTAACAAGAAGATTACAACAATAATTCACATTACATTAACTCTATAAATAGGTTACATCTCTCATTCCCCAAATGAGGTAAATCCAATAAGTGTGATTACAAATTATAACTTTCCACCTCAAATACAAATGAGGGGTAATAAATTACATGAATCAACTGAAATGAATATAAGCATGAAATGTGACTAGATCCCACGAGCTCTCCCACTAGAAATCTCATCAACATGAGCAAGAAGGAAACCCAACAAAGTAAGGTGCACATTCCACCCAACCAAGTGTTACCCAAAGGCCCACCCCCCGTGCTAGGAGATAGTAACAAGGATTCCTATACAAGACCATCTACCTCTAGACACGGGCTATTACATAACTTAACCAAATCAAATACAAATACATCACTTAACACAATGGTTACAATGCTTCCAGAATTAAATAATCAATTGCACCACTGATACAACATACTGCTAACATAGGAGAAGAGTCATCACAATGCTACATGGGATATCTTGGTAAGTCTTCTTAGGCCCTGACCCCCATCTTGAGATATCCTGGAAACCTCTAACGACTCTCAATCCCTCATGCAAACCAATATGGAAATTAGTTATCTCTCATAGAGACAAGATAATGATCTTGCCATTCTGGGACTTCTTGTCCCACCCCAAGTCTATACAAGCCCTTGCATCCATGAGCGAGGCACAATTATTTTTATTAAGTGTTTGATACTACTTATTCTTATAATAAGTTCATTTACATTATCACTGGATTAACTAACTTGCAATGAGTTACCCTGGTACCACTTCATGTGTCGACCCTCATTGCAAGCCACTCCTCTAAGGCATCACATGGAACAACTCCACAACCCAAGGGTACACTAGTGTGACCTAGGGATATTAAATCCCTATCCAACACATAAATTCAACACATCCTTGTTCGTGATAACCAGGTAATAATTGGATACATTTAGATGCACTACCCAAGGCAATCCAAAGGTTGACTAACATAATACGACAACCCCAAATAATTAAAAACCCCATTTGGAAGGCTTATTAACCCCTACTAAAAAATCTCCCCCAAAATGAATACTGAAGCTATTTACATTCAAAAGAGAAATTTAAATAGGGATTGAATCTACTTTTGGATTTCCTAAATCCACTTCCTTTAATAACATTCAGTAATATATTGCTTAGTAAAATTGATTTAATAATGTCCCTTTAAGACCAAAGATGAAATTTAAACCAAACATTTAATTCCTTAATTGGTTGTAAATAATAATAATATAAACATTTACTTCTTCGATTTAAAACATACTATTTTCAAATAATCTATTTCTTCTTTTCAAAATAAATCATTTAAAAATCAATTAATTCATCTATTAAACACAATATCCGAAAATCAAATATTTGTTCTCTCAAAATATATTGTTTTAAAATAAATCAATTAATTCGACTATTACCAATCAAATTAAAATTTCCCCAATTACATTTAAAACATGTCATTATTTAAATCGTCAATTAAATATGTACATTTGAATATTTAAATCCTCACTTAAATATATATATTTAAATATTTAAATACTCAATTAAATATATATATTTAACATCTTAAGCACTTAATATTTTCCAAACCCAATATAATAATAATACATATAAATATATATATTAATATATACTCATATATATATATATATATATATATATATAATATATATATGTTTTAATATTTTAATATTATAAGATATAATATAAAATATTACTTTATTTATTTATTTTTATTAAAAATCGAATTTGATGGAGAACCTGTGTAGGGTTTTTAGGGATTCGTGCGGTCTTGGAAGGCACACCCAGTTGTTTGGGGGCGACTATGTTAAAACAAAGTCGACCCCATTTTCATGGGGTGCGACTGTGTTTTCACACAGCCAAGCCCCAAAAGCTTGGTGCGACCGAATGGGGAGGGGCGCAGCTCCCCCATACACCTCCCTTGGGGGCGACTGTGGGGTGAGCCCCCAGCAAGTGTGTGGGGCGCGTTGGGCGTTGCTCCCCACAGCACCTCCCATGGGCCAGCTGTGGGTTGATCCCCCAGCTCCCCAAAATTTTGATTCTTTTTTAACATTAAAAAAAACCAATTATAAAATACCTGCAGATTTAAAAAATCCAAAAAGAAATTTCTAACAGGGGTTTTTTTCCAAATTTTTTAACAGCCATTTCCCCAATTAGAAAAGAAATATAAATAAATATATATCTATCTATGTATATATATATATATATATATATATATATATATATTCATAGTATATATATATATATATATTCACAGTATATATATATATATTCACAGTATATATATATATATATATTCACAGTATATATATATATATTCAGATTTAAGAACTCCATAGAATCAGCTAAGCAAATAAATTCTAGAAACGAAACATTTACAGTCATATTGTAAATTTTTTTCTTGAAGAACATCATTTGCAAATAGAGGTTTTGTTTCAATTTTATACAATATTTCACATGGGTTTCTCTCCCAATTTAAACAAAGTTTATTTTCTTTTTCAAACAGCATATAAAAATTGTGAATCCTTTTAAAATGAAACAAATTCAATAAATAGAAAACCTGGTTCCAAAAGCTTGAGAGGTTGTCAATGGTGCACTGATTCTTCCTAGATTCTAGCTTCTTCCCAACAAATCAACAGAGTTTTTTCACAATTAAAATCCAAAACCCACAAAATAGAATCTTCTTTCTTCTCCTTTTTTTTCTATCTCTTATTTTCTTTCCATTTTTATGCTTATAGCCAAAACTCCATGAAAATCCAAAAAAAAAATCTCATACAACCACCATCATAAATTTTCAAAAACAAAAACCAGAAAGTATCTTCCATTTCTTTTTGCATTCAAATTTTTCCAAAAAATGCAAATTAAAACATTTTTTCCAATTTTCAAAACAAAATATCTATTAATTCCAAAATGAATAATCTTAATTCAATTCAACTCAATTAATTTAATTAATTCAATTCAACTCAATTAATTTAATTAATTCAATAAAATAAATATAATCCAAAGATTAATTTATTTTACTAATTAAATTAAATTAATTAATTAAATAACATCTTATAACATATAAAACTAGATAAATTTAATAAACAACTTAAATACTTAAAGCCATTTATTTACCTTTTCAACTTGCAATTAAATAATAACAAAGTGAAATGAACAACATAAAAACAACCAAACCCGACTTAAAACCAACGACATGCTATGACCAGGGTGATGAATTGACACGAAAACCTAGCTACTATCTCCCAATCGAATACCGTTGGCCAATGGACACGCTCAAACCTGTGAAACCAGGTGCAGTCAATGTCTTGTACTTGTAATCCTGCAAACATTGTGTATATCAAACATGCATATATATATCATAATAAAACACACCGTGAAGAGGAAATCATAGGGCGCTCGCAAGCGAGTGATGCAATTTCATCCCCTTCACCAACACAGTGTTACAAAACTGACGAATCTAACATCAATAATCTAATTGAAAGCATCAAAATCACATTAATTCAAATATCATTTATGCTAATCTAAAGCATGCCATAATGATAACAACAGAATAAAGTACCATCACATCAAAATGTAACATTCACATCGCTTTATAGTTAACAATCAAATAGTAACCAAGTGCCATAGTCAAAGTACCAACATAAAATAAAACATAGCAAAGAAGAACACTGTCTGAACAAAAGAGAAAAATGGAGGGGTGCTACAAGGTCCTATAAGTTATTGCTTCTTGGTGTTGCCCAGTTTAGGTTTCTTTGGAGTCAGGATAGTTTAATAACAAATGATCTACACTTTCATCATTTTATTTGCATATTACAAACCAACTGGGGCCTTCCAATTCGATGGTTTTTAACCCGTCTCTAGTTAGGATCCTTATGTGCAAGGTCATCCACAAGAATGCACCTGGGCCATTAGGAGTATCCATTAGCCCCAACATAATTTATGTGGCTAGATTTTTTCACCTTCTATCATCTAGATTTTGTATCCAAACTTTACTGAGTGTGATCCTAATTTAGCCCCACATCATATTATCTTGTCATTTTGATTACTTATGCACACTTGTCTTTCTTTCCTCACTTCCACTAAACTAAGTTTGGTTGATTCCTCTAATTGAAGAGCATGAAAACCTACCCAACTGTGTTTTCCACATTCATCAGATACTATAAAATCCTTGACCTTTTTTCCATATCTACCCCTTAGGGTTGGGATGGGGTCCTTTAGCTTTGGATACTCTATTATTGGTTTATATCCACCCCATGAGTCTAGCCAAAAAATTGCTTTCTTTCCATAATTTATCTTCCAAGATATGTGGTTAGTTATCAAATGTCTACTATTCAAGATGAAGTTCCATATACATGAGACCCACCACTAGGATTGGCTATAGTTAAAATTCTTTTGAGATACTCAAAATCAAGATACTTCTGTTGTAATATTTTGCACTAGAGAATATGTTGATTTTGGTACATTTTTTAGATATGTTTGGCTCCAAGGGCTAGGTTATCATAAAGAAAGGTTTCATCAACAAATTTTTGATGGGTAATGGCCTCTATGTTTGGGGCTATTTGCAATCCCTTCCAATTCCCTTCCCTTTGGAATTTTTCTATATTTTTCCTCAATGCTTCCACCATAATTACAAACAAGAATGGTGAGATGGGGTATCCCTGCCTCAGGCCATTTGTTCTTTCGAAAAAGCCACATGGTAGGTTGTTTACCAAGACTGACTATCTAAATGTTGATAGGAAAAATAAGATCATATTTATCTACTCTTCGCAAAACCCCATCTTCTCCATTATTTTGATTAGGAGTCTTCATCTAACTCTGGCATAAGCTTTTCTTATATCCAATTTTATAATCATGATTTGGATCTTATCTTTATTGATAGAGTGTAGGGCCTCATTTTCAATGATGATGTTGTCTGTAATGTCGGCCAAGAGTAAATCCGCTCTGATTGGTTGAGATGATCTTGCTAAGTGTTAGCTTTAGTCTATTGGCTAGGGATTTTGAGATGATCTTGTATATTGTGTTGCATAGGGAGATAGGGAAAAAGTTCCCCAAATTGGAGCAATATTATTTCTTTGGTATAAGGACCATAATAGTGTTATTAATGTATTTAATGAACTTATTAGTTATCCTGAATTCTAACATATTATCATTGATTTCACCATGTTGGTTTGGTACCTTGTACCAATGTGAAAATCACGCTTATTTGATCTAGTATCTCTAGAATTTTGGTACACATATTTCCTCCGGTAATTAGTATGATCTAAGGTTTTGGAAAAAGGCTTATAATGGTCAGAAGCGTGTATGTATGTATTCTCATATGTTCATATGGTTGGGTGATGTGTTTTTGTCATTACACTTTGGTATTAGGTTAATCGTGGTTGAGCTAATATTCAATGTATAACCAAACATGAATTACGGATTATAAGTAAGACCTAGTGTTGGTCCTAGCTAACATGATGTTGCATGACACGAATGTATATGAAACCGACAAGTTATCATCTTTGAAAATATGAATTTCATCCAATTAGGTCAGCCTAATTGATGCATGTGGATATATATCAGGTATATATGCAAGATGGTTTTGTGGTGATAGATATGAGAAAACATGAATACATAAACAAGCAAAAGGGTGTGATTGGTAAGAAAAGTATGCAAGTAGGAGTTTAATTGTTGAGCATCATGGAACTGAATTTTCACATGTGGTGTAACTTCCCAGTTCAACTCTAGTAGTTAGCCATTTTTGTTTACACAATTTTTATAGGTAGTGAGCCTCCATATTTGGACAACGATTCCTTGTAAGCAGTAATATTTTTATATCTGGTAGTGAGCCTCTTTGTTATCAGTATTGTTATAACTATATATATTGTTAGTTAATCCTCGTTGTGGTTTTTCCCTCACTAGGTTTCCAAATAAAATCAAGTGTACTTATATTTTGGAATTTCATGTTTCTATTATTGCTCTTATTTGTGTTATGATCTACCAAGTAACTAAAGATAATTTTTCAATAATTTTTAGTGGCTACTGATTCACCCCCACTCTCACTATCTAGTTTATTCAACAATTGGTATTAGATATTTGGTGCCTCTAAAAATTCTAACAACTTGAGTAGATCCTGCAGATTGAACAAATGGATAAAGAAGAGCTCTAGACTACCCTTGAAGATCTTGACAAGGATGAAATTGAAAACAGAGACCTAAAGGAGAATATTGATGAAGCAAATGAATGTGTCCAAAAATTAAAAGAGCAATTAAAGAAATTCAAGGAAAGATACAAAGAAGTGAGTGAGGAATTGAAACAAGTAAATGTTAAGAATACCCGACTAAAGTTGAAGATAGATGAAAAGAAGAAAGTTGAAGAATTCTTCAAAACACTAATACAAAGTAATTTTGATTTTTGTTGTAGGGTTGAATAGGAGGTAATGAACCTGAAATCAAAACTTGAGAAAGAAAAACTCTATGAAGGGGACTTCAAGACAAGATCCACCAAGCTTGATGAATTGATAGCAAGACAAAAACCTTCTAAAGAAAAAAGGATTAGGTAATGAAGTTGAAGAAAAAATGTAGAGCTTAAATCCAATAATCAATTAGAAGACTCAAGACAAAGGCAAGAAGAAAAGATACTCTAGAAGGAAACCACCTATTAGACAACAAATGCACAAAGGTACTCATCATTCAATGGTGTTTTTTTTTCAAGTAATAGTTTTGGTCATAAGACAATGGAGTGTAGGAGTAGGTTGAATCAGTTTTTGGTCCCTTCTCTAAACAATGTTATACATGCAAGAAGATAGGACATAAAGCTACTGAGTGTAGATATTCGATGAAGATGATGATGAATAGGTTCAATGGAAAAATGATGAATCAATCATTTAATGGATATTGCTATATCTACAACATGTTTGGACATAAAGCGAATCAATGAAAAACTGGGACTAATGGAAATCAAACAAGTCAGAGAAATATAGTTTGTTAATATTATAAGAAACCAGGACATATCTCAAAGGTGTGCAAAAATAGAAAGGAAAAGCAATCTGCTTCAGTGGAAGAAAATAAACCGATGGAAAATATTGATAAGGAAGAAATTAAGCAAGAAATGAGAAAAATATGGAAAAAGAAAGAATAATAAGAGACTACTGATGCGTATATACCCTCATCCGATGTAGATGAATCCTCTAGGAACTAGACGTAGCTCGGTCTTAGGGGGGAGCTTTATCAAAAAATCAACTAAACCCTCAAAAGAACATTGTATCAGGAATTGGCACATGGATATGTTGTTAAAAATGACAGGACGAAAGTAATGCAAAAGAAACTGAAAGAAAGTGTGTAAGCATGTTCTTTTGTGGAGTAAATTAGGGTTTCTCAATAGAATGGAAGAGAAGTTTGTCAGCTTTTCACAATTAATATGAGTTAGGGAAAAATGATGAGGTATAAAGGGAATTTCACAAATCATTTTGATCATCAAATACATTCGAAGGACTTGTAGACTGAATCAAAGCATCTCTAAAGTAATTTGATGACCCTCGAAGAAATCATTGTGGATATTCAAAATAGTTGACAAAAGTTTCCCTATCTCTTGGCTGCAAACAAGGTAACAGAAGAATTTTCTTGTTGAATTTTGAGAGCTATAATGGAAATCTCTAAAATATGATCGAGTGGTAATATCCCTCCAAAGTTGAAGGGAGTCGAGATGGATGAATTTGATCATCAAAAAATAAAGTTGGAATTAGGGTTGGAACTGAACGGTTTACGGAACATACAAACCCTAGGTTTGGATGTATGGGGAGAATTCCATTGGTTTTCCAAAAAATAATTTATCTTGTACCTTCTGAGAAAACTCAAGGATAACAACATTTTATTAGATAAGACTTATCTCATTTCGAAGGAAGCAATTGAAGCGGTTACCGAACTATGCGGCGTTGGAGAACTTCCTGGATGGAAAATATAAAATACAAGGAAATGGAGGAAATGACAAGAGTTGCCAAAGATCTCTAAGCACTTTTTATCAATACTATTGGTGATTCCTCGATTATGTATGTTGCATATGATATTTCTGATAAAATTTATTTCAGAAATCACGAAAGCTCTACTTCGGCCATTGTAGTATATTTGACACATAAAATGGTAAAAGAGCACAATCAATTTGATCTATGTAAGCTAATTATTGAAAATATCACTGAGAACATACAAATGACACTAGGAGAAGGATACACATTCTATTTTGGGTCCTTGCTTACATGTTTGGTACTTTATTTTTTGAAATCACTACCGAGAAAAAAATATGTAGAGTGGGAATCTAGGATTCTTGTTGCAAGAAAGATATACAGAAACTTGGAAAGTTTAGAGGATAAATTAAGCACGTGCAAAACAAAATTATTATCCTTGAAAAATTTAATGAGCTTCGGTGAAGTCATGGTGACTCAATTTGAAGAAGGTTCTTCCTCTAGGATAAAAGAATTGGAAGTAGTCACTAGTGATTCCCCTCTGGAATTGAAGAAATGAAAATCTCTCTCCGAAAATGACATTATTATCCTTGAAGAGAAGAAAGAAGAAGAAGAATCTTTGTTTGGACCAAAATCTTCCAATCCAGATGACATTCAAACCATGCTAATAAAAATAAAAATGAAGAAAATTGGTGATGTTTGGAGGACGGCCTCACCTGTTGACTTACTTAAAATTGATGATGCTTTAGTTAAATATATACTTCGTAAAGATATTGATGTATATGTTGTTTCTGATTCTTTACCTAAAAATCTAGTTGAAATAGTTGAAGAGAGAATTTTGCTTGAAGGCTTGGGAGGACGTAAGTTGGAAGCTCTAGTTGAAAATAAATGTTCTAAGGAATAACAAAGATTATCTGAACTAATCATAGAGACAAATAAGTGCATAAAAGAAATGTCAGACATATACAAGTATTGTCTCTGGTGGTCTACTATAGTAGATAACTTTTGAAGCAGAATTGAAGCAAAATAATTTGAAGTGAACAACGTTGGAAAGAAGTTTTATATTTTTTAAGACAAAGAAGGAAAGAAAAGGCTGAGAATTGGTGAACTTCAATTTGAAATGATCATTGTGCAAAGGAAAAGGGATGATGTAGTGAAGAAATTTTGGCTTCTTAAGGAGATTGTTGAGGTCCGGTTAGACCATATTTCTGAAATATTCTCTAATGTTGAAGATTGTGAGAAACAATGATCATCCAAAGATTGGTCATCCTCCTTCACACTATTAGTTGTTTTGGAAAGTGTGTGTACAATAATAGATTTTTCTATACTGTAGTGGAAGAAAAATTGCATCCTATGATCAAAGAAAGGTACAAAAAGGTATTTCAGTAAAAACTATCATTTTGGTCTGAGAAATTAAATGCTTCAAAGTTTTTGGAGGTTTTTTTTTCTAAATATTGGATGTCACCATGTTTTACATCTTTTTCGCACCCTTCTCCATTGATGTCAAAGGGAGAGAGTTTTGGAAAGGGGGAGAAGTTTTTGGAAGATAATTTTTATTTTGGAGAAATTAAAGGAGAATTTTGAATTGAACTTTTTGCACATGTTACCATCAATGCCAAAGGGGGAGATTGTTGGAAGTATGTCATATATTATCATTGATGTCACCATTTTGGTTTGGTACCTTGTACCGATGCACAAATCATGCTTATCTCATATCGTATTTGATCTGGTATCTCTAGAATTTTGGTCTTCATATTTCCTTTGGTAATCAGTATGATCTAAGGTTTTGGAAAAAGGCTTATAATTGTGGGAAGTGTGTATGTATGTATTCTCAAATGTTCATATGGTTTGGAAATGTGTTTTTTTTATTACACTTCGGTATTAGGTTAATCATGGCCGACATAATATTTAGTGTATAACCCAACATGAATTATAGATTATAAGTGAGACCTAGTCTTGGTCCCAACCGACATGATGTTGCATGAAATGAATGTATATGAAACTAACAAGTTATCATCTTTACAAATATAAATTACATCCAATTAGGCCAACCTAATTGATGCATGTGGATATATATCAAGTATATATGCAAGATGGTTTTGTGGTGATAGATACATGAGAAAAGAAGAATACAAAAACAAGTGAAAGGGTGTGAGTGGTAAGTGAAGTATTTGAGCAAGAGTTTAATTGTTGAGCATAACAGAACTGAATCTTCAAATGTGGTGTAAATTCTCAATGCAACTCTAGCGGTTAGCCATTTTTTGTTTACACAATTTTTGTAGGCAGTGGGCCTCCATATTTGGATAGTGAGTCCTTGTAAGTAGTGAGCTTTTTGTATCTGGAAGTGAGCCTCTTTGTTATGGGTATTTTTATAACTATATATATTGTGAGTTAATCCTCACCATGGTTTTTCCCTCACTGGGTTTTCCACGTAAAATCTAGTGTACTTGTGTTTTGGAATTTCATTTTTTGTTATTGCTCCTATCTATTTTATGTTGCCAAGTAATTAAAGGTTATTGTTCAATAAGTTTTAGTGGATGCTGATTCACCCCCACCCTCTTAGTATCTTGTTTATTCAACATAGTGAGAATCTCATTGTCTTCTTCTATGATTAGCTTAAGGATGTTTTTTTATTATTTCTCCATGATTGAAAGAGTCAATTACATCTTCTAGGGCTAAATATTTGAAGTGCCTAACTACTTCTTCTTCAAGGATTTCCTCTATTTCCTCAATTATTATTCCTTGTGCATTTTGGATGGTCGATGTCCTTTTGTAATTTTTTTTAATTTTGGATGTATTGTGGAAGAACTTAGTGTTAACATCTCCCTCACATAGCCAAATTTCTTTGGATTTGGACCTCCAAATTTCATCCTCCCTTGCCAATGTCTCCTCATATTCCACCTTAAGCTCTTTTTCATTTTTAAATTCATCTTGGAACATTCCTTGATTCATTAATTTTTCATTAAATTCTGAGAGGGCTTGCTCTAATCTATCTTTTTCAACAAAGATATTCTTGAAAACTATCTTATTCCAATCCAATAATTTCCTTTTGATATACTTCAGTTTTTTTATATGAAGTTGAGAATTTTAGTGCCTATACATCTTGGAGAGTCCTTCCACCATTGTTCCAAATGGGTAATTAGTTCTGATCTCCTAAGCCACTTTATTTCAAATTTAAATACACTTTTCTTCTGAGTTTTCTTTGATGTGATTGCCAATCTAGTGGGAAGATGATCCAAACCAACAAGGGGAAGGATGGAAGCCTCAATATTGAAGTTGGTTTCTAGCCAAACTTGAGAATAGAGGAATCTATCTAAATTTTATTTTATGTATCCCCCTCTTTCCCTCTTATTCGACCATGTTAAAAAGTCATTTTTCGTATACACATCAATTAGGTCATTCTTTGTGAGGAAGTTACCAAATTCATTCATTCATGTAGTTATTTTGTTTGAGCCCCCATATTTTTCTATGATTTTTTGTACTACATTAAATTCGCCCCCAAGATCACTTTCCCACAATTATGGGTGGAAAGCTACTGACTTAGGGCCTCCCATAGTTTGGCACTCTCTTGCACCTTGGTTGGTTTATGTACATTAAATAAGATGAACTTGACATTGAAGGGAAGGATTGAAACCTCACACTTTATCCAATTTGAGTTCTTTTCCGCTATAGTTTTTTGACATCACAGGAACATGACAAGATCCCTAGTCCTCTAGTCATACCATAGGATTTTGAGTATATCTCTTCCTAACCCTTTGATATGGAAGAAAGGGGCATCCTCTTCTTCTATTTTAGCCTCTTACAAAAGGATTATGTCTGATTCCAATTTCTCCATCTGATGCTTGATTAAGCCTCTCTTGTTAGGGGCATTTAGGCCCCTAACATTCCAGGTTATGATCTTCATGGATCTTTTTGGAGGGAGTGCTCTCCTCCCTTATTATTTTGCCAAAAAAAATTATGCCCTTTATTCTTTTTTCCTGAGCCATTTCTTCCCTCTTTTTCTTATTTGATTTTTTTCCTCTCTTATTTTTGTCCTTCTTTATGGGTTCCAAAATTCTAGCCGCTGACTAGGATATGTTCCTTGGCTCAATTATGTCTATCTCATCAAAGTACTCCTCATTTTCACTTTCGAAAAAAAAGTTCCTTATTCTTTGACTATTTTTTTGATGGGAGGTTATCAATTTATTTGGAAACCTCTTGGGCTTGTATACAATCCCTACTTCCTTCCTAGATTTGGTCCATGCTCTTGAATTTATTTTCATTTGTTAGAGATATCTCTTCAATAATGTTCTCGTTTGGATTCTGCTAATTAGGGCATTTGTTTTTAATGTCCTTATTCGTAAACGTCTTGTTTTCCTTTTCCTTTTTCCTCCATACCTTCTTTATCTTTGAGGTATAGGACATGACTCTAAAGGATGATTTCTTTGGTTGAATTTCATGCAAAATAATTTTCATTCCTTCACCTCTATTTCATGTTTCCAGGTCCATACTCTATCATTTTAGCATTATGGCTTCTGAAAATCTCTTGATATCTTCCACCTAGGTAAAGTACAAAGTTGTGTCATATTTTTATAAAGGAAATGGCCAACATTGATCTAACTTTTAAACTTGAATCGCTAGAAAGTGGCATATATGTTTTAAATTTTGAAATGATGTAAACTAATAAAATGTGTATTTTTTATTATATTTTATGTTTGTATTGTTTTGAAAAAATTAAAAAATTATTTGAATATATTTTTTTTTATAAATTAACACTATAATTTAGTTTTTGATATATGTTGAATATGATGTTCCACTCGACGTCAAGCTTTATATAGTAAATTTTCTTTTTTTTCCTTCAATTTTTTTGTGTACATTTTTAATTTCAAACTTTAGGCCATGGAAATTTTATTTTACAATTTTGATAAATATATATTTTTAAATAAATATTTAAATGTGTGTGTATTAAACTACGACTGTTTCCACTCAATGTCGACTTTTATATTGAATATTTATCTAAAATTAAAAATAAATTATACTATCTTAATCTAGATTCTTTTATCTAGGGAATCCTATTTTTTTATTTGTTTTAAGAAGTTTTAATATTTTTCTTGACATGGTAATCAACCTAATATTTTTGTTTTGGTAACCTACTTTTAGTAAAAAAATATAAATAATAACTGAACTATCAAAATAAGTATATATTTGAAAACTACACTTATGGATCTACAAAAGGGTATTTTTACATTTTTTTAAATGTGTTATTTATATGAGTAGGAGTTGTTGAAACATTATTTTTTCAAATAATTTCATTATTTTAGTAAATTGGACTCAAAGTGGTGCTACATATGCATTTAGCCGACAATTTTAGTTGGAAAAGTTGTGGACATATTTAAATTATCTAGAATGAATCTTACTAGATCATATGTTTGACCAAAATTGATTTTTAGTTATAAATACTCAAATTCACTGGTGCTGATAAGTTGGCCAAAAGTGTGACACAACTTTGTACTTTTACCCACCTGAATTCTCGCATAGAGGTAGGAGTTATTTTCTAGTAGTTGGGTTTCTATCTATCAAAGTGCCTAAGGACCTTCCAATCCTTTCCAAACATTCTTTTGTACAAAATTCAATGGGCATGTTATAGAGCCTGATCCATTTGGGTTTAGAGTAGGATTCATGTTTTCTAGCATCAAAGTTTGGTTCCTAATTTTTTATGTATAGGGGGCTATTATCTATTCTCCAAATCCCTTTGTTTAGGATCTTGTCTTTGTCTTTTTCAGAATGAAAGTTATCCAAGAAGACGCCATTTGGTAGAATTTTGATAGCATGATCGAATTTCCAATTTGACCTTGCCCAATCTTCTATGGTTGCTCTGGTTTTACTTTTTCCAATGATTTTTCATATTATAGCCACTTCTTGGAGGAGATCAATATATTTGCTAGTTTTTTCCTTTACATCTATCTCAGGGATGGATTCCAAGGCTTTTGGTTGGTTCTTGTGAATTTCCTTTTCTTTTATCTGATTCTATACATTGTTTGATGGCTTCTTAATGCCCTTTCTCTATTTATTAAATTTAGCCACCTTTGTTTCTTTGTGGTTTTGATATATCTTTGAGATCTGGTCTCTTAATATTATTCTGACAGCCTATGGTTTCATGTTCCGTTCATAATTTTTGTTTCTTTTTTCACTTTTATGCTTATGGTTTTGTGTTCAAAACATGCTTTGATATGTGCTTCATGTTATGTCTGGGTTGATGCTATTCATGTACATAACTGATATGTTGTACAAGGTTGTTAAAGAGGTTGTTATATTAAGAATTTGGGTTTTTGGATCATTGTATAGAGTGAGATATTTTCACCAGTGTGTGAACTAGTTTTTCAATGATGTTTCTCATGGCTTGGAGGAATGTATTTGCTCCACGTTTCTCTACAATTTGGATTGAGTTTGTGTAGGTTTGGGAAGTTTCTTATAAAGTTTGTATATTTTAGAATTCAAGGTTTCACTTCATTTGGTATAGTACAATGTTTACTTCATGTGTTAGTGTGCAAATAAGGTTTACCAATTGTTCTAAGATGAAGTTTTTGTATGATGCGAGATTCGATTTAAAGTGTTTGATGGATCTTAGGCAGTTTCAAGATTTCTTCTAAATTGTGTTCAAGTGAACTCTTTCATTCAAAAATTTTAGATTTATTTAAGGAAGTGTGTACTTAATGTTTACGGTGTTGAGAACAAGTATTGGTCGACCTTGTGTTAACACTACATGTGAGGCTTGTGGAAGCATATTGAGATGTGTTAAGATTTATTTGGGTCTTAATTAAGGATTTATATAGGTCACCTGCATTCCTATCCACCACAAAAAATGTTCAGGTGCCAACCTAATTTTAATTTGTAAGTATAATGGATAGTTGTTGAACTTGGAGAAGGTTTTTGATGTTGAGGTTGATATAAATAAGAGTAATGGTTTTTTGATATGTAAGAGGGAAGCAAGATAGATGTGAGATCGATGTGATTGATGTGTGTTATGTGAATTTGAAAAGAGGAGTACGAATTTCAAGTATTGGATTCCTAAAGGCGTTGAGCTGAAGGTGTCTAAAACCATTCATGCAAGACTAGAAGATTGTTGGAGCATTTGTGGTAGATTCCCTGTTGCATTGAGAATTTTTTCTCTATGTAACATTTCTCTTCTATCTTCTTGTATTTCTTTTTGTGGTAGTGAGCCCTGGTTGTGAGCCTTCTTGGATAGTTTGTATTATTCTGGCAATGAGCCCTTGCACCATTTTTGCAATTACATATATTGTGAGCTAATCATCACTGTGTTTTTTCCCCCATTGGTTTTTTCGCATAAATCTGGCATTCTCTTGTGTATGGTGTTGTTATTTTAGTTTTTTCTATCTGCATTTCATTTTTAATCACATTAATAAAGTAAGGGTTTAATGAATGCATGTGGATATAATTACTAGTGAGGGTTTTGATGTTTTAATTTTCTACACCTAATTCACCCTATAGGTTCCCAAATTTGTAGATTGTTGAACTCTAAAAGCATGCCAAGCTTTATATTCAAGTTTAACAATGATCTAGCCAACGAATAGAATCAACCATGATTGTTGGAATTCCCTACTCTTTAGCCTCTACTAGGCCTAGGCCGGTGTACCTCAATCACTAATCAATTTACACTCTCCATGATTAAATGGTGATATTTGAGTAGATTAAAACCTTTTGAGGAATTTGTGTGAGGGTAAGTGCATGGATCTGTGACACAATTTTGGCTCTTAAGATGCCACTTTTTTTGAAATCAGCAAAATCTTATTTACATGAGAAAATGAAGATAGTTAAGCTCAAAATTTTAAGATGCAACAAGAACAAAAGTTGAAGTGCTCTGAGTCTAGTTTCTAAGCTATTAATTCTTTTTGAAATTAATGAAGATTAAGGGTCGATAAAAGGGGGGGAGTAGATCCTATTTTTATAAAAAAAAAATAGCATAGTGTCTAAGGGCTTGCCCCTTCTTGATTAACGTTTTTTAGAATTTCAAAAATCCCAATGGTGAGAAATTAGCTAACACCATGTAGTTTATCCTTGTTCTTTTGGTAATTTTTTTAATCAATATATAATATTTTATGAATTTTGAAAGTGGACACATCCTGAAGAGCTAAAATTTGAGCGTGCTCCCCCCTAAATTTTTTGAAAACTAATCAAAAATTGTATTTTTTTTCATCATGTGTAGAATGGAGTCTAGTTTTAAAAAATGTAATTTTTTTCACATTTTGATGAACGAGTAAAAATCTATCCTAAAACTAGCACATGTTGGTTTTTGACCAAAAATGAAGGCATTTACAATAGAAGTTATGGATCAAAACCTTAACTAAATCAAAATGAAAAAGGAATTATATTTAGATAGCTCAAAGAGGTTAACAACATCACAAATTTTTATAAACTTGCATTGAAAGATGCACAAATGTGACGGAGAGCACAAATGAAAATATGAGGAAATTTGGAAAATCTTATCAATTAACATGTCCAAAGTAGGTCATCTGATGAGTGCCAAATTTTGCGCTTGCCAAATGACCTGCTTTGAATAAAACTTTAATTTCTCCTCTCTTTGGTCGACAACTTTGATAATGCTTAGAGTGCACAGTTTATGATCATAGATGGATAGTTGAGGTTTTACCTTTCATACACTCTCTAACTCATTACCCTAACTAGATAGCTCTCTATCCCTCTGAAGTCCCTCTCTCAAGTCTCACTCCCTCCCATGCTACCTAGAATACTCTCTCTCACTCCAATCCCCTCTCTTAGGTCTTGTTCCCTCCCACCTAGTTACCTAAATAAATCTATCTTGCTTGAACCCCTTTTCTCCCTCTTCCTCTCTCTCTCCCCCTCTTGTCTTTTTGTCTCTCTCACTCCATATCCCTTTCTTAGGTCACTATCTTTCTCTCTCTATCTCTATCTCTCAAGTCTCTCCCTCCTACCCCTCTCCTTCTCTTAGGTCTCTCACTCACTCCCTCTATCTCTCTCCCATTCCCTCTCTCTCACTCACTCTATCTCTCTCCCTTTCTTTGTCACTCTTTGTCACTCTCTCTTAGGTATCTCCCACTCCCTCTCTCTCTCTATCTATCTCTCTTAAGTCTCTCCCTCTCAACCCCTCTCCATCTCTCTCTCTCACTCCCTCTCTCTCTCACTCCCTCTATCTCTCAATCCCTCTATCTCTCTCCCACTTTGTCTCTCTCCCTCTCTCTCAATTATCTCCCTCTCGCCCCCTCTCCCTCTCTCTCTCTCAAGTATCTTCCTCCTACCCCTCTCCCTCTCTCTCTTTGTCAATTATCCCCCTCCTACCCCCTCTCCCTCTCAAAATAACTCCCTCTATCTCTCTCTCTCTCCCTCTTTCTCAAGCATCTCCCTCCCACCACCTCTCCCTCTCCCTCTCCCTCTCTCTCTTAGGTCCCTCTCTCTCTCTCACGCCCTCTATCTCTCTCTCACTCTCTCTCCCTCTCCCTCTCTCTCAAGTCTCTCCCTCCCACCCCCTCTCCCTCCCTCTCACTCTCTCAAGTCTCTCCATCCCAACCCCTCTCCCTTTGTCAGGTCTCTCTCTATCTATCTCTCTCTCACTCCCTCTATCTCTCTCCCACACCCTCTCTCTCACTCCTATCTCCCTCCCTCTCTCTCATGTATCTCCCTCCCACCCCTCCATATCTCTCTCTCCTTGTCTCTTAATTATCTCCCCCCACCCCTCTCTCTCTATCTCTCTCTCACTTCCTCTATATCTCGAGAACTCCCTCTCCCTCACACCCCCTCTCCCTCTCTCAATTTTATCTCTCTCACTCTTTATATCTCTCCCATCCCTATATCTCACACTCCCTCTATCTCCTACTCTCTCAGGTCTCTCCCTCCCATCCCCTCTCTCCCACTTTGTCCCCCTTTCCTCTCTCTCTCTCTCTCTCCTAGGAATATCCATTCCAACCCCTCTCCCTCCCTCTCTCTTTCTCTCAAGTCTATCCCTCCTACCCCCTCTCCCTCTCTCAGGTATCTCTCTCACTCTCTCTCACTAAATCCCTCTATCTCTCTCCCACTCCCTCTATCTCTCTCCCTCTCTTAGGTAGGAGGGAGAGACTTGAGAGAGAGTGAGAGGGGTGAGAGAGAGAGAGAAAGAGAGTTGAGGGCTTAGGGTTGAGTGTTCAGTGTTCAGTTTTTAGTGTTTAAGGTTTGATAAAATAGGTTTGAGGGTAGAGGGTATTGGGTTGAGGAATGAGGGTTTAGGGTTTAAGGGTTGAGGGTTGAGGGTTTAAGGTTGAGTCTTTAAGGATTTAATGGTTGAGGGTATGGGTAGAGAAGGAGAGAAGAGGAGGTAGGGACAAAGATAGATGAGGGTTGATAATTTAGGGCATAGGGTTGAGGGTAGATAGTCTAAGGGTTTAGGATTTAAGGGTTTAGGGTTTAGGGTATAGGGTTTACATTTTAAGGGTAGAGGCTTTAAGGGTTTAGGGTTTAAGGGTTAAGGGTAGAGAGTTGAGGGTTGAGGGTTTTAGGGTTTAAGGGTTGAGGGTAGAGGGTATAGGTTTTAGGGAATAAGGGTTAAGGGTAGAGGGTTTACGTTTTACGGTTTAAGGGTAGAGGGTGTAGGGTTGAGAGAGAGAGAGAGAGGTTGAGGGTAGAGGGTAGAGGGTAGAGGGTTTAAGGGTTTAGGTTTTAAGTGTTTAGGGTTTACAGTTTATGGTTTATAGTTTAAGGGTAGAGGGTTTAAGGGTTTAGGGTAGATGGTAGAGGGTTTTCAAATGAAGATAATGGAGGATATGTTTATGCGGTGATTGGAGATGTAGACAATGAAGGACATGTTTATGGGTTTACGGTTTAGAGTATAGGGTTTAGGGTTTATATTAAGGGTATAGGGTTTAAGGGTAGAGGGTTGAGGGTTGAGGGTTTTAGGGTTTAAGGGTTGAGGGTTGAGGATAAAGGGTAGAGGGTTTAGGGTTTAGGTTTTATGGATTAAGGGTTAATCATAGAGGGTTTAGGGTTTAGGGATTATAGTTTACAGTTTAAGGGTAGAGGGTGTAGGGTTGAGAGAGAGAGGGGGGGTTGAGGGTAGAGGGTAGAGGGTATAGGGTTTAAGGGTTTAGGGTTTAAAGGTTTAGGTTTTAAGGTTTGAGGGTAGAGGGTTTAATGGATTAGGGTAGATGGTTTAAGGGTTAAGGGTATAGGGTACAAGGTTTATAGTTTACGATTTAAGGGTTGAGGGTTGAGGGTTGAGGGTTGAGGGTTGAGGGTCGAGGGTTGAGGGTTGAGGGTTGAGGGATTAAGGGTTGAGGGATTAAGGGTTGACGGTTGAGGTATTAGGGTAGAGAGTTTAGTTGGGTTTAAGAGTTGACTGTAGAGAGTATTGGGTTTAAGGGTAAAGGGTAGATAGTTTAAAGGTTTAGGGTTTAAGGGATTAGGGTTTAGGGTTTAGGGTTTAGGGTTTATAGTTTAAGGGTAGAGGGCTTAGGTTTTAACCTAGTTAAGGGTTGAGGGTTGATGATAGAGGGTAGAGGGTTTAGGGTTTAGGGTTTAGGGATTAAGGGTTAAGGGTAGAGGGTTTGGAGTTTAGGGATTATGGTTTACGTTTTAACGGTAGAGGGTGTAGGGTTGAGAGAGAGGGGGGTTGAGGGTAGAGGGTAGAGGGTAGAGGTTTAAGGGTAGAAGGTAGAGGGTTTAAGGGTTTAAGGGTTTTCATTTTACGGTTAGGGTTTATGGTTTACGGTTTATGGTTTAAGGGTAGAGGGTTTAAGGATTTAGGGTAGAGGGTAGAGGGTTTAAGGGTTAATGGTAGAGGGTAGAGAGTATAGGATTTATGATTTATGGTTTAAGGGTTGAGGGTTGAGGGTTGAGGGTTGAGGGTTGAGGGTTGAGGGTAGAGGGTAGAGAGTAGAGGGTTTAGGGTTTAGGGTTTAGGGTTTAGGGTTTACGGTTTACGGTTTAGGGTTTAAGGGTTGTGGGTAGAGGGTATTGGGTTTAAGAGTAGAGGGTAGATAGTTTAAGGGTGTAAGGGTTAAGGGTTAAGGGTGTAAGGGTTCAGGGTTTTAGGGTTTAGGGTTTAGGGATTACGGTTTATGATTTAAGGGTGGAGGGTGTAGGGTTGAGAGAGAGGGGGGTCGAGAGTAGAGGTTTAAGGATAGAGGGTAGAGGGTTTAAGGGTTTAGGGTTTAGGATTTAAGGTTTAGGGTTTAGGGTTTAAGAGTTTAAGGTTTAGGGTAGATGATAGAGGGTGTAAGGGTTAAGTGTATAGGGTAGAGGGTTTACGATTTACGGTTTATGATTTACGATTTACGATTTATAGTTTACGATTTATGGTTTACGGTTTAAGGTTTACAATTTACGGTTTATGGTTTATCATTTACGAATTACGGTTTACAGTTTACGGTTTACAGTTTACGGTTTATGGTTTACGGTTTACATTTTACAGTTTATAGTTTACGGTTTATGGTTTAATGGTTGAGTTTTGAGGGTAGAGGGATTAGGGTTTAAAGGTTGAGGGATTAATGGTTTAGGGTAGATGGATTAGGGTAGAGAGTTTATCTGGGTTTCAAAGGGTTTAAGGGCTGAGGGTAGAGGGTAGATAGTTTAATGTTTTAGGGTTTAGGGTTTATATTTTAAGGGTAGAAGGTTTAAGGGTTAAGGGTAGAGGTTTTAGGGTTTTAGGGTTGAGGGTTGAGGGTTGAGGATAGAGGATAGAGGGTAGAGGGTTTAGGGTTTAGGGATTGAGGGTTAAGAGTTAAGGGTTTAGGATTTAGAGATTATGGTTTACGGTTTAAGGGTAGAGGGTGTAGGGTTGAGAGAGAGATGTGGAGTAGAGGGTTAAGGGTACAGGGTAGAGGGTTTAAGGGCTTAGGGTTTAGGGTTTACAATTTATGGTTTATGGTTTAATGGTAGAGGGTTTAAGGGTTTAGGGTAGATGGTAGAGGTTTTAAGGGTTACGAGTATAGGGTAAAGGGTTTAGGTTTAATGGTTTACGGTTTAAGGGTTGAGAGTTGAGGGTTGAGGGTAGGGGATTGAGGGTTGAGGGTATAGGATTTAGGGTTTAAGGTTGAAGGATTAAGGGTTGAGGTTTGAGGGATTAGGGTAGAGAGTTTATTTAGGTTTAAAAATGTTTAAGGGTTGAGGGTAGAGGGTATTGGGTTTAAGGGTAGAGGGTAGATAGTTTAAGGGTTTAGGGTTTAACATGGTTAAGTTTTGAGGGTTGAGGGTTGAGGGTTTTAGGGTTTTAGGATTGAGGGTTGAGGATAGAGGGTAGAGGGTTTAGGGTTTCAGGTTTAGGGATTAAGAGTTAAGGGTAAAGGATTTAGGGTTTAGGGATTACAGTTTATAGTTTAAGGGTAGAGGGTGTAGGGTTGAGAGAGAGGGGGGGGATTGAGGGTAGAGGGTAGAGGGTTTATGGGTTTATTTTTTAGGGTTTAAGGGTTTACGGTTTACGGTTTAGATTTTATGGTTTAAAATTTGAGGTTTGAGGGTTGAGGGTTGAGGATAGAGAGTAGAGGGTTTAGGGTTTATGGTTTAGGGATTATTGGTTAAGGGTAGAGGGTATAGGGTTGAGAGAGAGGGGGGTTGAGGGTAGAGGGTAGAGGGTTTAGGGTTTACAGTTTAAGGGTAGAGGTTTTAAGGGTTTAGGGTAGATGGTAGAGGGTTTAAGGATTGAGGGTAGATGGATTAGGGTAGAAATTTTAGTTGGGTTTAAAAGGGTTTAAGGGTTGAGGGTAGAGGGTACTTGGTTTTAAGGATAGAGGGTAGATATTTTAAGGGTTTAAGGTTTAAGGGCTTAGGGTTTGGGGTTTAGGGTTTATAATTTAGGAGTAGAAGGTTTAAGGGTTAAGGGTAGAGTGTTGACGGTTGAGGATTTTAGGGTTTAAGGGTTGAGGGTTTATAGTTTAAGGGTAGAGGGTTTAAGGGTTTAGGGTAGAGATTTTAAGGGTTTAGGGTTTAGGGATTAAGGGTTGAGGGTAGAGGGTTTAGGGTTTAGGGTGTAGGGATTGTAGATTATAGTTTAAGGGTAGAGGGTGTAGGGATTAGAGAGAGAGGGTAGAGGGTAGAGGGTAGAGGGTAGAGTGTCGAGGGTTGAGGGTTTATGGTTTAAGGTTGGAGAGTTTAAGGGTTCAGGGTAGATGGTAGATGGTAGAGGGTTTAAGGGTTTGGGGTTTAGGGATTAAGGGTTAATGGTAGAGGGTTTAGGTTTTAGGGATTACAATTTACAATTTAAGGGTAGAGGGTGTAGGGATGAGGGGGAGAGAGAAGATTGAGGGTTGAGGGTAGATGGTAGAGGGTTTAAGGGTTTAAGGTTTAGGGTTAAGGGTAGAGAGCAGAGGGTATTGTGATGAGGGTAGAGGGTAGAGGGTTTAAGGGTTTGGTTTTAAGGGTTTTGGGTTGGGGATTTAGGTCTCCCACTCCCTCTCTCTCCCACTCCCTCTCTCAAGTCTTCCCCCCCACCCTAACTGAATAAATCTCTCTCCCTCTTAATTCTCTCTCTCACACACCCCCTCTTTGTCAGGTCTCACTCACCTACCACTCTACCTAGAAAAATCTATTTTACTCCAACCCCCTCCCACACTCCCTCTCTCTCTCCCCCTTTGGTATTTTTATATCTCTTAAGTCTCATCCCTCCCAACCCCTCTCTCATTGTTAGGTATTTCCCCCCATTGCAATTGGATAACTCTTTATCCCTCTCAAGTCTCTATCTCTCTTAGGTATTCGTCTCTACCACGCTACCTAGACTAATCTCTCTCACTCCTATCACCTCTCTCTATATAAAGTCTCACTCCCTTCCTCTCTATACAAGGTGAACATTTCAAATCAACACATTTGGTGAGTGCCAAATCTGTTTTACCTTGAAATGGTAAAATATGGGTCGACCCCATGATTCAGGCCCACATGCTTCTGCATTTTTCTAGTTGAGCACTTTACCCGACTTAGAAATGCCTTTTTTATGGATTTGACTCTGTATTGTACAAATCTATGCTTGATCCATCACCTTTATACCACCAATCTACATGCTAGACAATGTAGAAGAACACATTTTGAAGTTTCTACATCATTTTATAACTGTTGATGGGTGTTTTTTCACCTTCTCAACATAGGCAACACACAAGTATGGTACTTCTCTTGAAAGGTAATTTCAGCAACTAAGTTGGAGAAATAACCCCAAGGTCTCTTGGGTGTTAGGTCATGACAATGCTTGGAATATTTTAATTAGTTGATGTGTTTTTTTGGTAACTCAGGGTCGACCTTTATGGGTTACAAAGCATGATAATTTGGGTCTATGAATGGAGTTTTTGAATGCTGAAAGTGAATGAGCAGTGGCTGCCCACTCAAAACAGAAAGCTAAAACTCAACATGTTCATTTTATTTTACCTCATGGTGATGCTTGGAATCCTACTCTAACAAAGGACTAAAATAAATATCGAAGGAGGGAGTGGTTAAGATATTTTTTCTAAATCTAAGAATGAATGAATAGTAACAATGGTGGCTGCTACAGTAGACAAACTTCCTAAATAAGGTTTTTCTTGACCAAGAAAACCTACAGCTACACAAAACTAGAGCAATCTTCTAAGGACTGTTAATTTTCAGATTGCACATGTACATCATGAAAATGAAATTTAACTAAGTTGCAGCAGTGAAATATGGAAGCCTAAGCTGAATTTTCACAGCAACTTGTCACCAACAAGTGCCAAAAGTATGGGATGAAAATTCATCAAATACCATAACAACAAAAACCATTATCACAACCATTCAAGAAACTACAAGCTAAAACTAATATGGGAGTAGAACTATGCATGCAAGATGAGAAAAATCAAAGAAAATATCCATTAAATCATGCAATGTTTTCTTTTATTGCTGCAAAATTCCCTTTGCACCAATTCTCCAACCATTTAAAAATGAGGAGCAAGCCCCTATTTATAGTTTTTCAAAGCCCAAATGAATGGCTAGGATTAATTTTCATTATGTGGCCCATATTTGTTACAAGTTAGGGTTTCACCTATCCCCAAATATTAAGAAATTTAAAATACATTCTTTGTCTTTTCCCTATTTTGTCATCTAGTGACCCTAGAATTATAGTAATTTTATCTTCTAGCCGATTGTCTTTGCTGCAGTTGGAAGCTGTCATAGGCTGCTCTTTTGCTTGATGTATTTGCAACATTATTGTAGCCAATTAAGTGCATTCTTTTTGCACATTGGTGCTTCTGAGAGGTAGATATGTTGCTCCTAATTTGGATGGACAACTCTTGAAAATCATCATCATTTTGGTGAAATAAAACAACTCCCTCCATCGCCCTTCGTATGTTGGTTCTTTTATGGAATTGATCCATCATTCCCCCCCAAGCATCTTTAA
Organism: Sequoiadendron giganteum; assembly: GCA_007115665.2. NCBI lineage: Eukaryota > Viridiplantae > Streptophyta > Pinopsida > Cupressales > Cupressaceae > Sequoiadendron > Sequoiadendron giganteum. The sequence continues at coordinate 27,277,434 of CM021107.1, read as the reverse complement.
AAGTACCTATGCCATAAGATATCATGATTTAGATCTCCAAAAATGACAAATTTCCCTCATTTAGAAAATTAAAATGTATCAATTTATAGTCCATTAAGAATTTCATATTTCAAAAAAAAAAATCCATTCTTGGAAATTCTCCTATTTTAGGAAGAAAAATCAATTTTGGGAACATTTGCATTTCAGAAAAATTTCCATTTTTGAAAAAAAAAAATCTATTTCGAGAAAGATTTTTCATTTTAGGAAAATTTCATTTCAAGAAAATTTCCATTTGAAATTTTGAGAAACTTTCCTTTTCGAGAAATTGGATTTCAGAGAGATTTCACTTTTAAGGGTTGGAGCAATGTGGAGGTTGGGAGGTGGGAATCCCAACAAGCTTGCACTATAAAGACAACACTGGCAACCACAACATCAGGAAGGTGGCTGGAAGGTAGACAACAAACGGAAAATCAACAATCGACGGATGGAAAGCAGAAGGCAGAAAAAAGGTGGACGAAGAACAACATAAAACCTTTCGTAAGGGCAGACCCACAAGCAGGGAATAGATAGCGGATGAACGGTGGGTGACAGACAAAAGGTGGACAAAAAAACCGAATGTGGAGCCCGCCAGGCAAGGGGAAGTTAAGGGTTGGCCTCCCTTAAAATAGAAATGAGCACATGACGACCCACACACGATGGTCTGCATAGGAATTTCTCTGGATGTTGACAAAGGGACAGCGACCCGCAAGAAAGTTCCCACGGACAGTGACGGAGGGACAGTGGCCTGCAAGGGAAGTTCTTATGGACGGCGATGGAGGGACGGTGGCCTGCAAGGGAAGTTCCCACAGACGGTGATAGAGGGATGGTGATAGAGGGATGATGGCTTGTAAGGGAAATTTCCACAGATGGTGACGGAGGGATGGCGACCCGCAAGGTAAGTTCCCACAAATAGCAATGGAGGGATGACAACCCACAAGGGAAGTTCCCACAAACGATGATGGAGGGACGACGGTCCGCAAGGGAAGTTTCCATGCACGACAATGGAGGAACGGTGGCCCGCAAGGGAAGTTCCCATGGAAAACAATGAAGGGACAGCGGCTCACAAAGGAAGTTCCCACGAACGACGACATAGGGATGGCAACTCACAAAGGAAGTTCCCACGGACAACGATGGAGGGATGGTGGCCCACAAGGGAAGTTCCCATCGACAGTGACGAAGGGATGGCAGCCTGCAAGGGAAGTTCCCACAGATGGAGATAGAGGTATGGTGGCAGCCCGCAAGGGAAGTTCCCATAGACGATGGTGAAGGGATGGAAGCCCACAAGGGAAGTTCCCACAGATGACAACGGAGGGATGACAACATGCAAGGAAAGGTCCCATGGATGATGATGGAGGGATGATGGCCCATATGGTAAGTTCCCATAGACGACGATGGAGGGGCGATGGCCTGCAAGGCTCCCATGGATGGCGATGGAGGGACGGAAGCTCGTAAGGGAAGTTCCCATAGATGGCGACAGAGGGATAGTTGTCTACAAGGGAAGTCCCCACGGACGGCAACGGAGGGACGACGACCTGCAAGGAAAGTTTGGAAATGCCAGTGGAGGGATGGTGACCCACAAGAGAAGTTATGTAATTTCTAAACACATGGAAAACTTAATGCCAACCCCTTTAGGCATGTGAAGTCATTCATTTTATGGGTCCTAGATGATCAAAACTTGAAGTTTGCATCCCTTTTTGGAAAGGCGGATATTTGGAAGGGGGAAGTTGGAGGGTCCGTCACCCTTTTAAAATAGCAATGAACACATAGTGGCCCACAAAGGAATTTTCGTGGATGGCGACAGAAATGGCGACTCGCAAGGAAAGTCCCACATCCATAGGAAACTTGTCCCCAAAGTCAAAAATGAAGGAAAAAGTGAAGCAAGCGAGCAAGGACCAAGCAAAAGAAAAAGACTTAGTAAATTCAGATAGGTGAATTTGGTCAAAAGGAACTTTAGTCATTTTAAGGCATATGACCAACCTAGGCTTGGGAATAGGGGTGCGCAAAATGATTCAAGAAAAAAATAGCCCATCAGGAGCAAAAATGACCCATCAAGAGCAAAACAATGGGGGTCCTTGCCTTCAGCGGGGTGTGTGTGCAAAACATGCACAACAAATGGTGACTCGTTGGGGAAATTTTCCAGAGAATTTCAATGACAAACAGGAATCACGAACCTAGAATCTTTATTTTTGATCTTCACACTAGGTCAAACAGACCAGATGCTCAACCAAAGGATAAAAACCACTAGTCAACCCAACCCTTAGTATGTTAAAAATCTAAGTGTGTGTAGATGCGTTCATTCCCAATCCTTAATTCACTACAAGAACCTAAGCTCCATCAACTTAAGCTATGTAATTGATTCTAACTTCAAAAGAATCCTAGACATTGCCTTGTTGCCAGTTAGGCGTCCATAGCCCCAATGAGGTTATCGTTGTGATTCCCTCGACCATTTCTCTACTGTCGGTCGAGCATCCATAGCCCGAGTAGAGTTATTCGTATCCTCATGAAAGTTGAATTTTATTTCTTTTGATTTTGATTTTTCTTTTCTTTGTTCCTTTTCTTTTGATTTTCTCTTTTTCAATTATTTTACTTCAACCCGCAAGCAGGGAAGCTCACACTCAAGGCTGAGAATCACAATGGTGCTAAAGAAATTTTTTAGATTTTTCACTTAACTGGACTTCACAAAGGAACCTATAGGAACCACTAGATTCTTAAAGTGTGTGAGAGATATAATATTTTAGAATACGTCAGGAAAAGATGACACCAATGACTTATCCTCTTTGAATCTAGCATCCAGGTTACTTGACACAAACAAAAGGCCCTCACTATCCACTCTAAAAACTTGATTAAAGTTTGTTGAAGAAATACATAGAACAACCCCAGGCAATAAAATGATGGTTGTACACATCAACATACCCAACTAAAAACAAAGGGACCTCGAGAAAAGAAGCAAATAAAAATCAAACAACAAGGAAACTAATCTAAAGCAAACAAGCCTACAACAAACCAACTAACCTAACAAAAGCAAGAAAGAAAAGACTATTTACATGACACCTACACTACTCAAAATGGACTATGTACAAAAGTATTTACAAAAGACCACATTCAGGCAAGGAAAACTAGTTCTTATGCCCGTTGGATATCGTAATGCATGCACTAGCAAGTGAGTGACCATTACAGTTCTAAGTCATGCAAACTCATCCTTATACTCAGAAAAAAGAAGTTCAACATTGCAGAATTCAAATTCAATTACATATTCAAGAAAAAAAACAATTGAGTAGGTTCATTAAACCCATGGTAAATCCATAAACACGTCTGTCTCTCCTCATTCCCATAATCAAAATGATAAACACAACTATAAGAATTCATGGGAGAAAGGAAAGATAGAACCTAGATGTCGACATGTGAAGGTGGCAACGTTTGGCAATCGAGATCGAGCACTGCATCATCGATCATTGCATCAATAGCCTCAGGTGGACACAATGGATGGTGCAACATCCCTCTTGCATTACAAATATTTGGATCACCATCAAACTGATCAGGTAGTACACGTTGTGAAGAAAAAATTTCAAATTCAAGGAACCTTATACTTGATCTCGAGCTTGTATAAGGTTGTGAGAATGAGGTAGCAGACACCTCTTCGAAGTTACTAGTGGGACCTGCAACCTCAATCAGTTGTTCCTTGAGGAGAAACACTTCATCTCGTCGATCCTCTATAGTCATGGTGTCTACTTGACTGTTGTCCTATCTTCCCTAGGTGTTAACCTTAATTTTGTGATGCTCATTTTAATAGGAAGATGGCATGGACAGCTCTGTCCTATTGCAGCCTTCTAAACATGTGGGAGGATCAACAATGATCATGGTGGTAGGGCTCCTAGTTGCATATTTTAGTTGTTCCAGTGTGTCATACTCATTGGTAGCTATCGAAACACCCTCGTCTTTGTCTTCTTCTTCTTGCAATTGATGTGGCTCACCATGACATTCACATGTTTCCTCTTGATCATTATTGTTGTAGATGGAGAAGGACTTCCTCTCCCAATCTGGAAGCTCTAATATTTCACTCTCTTGAGGCTCAGGTAATATGTCTACATCACTACCATCTTCTGAAATGTACTCCTCCCCAGTGTCATTATACCTTTGTGGCACAATTCCAAGTGGGAATAAATTAGCAAGGGACACTAGCTCATCAAGGGGACCAAAATTTACTATGTGATTTTCCTCCAAGGATTCCCCATAAAGCCTATCATCAATTTCATATAAATGATCTACAAGAGGGAAAGGCCCATGATGCCCGATGGACAACATTCCCATGTGCTTTGCTTCATCATTTGAAGGCTCGAGATTGTACTGTTCTTCTTCCATTGTTGTCCCAACACCTTCTTGAGGACTACTTTAAGCTAAGTTGTCACTTGGTTCCAGCCCTTGGTTCTCTAGTTTGATCCTTGAAGTAGCCGCAAGAGGTAGTGCACTTGGCTACCCCACTTGTTCTTTAACTTGCTTGATGGCCTCTTACCATAGTTCACATGTAAACTTGAAATACGTTGAACCATGGAGCCTGCACCATCCCGACAACAATAACACTTCCAAATCCACTTGGTTTCTTAGTTCCAACCAATACCTCATGAGTCTTGAAACAAGCTCATTATATCTTTCCACCATCGGATCCTCATCATCACTTAGGAAGGAAGTTTAATGGTAAACAACCATGAATTGTATTTGTTCCCATTCTTCTAAATATTCATTTCCATATGCTTGATCACTGCCATTCATGAAGGAGAGGTCCTCTAATCTTATTTCACTTATGCTTTCATCCTCATTTTCTGCTACCCCAAGGCATTCAACCTCTTCTTCTTCCTATTTTTCAACATTTTCATTGGTTGTCCTAGCGTATGTTGTTGTAAACTTCATTAATTCATTCTCAATTGCCAACGACTCTTCTTCAAGAGTTGAGGGCTGCCCTTTATTGATGGAGAAAAGGCCCCATGATTCCCTTCTAATCGAGCTTTCATCAAATATTATTGTTGTCCCAAGGAATTCAGCTCCTTCCTCTTGACTTCTAGCCTTAGTGTTTGTTGTCCCAGCACTAACTTGTGTCAAATTTCCTGGTTCGACTTGAATGTGTTGTCCTCCAAATATTGATAGCTCTCCTACCTCATGGGATGACTCTTCTTTTTTGAGAGTTGGTTGTCCCAACTTTCCTAAACAACTATTGACTCAGGTGATAATGCCTACACATGATGGATAAGTAAATTCGGAGTGGGGTGCATTGTGGAATTTGCACCAACTAGTCATCAACACCTCTTCTTGTCTTAATCCATCCTTGTTGTTCAAGTATTCTTGTATCAAATCCTGGAATGCCTTGGTTGTCATGGTTGTCAATTCATCTTTTGGGTTTGTAGAAGCCAAGGGTTGGTATATTTCCCAAAAGGGAATCTCTCCTTGTAAAACTCTTTCAACTCTTTCCAAGACTATTAGACACTCCAATTCATTATTCCTGCGAGTTCAATGAATCCTACACTTGTTTTTCAATGCAAATTGTTGCAATGGTCTCCTCAATATCTTATTCAAATCTGCATGTAGTTGAGAAATGTTGATTTGTAAATGTTGTTCCATATCAACTCAAATCTTGTTTTCCTTAAAACAAAATCTGATTTTAACTTTCCAGCATGTAGGGAGATCTCCTTATCTCAGATTTCACTTGAATGTTCCTTTCAACTTCCAACTCTCAACTTTGTAGCCTCAAGCTCAGCCATGCCCTCCTTCTAGTGCCAGTTCTATTAATGAGTGTTTTTGCACCTTCTCAACACAAGAAACACATAAGTACGTTACCTCTCTTGAAAGGTAATTTCAGCGACTAAGTTGGAGAAATCACCCCAAGGTCTCTCAGGTGTCAAGTCATGAAAATTATTGGAATAGTTCAATTGGTTGATGTGTTTTTTTGGTAACACAGGGTCAGGCTTTATGGTTTACAAACCATGGGAAGTTGGGTCTATGAATGGAGTTTTTGAGTGCTGGAAGTGAATGAATAGTAGTTGCCCACTCAAAATAGCAAACTAAAACTCAACATGTTCATCTGATTTAACCTCATGGTGATGCTTGGAATCCTAATCTAACAAAGGACTAAAAGAAATATCAAAAGAGGAAATGGTTAAGAGAGTTGTTCTAAATCTAAGCATGAATGAATAGTAACAATGGTGGTTGCTACAATAGACAAATTTCCTAAACTGGGTTTTGCATGACTAAGAGAACCTACAGCTATGCCAAACTAGTGCAATCTTCTAAGGATTGATGGTTTTTTAGATTGCACATGCACATCATGAACATGCAATTGAACTAAGTTGCAACAATGAAATATGGAAGCCTTGGCTAAATTTGCACAACAGCTTGTCATCAACAAGTGCCAAAAGTATGGGTTGGAAATTCATCAAATACCATAAAAAAAAACACCATTATCACAGCCATTCAAGATACTACAAGCTAAAACTAATATGGGAGTAGAACCTTGCATGCAAGATGAGAAAAATCAAAGAAAACATCCATAAAATCATACAATGTTGTCTTTTATTGCCACGAAATTCCCTTTGCACTAGTTCTCCAACCATTTACAAATGAGGAGAAAGCCCTTATTTATAATTTTTCAAAGCCCAAATGAATGGTCAGGATTAATTTTCATTATGTGGCCCAAATTTGTTAAAATTTAGGGTTTCACCTACCCCCAAATATTAAGAAATTTAAAATACATTCTTTATATTTTCTCTATTTTGTCATCTTGTGACCCTAGCATTGTAGCAGTTTTGTCTTCCAGCTGATTGCCTTTGTTAAAGCTAGAAGTTGTCAAAGGCTGCTCTTTTGCTTGATGTATTCGCAACATTCTTGTAGCCAATTAAGTGCATTATGTTTGCAAATTGGTGCTTCTGAGAGGTAGATATGTTGCTCCTAATTTGGATGGACATTTCTTGACAATCATCATCATTTTGGTGAAATAAAACAACTCCCTCCATCACACATCGTATGTTGGTACTTTTATGGAATTGATCCATCATTCCCCCCAAGCATCCTTAAAAGTACCTGTGTCATAAGATATCATAATTTAGATTTCCAAAAATGAAAAATTTCCCCTATTTAGAAAATTAAAATGTATCAATTTATAGTCCATCAAGAATTTCATATTTGAAAAAAACTTTCCATTTTTGGAAATTTTCCTGTTTTAAGAAGAAAAAACAATTTTGGGAACATTTGCATTTCAGAAAAAATCTATTTCGTGAAATATTTTCGTTTTAGGAAAATTTCCATTTTTGGAAAATTCTCATTTCAAGACAATTTCCATTTTACATTTTAAAAAACTTTCCTTTTCGAGAAATTGGATTTCGGGGAGATTTCACTTTTGAGGGATGGAGCAATGCGAAGGGTGGCAGGTGGGAAGCCCGACAAGGCTGTGTCATAAAGACGACACTGGCAACCACGACATCTGAAAGGCGGTTAGAGGCGGACGGTGAAGAGACAATGGACAACCGGCAGACGGAAGGCAGAAGGCGAACAGTGGACGACGAAAAACCTTTCGCATGGGTAGAACCACAAGCAGAAGATGGATAGCAAACAGACAGTGGACAGAAAAACTAAATTTGGAGCCTACCAGGCAAGGGAAGTTAAGGGTCAGTCGCCCTTTAAACAATAATGAGCACACAGTGGCTCGCAAAGGAAGTTATGTGGACGGTGATAGAGGGACAACGAATGGAAAGGAAGTTCCCACGAATGGTGATGGAGGGATGACGGCCCATAAGGGAAGTTCCCATGGACGACAATGGAGGGACGATGACTATAAGGGAGGTTCCCACAGACGGCGACGGAGGGACGGTGGCCCATAAGGGAAGTTCCCACGGACGACGAAGGAGGGCTGGTGGCCCGCAAGGGAAGTTCCCATGGACGACAATTGATGGATGATGGCCTGCAAGGGAAGTTCGCATGGAAGGCAATGGAGGGACAACGGTCCACAAGGGAATTTCCCACAGATGGCAATGGAGGGACGGTGGCCTGCAAGGGAAGTTCCCACAAACGGGGATGGAGGGACGGTGGCCCACAAGGGAAGTTCCCATGGATGGCAGTAGAGGGACGATAGCCCACAAGGGAAGTTCCCAAAAACTTTGATGGAGGGACGGCGGCCCCCAAGGGAAGTTCCCAAGGATGGTGATGAATGGAAAGTGACCCACAAGGGAAGTTCCCATAAACGGTGACAGAGGGATGACAACCCACAAGGGAAGTTCCCACAGACGATGATGGAGGGACAATGGCATGCAAGGGGAGTTCCCACGGACGACGATGGAGGGATGGCAGCCCACAAAGGAAGTTCCCATGGATGGCGACAGAGGGACGATGGCCCACAAAGGAAGTTCCCACAAATGACGACGGAGGGATGGCATCCCACAAGGGAAGCTCCCATAGATGGCAACGAAGGGATGACAACTCGCAAGGGAAGTTCCCACGGATGGTGATGAAGGGACGATGGCCCACAAGTGAAGTTCCCATAGACGGTGACAAAGGAACGGCAACCTGCAAGGGAAGTTCCCATGGAAGACAATGGAGGGATGGCAGCCTACAAGGGAAGTTCCCACGGATGATGACATAGGAACGACGACCCGCAAGGGAAGTTCCCACGGACAGCAACAGAGGGACGGTGGCCTGCAAGGAAAGTTCTGAAACGGCGGCTTGCAAGGGAAGTTTCCACGGATGGTGATGAAGGGATTTTGACTTGCAAGGGAAGTTCCACAATTTATAAACACATGGAAAACTTAATGCCAACCCCTTTAGGCATGTGAAGTCATTCATTTTACGGGTCCTAGATGATGAAAACTTGAAGTTTGCACCCCTTTTTGGGAAGGCAAAGATTTGGAAGGGGGAAGCTAGAGGGTTTGTTGCCCTTTTAAAATTGAAATGAGCACATGGAGACCCGCACATGGAATCCCACAAAGGAATTTGTATGGACAACAATGGAGGATTGACGACCCACAAGGAAAGTCCCACAAACGATCGCGAAGGGTCGGTGACCCGCAATGAAATTTTTGCAACTTCCCAAAACTTAAAAAAACCTTGGAAATTCACTTAGGCATCATGAAAACATCCCAAATCCATAGGCAACTTGTCCCCAAAGTCAAAAATGATGGAAAAATCGAAGCAAGCGAGCAAGGACCAAGTCAGGAGGAGGAAGGCAAAAGCAAAAGGGGGGCCCTGCAAAAGAAAAAGACTTAGAAAATTCAAATAAGTGAATTTGGTCAAAGGAAACTTAGTCATTTTAAGGCATATGACCAACCTAGGCTTTGGAATAGGGGTGCAAAAAATGAGGCGAGAGAAAAACAGTCCATCAGGAGAAAAAATGACCCGTAAGGAGTAAAAGAAAGGGGGACCTTGCCTTCGACGGTGCGTGTGTGAAAAACATGCACAACAATAACATTATCTCAGGTAATATCTTCATTTTGGTAATAGTGAAATGTTTATATCTAGTATATTTGTTTGTTTTTTATAGTATAAACTAAATTCCTTTAATGATTTTATTAATCATAACAATTGGACATAGAATTCAGCATTGAATTAGATGGGAGTTGCATAAAAAAGTTTAATTTTTATGAGTTTGAAGAACAAAAAAATGAAAAACATGACATTTAATTTAGATGAATTCATTATTAAACCTATATAAATAACATCAACTTAACACAAATTTTCTTATGAATTCTATTTGCATTGCTTATTGTAGTCCATTTCCAACATGACTAGTGGAATTCACTCTATTTCGTTTTAGGTAGATGTTTTTATTGAGTTTTTTTATTTTGTTTTCACAATTTTTAGACCATTCATTTGATAATTTTATTAATCTTCATTGTTACACATATAATTCAGCATTAAATTATATGGATGTTGCATGTAAAAGTTTAACTTTTAGGAGCTTGAAGATATAAAATGGAAAACATGACATAATAGATTCAAATTCATTACTAGTGATGGTTGTGGGAAAACTTTTATTTTCAACTAATTTGGAAAACCTAATAGCTTTCATCAATTTCAATGCAAGTTTCCATTATTATTTTTTTCTCCATAAAAATTTCACCTTCATCACATGTGCTTAGATAAATTCAAGTGAGTTGACATAGTTGTTAATGCAAGTTTCCATTCCTTCATACCATTTAGCTTTCTAATAAATTAAAAAAGGGAAAATTTTGTGCAATTGAAAATTCTTATTGTATTTCTAAGCTACCTCATTGACAAATAAATAGTGAATAATTCGAAGATATAGCATCAAAAACCCTTCTTTGAATTCATCTTCTTCATGGCTTCGTTGACAATCACAATGTGGTTTTGAGAACAATAAACATGAGATTATCTAGTTTCCAAAGGTGGCAACAACTTATACCCTAGGTTTGACACTTGTTTTCTCCTAAGCACTTGTCCACACTCCAAATACTCCCCACAAACCCTAGTCTTAACATTGATCAACACTTACATGAAACATTTTTTGTACAAATCCTTTAAAGTACTAGGTTTTACACAATATAGTTGCAAAAAGAAATGAACTTTCCTCAAAAACTCACACAAAATGATTTTTTAGAAACCCTCCTTTTGTCAACACATGCATTAGGCATATAGAAAATTATTACCAAGTTTCATATATTTTAACTAGATGCATCAAAAGTTATGGGTTTTTTGAAGCTTGCTATAAACTGTAGGTTGGGGGCAGCAATGTTTGATAAGATATATAATGTTTGATAAGTCACATTAGTTATGCAATGTAAAGTAATTATTTGAGTTTTAAAGATATGCAATGCAATGTAATCAGCGATATCAATATGTTTCATAAAAAAAATTTGTGTTTCATAAAATGCAATGTAATCAGTGGTACGGATATGTTTGAAAATTTATGCATTACTCACTTTTCTTGCAGTATGGAGGTAGATGTATGCATGAAAAATATTGTAGCATAGACATGTTTGATAATTCCAAAACACTTGTTGCCTTCTTTCATAAAATGCTTTTGTGTGTTTCATATTTAATGCAATGTAATCAATAATATCAATAAGTTTCATAATATACATTACTTACTTTTGTTCTATGTATGTTTCTAAACATGTATCATTCAACGTCATGCTAAGGAAATGACCAAAGTCTCTAACATCAGAAGAACATGCAGTTAAAAATGAAAGGAGAAGAGAATAAAAAAATGTAGCTCACGAAGCAAAGGAATTGCAACCCATACAACCATAAATTCTCGTGAAATCTAAGAGAGATGTCCAATTGGAAAAATAAAGGTCACGAATGAGGAAAGTTCATGGAAGGATAGGAATGGATACTGAATTTGGGGGCACATCATCAACCATAGGTGAATTTCAATGCACATCGGAAAGAACATGTGGCTTTCCAAGTCCATTGAAAATCACATCTCCAATTGAAGACACACCATGAACAATATTGTGTTTAGAAAGTACATCAGAAAACACATCTATGTTTGAAGGAACTCCACAAACAACATCTCAAGTTGGAGGTGCAACAGCGTTTACATGTCAATCTCAAGGTATGTCATCAATTGCACCTATGATTGAAGGTACACGATCTATCCCTGATGTTGTTGACCTTCCTAATGTTGACACAAATTTACATTTGAGAACTTCTACTAGAGTTTTGCATAGAAAACCTACATTTTTTATTGATATTGATTCCAATTTTTTAAATGGATTCCTAATAATATTTCAAAACATTCATGTCAAAGATATGCATAGCAGATATGGAGTTTATTTTTTGTGAAGCTAAGTGAGGGTGGAAGATGCCAACTATTTATTGAAATGGTGAGGCAACTCAAATTTAGGCCCACCATGAAGGCTCTTGGGCTAAGATTTTCGAATGAATGAAGTGAAAACTACATTGTAAAGAACTTGATGAGTGCATACGAGAGCGTGGGTTCTACCTCACGTATGAAGGATAGTTGTGCCATACGACATGTGATGACAACAACACTATTAAGAAGTCAAACAAGGAAAAATGTGAACCTTACAAAGACAAGTAATTATTTGAAAATAAGTAGATCATCTCTAATGAGAGCCAAAGGAGAATTGAAATAGTGGAGGATTCAAATAGCAATTAGTTATGGGTATTCTCAGGTAGAGTGCCACAGAAAGATAAAAGAATTGCTCAAGGCTTGAGATCTTTAAGTGTGAATTATTGGAAGGATAACACAAGGACCTCTCCTAATCAAAGAGATGTTGTAAGAAGGAGAATTGGTAGTAAAATTTGTGAGCCAAATCCAAATAATTATTTGGATACCACTCAAACCCAATTTTGTGCTGATTTTACATAGAATTTTCCTGAAATTAAAATATGTCAAAGGTATTTTGAAATGCTAAAGCCTTTTTATGTCAGAATAAATAACACATGCACTACTTGTTGTTGTAGAGTTCATATTGAGTTTTCAAAGCATTATGATTTTTATCAATGTATATGTGTAGATATGCATACTAACAATGTTTTGCAGGAATATAACATAAGTCCTCCACCTAAATCCTCAAGGGAATTCTTATCTTCCATTTTATGTGAAAGAGAGGATGGTCAATTTTCTTACAAAAATTCATGTTTGGATGGCACATGTGATCATTGTGGTGGCATGCAAGATTTTCCAATTTTCCAACACATGGCTAGTACACACACAATTGGAGACAAAATTCTAGAATTTGGCAAATACAAGACAGTGACCTACAGTCTAAAATATGGGAAAGAAGCAAAGAAGTGTGAATTGGTCAATGATAAGATTCCAATGTATCAGTTTATTGGTATTTTCCATGATTAGGTGGTATATGAGTATGCAAGGTATACACATAGCACTCACTAGTTGGACTCACAATTCAAGTTTTGTAAGGACATGTTTCCACTTCATAGCACTATTTCAGTTATCGACTTCGTGGATAACTACACACTATAGCCACAGAACGAGGTGGAATCACAATACTACAACTCCACGCAGGTTGCTATATTTGTGCATATAGCATTCATTCATGCAAATGATAGTACAAAGGAAAACATGAAAGTATTGAGGGAGTATCACTTTTACATCAGTTATGATTGCACACATTCTATAGAGTTTTTGGAAGGTTGCTTTCAGATGATCTATGCTAATCGGTTGGAGGGGGCATATCATATGGTCAGATAATTGTACATCACAATTCAAGAATGTCATAATTTTTTACTGGTTGAACAAGATGCATAGGATCAGTGGTTTTCAACATATGTGGAACTTCTCAAAGGCCAGACATGGAAAGATGGAGCATGATGGAGCAAGTGCATGTATCAAAAGAGCCCTAGCATGAGAAAAAATAAAGTACAAAGTAGTGTAGACTTGATAGATGCAAGATCGATTGTCCAGTGGTGCAATCATGTAATGGGTCTAGGTAGTGAAGGTAATTCTTTAGTTCGTAGGTTTTTTCATTTAGTAGATAATACTAACATTGAAAAATATGAGGATTATAGTACATTAATAGGATCAAGTGAGCTACACTCTTTTAGAAGCTTCAATGCAGGTACTTGGACTATCCATATATGGAAGATGGCATGCTTTTTTTTGCATGTAAACTTCAAGCATGGAATGATTGTGAGTCAACAAAGTAGGTTGACGAATGGTCTATAAGAATTCTAACCCCACCTAACACTTATCATCTCTCGACGACTCTAAAAATCATGGAGATGCAATCATCCATTGACTTTGGTCATGTATTGGACCTACTAGAACCAAGTAATAAATCTTACTTATAGGTTTTATTGTGATGTTAGGAAAATACATCTAACAAGATGAACATATCAATTCAAGGAACGTTTATGTAGTGATTGCAGATGAAATTAATGAAGAGGGTACATGTTATTACCTGTTTCATTGTATTGAGGCCAAAAAGAAACTGGAGGCCCCAGTTATAGATGGAGAAAACATAGAATATCTTACAGGTTCAATGGTTGTTGTTGGAACATGGATTAGAAGGTACCCAATTAATAATTTTGTAGTTTGATTGTTTGAAGACTTTGACATGCATCAAAATATTCTTCACTACTCAAACCTTTTCATCGCCACCAACGTTCATTTGATCAAATATAAGGGCAGACCTATGAACAAGAACTTGTGGAAAGTGTGTGAGTCTGACCACAAGGCAATACTTGACACAATAAAGAGTAGAGAAAACTTGGATGGTTCCTTGGATTGATTTGTAAGTATGCACATTGAATTTGTAAAGTCATTTTATTGATCATTTCTCTCTTTCAAGCGTTTAAGTTTGATTGTAGAAGGGTTTACAAAATTGCATTATTGTAGATATCCAAAATGATTGTTATATGCTTCTCTCTATTGGCCACCTTTAAGTTGGTATTCTCTATTGGTGTCTGATGTCATATGCATTTACGATTGTTATTGATCCATTTGTGACTGTAGGTAATACTTAAGTTTGTCAAAGTTTAAAAAAATAACATCGGTTGCTGGTGCAAGTGTTCAATGGTATGAGAAACATCGATTGCTGGTGTATTTTTTGGTTCTTAATCTTCTCTTTCTTTTCCATCTCGTAGATTTCTCATATTCTTATATGTTGCATGTTTTATGTTAATTATGTGAGTGATATATTTTAAATTTATACATACAATCATCGAGAGATGATAAAGTAGTGAAATATGGGCCACATCACCATTGTAGGACCTTAAATCTATCTACTTATAGTATGCATGAAGGTGATAATAGATCTCATCAAGTATATGTCTGGAATTATTCAGTTATTACTCTTTTAATGATTTTTATGTGAGTCCATGTCTGAGATTGATAGGATTTTGTAGGGTTTTTGTGGACCAAATTCTAGTGAGAGTACACAACCACGGAGAGGCTACTACCCATGTGTTTCCAAGGGAGTAGGGGATGTACATTTTTTGAATCATTTTGGAATGCAAATAACTGGGCCACCTGAGGTGGATTGGAGAAAAGAAATTGGGCAGAAAATCCTTTTGTTTCTTCTTATATAATATATTTCATGATGTAGGCTGCAAATGGGAGGATTATTTCCCTGCATGTATTGCTACAAGTATTGACAAATGGGAAGATTTTCAAGATGTTCTTCCATCACTATTCTAATATTTGTTATTGACTTGGTGTATTTTTTGATATACAAAAATTATGAGAAATTAATAAAAGCAAATGTGTATATTCCTTAATATATGCCTCAATTAAATGTGTATATTACATTTAAAATTAGTTGTAATGCTTCATGGTTTACATTTAAATTTGTCTTCAAGGAAAATCATGTGGATTTATGAAAAAATGTCTTATATTGTACAAAGGCATATTTTATTGCCCCTACCTTATCAATCTGACCTAATTGGCAAGCTAGTGAGCTCACTATCTTGCCAATTCGGTAGGGTTGACAAGCTAGGGGTAGTGTATGGCTCATAGAAATGGGGTTTCACGGTGATTTCTTGATATGGATTTAATAGATGGTTAGATAGATATGTGACACTGTGTTAATTCATTGCAATGTTTTGTGATGCTCTTCTCATTTTTTTCATGTGGATAGTTGAAGTTCTATTAGGATTATTAAAGAATGTCATCATAGTCAAAGCACATTATGAGGCACTTGTCTCATAACTCCTATACTCCCTCCAACATCATCATAAGGAAAGACTCCTTCTAAGACCTTTGTCCTTATGGTCTTTGTGAGCATTGTGAGAAGTGGCTTCTTCTCCCACCTTTCACTCCACCTTGTCAAGGTAGGAGGAACATATTCCTAGTTTATCTCCCTCATCCCAACTAATACAGAGCAGGGAGGATTTTGTCAAATCAATCACAATCTAATCATCGTTTACCAAATTTTTCACTTGGAAGACCCTAACTTGGTGTTTTCACTCAATTTTTCTTGTGGCACGTCAAATAATCAAATTTGGGAATATATTTTAGAGAAGGCCTCAAACCCATGAAATAAATACCATTTAAGATACCCTTTGTGCTTTTCTTGAACATACCAATTTTTTGCATGGTCTACATTCAGAACATTCTCTCCTAAAATGGACTGCTATGTTGCCCTTTAAGCCCAATTAGGCCTCTTTTACAATGCATGTGTGTGATATTCTTTCCCTAGATCACCAATCTTCATTCCAAAACCTTGGAAAAATCACATGGAGTCTGAAACAACATATTTTATCACTTGAAACATACACCAACTCATCTAACAACAAAACCCTACCTCTACCTATCAAAACTAACCTAATACATTGAAATATTAGGCTAGGGATTGCACAAACAAGGTCCTAACTCCATCCCCTACATCTAAAATCCTACTAAACATGAAAAACACCCTATTTGGTGCCATTCCACTAATTTGTAGCAATTTCCACTGGTGGAATGGTTCAATATGTCATTTTTTCTCTCAAACCCTCTTGACTTAAGGTTTTCAAACCACTTCCAACAAATTTCTTATAAAAACCTTCAAAATTTATGAAAATATATCAAACCAATGCCAAAAAAATTCTAGTCCATGCCTCCATCATATTCAATTCACCTTATTTCATTTAATTGTATGAAACTGTACCAATGCCTGTAGCAGTAGATTTACATAAAAATTTGTAGAAAATAGAGCTATTATTATTGCTTGCACTTCAAAATCAACTTCAAAACCTTTCCTCAAAGTTTTTGAGGCCTATTTAAACTCGTACCACAACAAACCAATAGTTCCAACTAACCTTTGAACTGCATGACCATTCAACTTCCAAATGTGACAAAATTGCAAAGTTGAAAGCAACTTTTGACAACATTTGAAAAATCTAACAAACCTTGACAACTCTATCTAATACTGACCCCACATGACTTATTACATGTCACAAGACCAATAATCTAAATATTGATCTTGTGCCACATGCATCTACAGTTCATTATCCTATAAAAGGAAGCTCATCACCTCCATTTTTAACACACACAAGAGCTATCATACTTACATGTTGCTTAAATTTTGTAGATAAGGGATGAAAACCTTCCAACAATCACAATTTTATCAAACACAATCAATCTTTCTACCCTCAAAACCCCAACTCGACAATTTTTCACAATTCCTTCATAAAATCCTTTTAGCATTGCAAACAAAGTTTTTTTTCGATATCTTTCAAAATACAATGAAGAACAAAAAACCAAACATCATTCTAGATACCCATTATTTCATTCTTCAACATATCTCAATTGTGCATATGATTGTTTCAGACCATCACCTCTTAAAATTGACTAGTATGCTACCCCTTGAGCCAATTAGGCCACTTTTCCAAAGCAACTTCAAGGGATACTTCAATCAAAATTCCAAACTTTGTTCCAAAAATTTCAACAGGTTTCAAAACCTCAAAATCAACTATTTTCATCATAGGAGACAATCACAAATTCACCAAATCATCAAGCCCTTGTTCTAGGCCATTTCAAGCTTGTACAATGAGGGTTTATTGAAACATTTTTCTCTAGACCCCATTTCACCCTATAAACACCTCAGAAACATCAAAATAATCCTTCCCAAGCTTATTACATCAACTCCCAGCCTTTAGCATTGTCTTTTAACCAAACTTCAACTCTTACCCACCATTTTCAAGTCAAAATTCATGAAAACGCACCTAGGGTAGCAATCAAAATCCACCAAAACACCTTCCCTAATCTTAACACCTATGATAACATCTAAACCTACCCTATTTCACCTATTCCACCAAGTTAAAATCAAATTTAATGGTGGAATGGGCATTTACTTCATTTTAACTGCCCTCAAACCCTCAAAATAGAGTTATTAACCCGTTCTCAGAAAAAAGATCACAAAATCCTCAAAATTCAATTAAAACACACCAAATTAGAACCAAAGGTAATATACTTCATATTTCCATCAAACACAATTCAATTTTGATAAAAATAAATAAATATA
Organism: Sequoiadendron giganteum; assembly: GCA_007115665.2. NCBI lineage: Eukaryota > Viridiplantae > Streptophyta > Pinopsida > Cupressales > Cupressaceae > Sequoiadendron > Sequoiadendron giganteum. The sequence goes on along the minus strand of CM021107.1, from coordinate 27,259,486 downwards.
CGGAGTTGTACAGTCACTTGGAATAGTAGATTTACCATAAAATTGCAAGGAAAACAATGATTTCTTATTGATGCAACTTCAAAAACATCATTCCCACCCCTGCCTCGAGGTTTACAAGAATTTTTAAATGTTTCTCACCTCAACCAAAAGTTTCAAATTCCCTTCAAAAACTAAATGACCGCTAGGCTTCCTATTCTACATTTTTGCACTTTTGAACATGACCACAATTTGACAATATTGTAAAATATGACAATATGAACTCAAACAGACCCCTAGATAACTTAAACATTAGAAATGGTCTATTATGCTCTTATTTGATGAAAAAATATTACTCAAACACCTCACAACCTATTACATGACCTTATTCACAAAAAATGGACTTGGTGCCCCTACACCATAAAGCTCATATCAATTATCCAAAAGTGTGTCTCTGTATTTACATCATCATTATCATAGCATTAGCATTATCATTATCATTGCATTCTCATTATCATAGCATAGAAATCCCCATAGCATTTTAGTTGCAACTACTTCATTGTAGGATTGTATCCCCATCTCCATCTTAGCATCATCAATAGATTCATCAATCTCATATCCATAGCTTGCATTATAGAAAAAATTCACACTACATATCTAGCTTGGAAAGCTAGTGAGCTCACTAGCTTTCCATACACTGCCCCTACCTTGTCAAGCCTAGCGAATTGGAAAGCTAGTGATCTTGGCAAGCTAGTGATATCACTAGCTTTCCAATTCGGTAGGGTTGACAAGGTAGGGGCAGCGTATGCCTCATAGAAAGTGGCTCTCATGATGATGTACATCATCATGATTCCCCATTTTTATGAGCCATATGCTGCCCCTACCTTATCAAGCCTAGCGAATAGGAAAGTTAGTGAGCTCACTAGCTTGCCAATTCGATAGGGTTGACAAGGTAGGGGAAGCGTATGCCTCATAGAAATGGGGACTCACGATGATGTACATCACCATGAGTCCCCATTTCTATGAGGCATATGTTTCCCCTACCTTGTCATCTACACCAACAAGCCAAAATTTAGTGGGATAACACCTTTTCCCATCTCAAATAAATCTATAAATCTATCCTTCCTATCGATTGAGATAACAAATATATCTTGAGGACAAGACATAGTTTTGAAAGGAGGGATGATGTAGTGCAAGGCACCATAGGCCTCCATAATCCATGAAAGAGTCTAATGTTTTTTTTTTTTTTTTGATTCATGGTTTTGATTGAATAAGGTCCATTTAGACCATGTTTAAGGTCTTTTTGATGTTTTTGAGTCAGTTGTAGTTGAATTGTAAAAGTTGCTCCAATTTGCTAAAAATTTCCATGCAACTTTTCATTTCGAGGAAGTTGAACAGTTAGGGGTTAAAAATGTAGTTGTAGTCAGTTGGTTTTGCTTGGAAAATCTTGAATACACCATGTAATGGTTGAACCAAGGTTGTGGAGGAAATTTTGTAAGTTGAACATCAATAAAGTTTTGGTTTTTTGCATTTTCCTATTGTAATTTTCTATTACATTAGGTTGTACAGCCTTGTACGACATGCAAGTTGTCTCAAATTGATTGGAGTTGATGTTGAATTGAATATACTTTCCAAAAAACTTGGTTTCATTGAATTTCATTCAGTTTTTAGCATTTTAGAAGCAATTTACTCCATACCACTTTGAAATGCTAGGTTTTGGTGCTTTGAGAGAATAAAATGGAGTTTTGAGCCATTCCACTAGTGAAATGGCCTGAGAACCAGTGGAATGGAGGTAATTATGATGTTTTTTTTATTTTTTGAAGTTTGTAGGAGCAGGGGAGGAGGTTTGATGAAGACTAGGTGATGCCCTAGGTGGAAAATCCTATTGTTTTGGGCATAAAAGGTTGCATAGGAGTAGGGTTTAATAGAAAATGTGTTTGGAAACCATTCTAGTTGATATAATTTGCATTTGAAAACCCCATATGACATGTTGGGTGCTCTGGAATAAATAATTGAGGATTGGAGTTGGTAGAACCAATAGTTGACTTGTCAAACAAGCCTAATTAGGCCTCTGATGAAGCATAGTAGCAGAAAATTGAGGGTTGTGTTCCAAAGTAACCACCCCTATAAATTTTTATATGTTTTAAAGTGTAAAAAAGGGTATTTATAATAGTCCTCTTTTGCACCTGAACACACGGAATCGCTCTGAGCTACATTCAACTAGCAAAAGCCCTTAAGACTCCAAAGTGCAAAATGGTTGCAAACTTTAGCATGCTCGTATTCGGACACCATGACGGTTATAAACTTCTTTTCTAAGCCTATGGGATCGTTTTGGTTCCCTATACAATAACCTCTCTTTTTTTCACTATCTCAGAGGCCTTTTTCCCGTGGTGGCAAATTTTGGCTTGGGGAAAAAGCTATCAAATGCAAATAGTTGAAAGTTGTAAACTGGTGCAACTTTCATTCTACAAATCGTGTGATCAAATGAATTGTTCTGATGCATATAGGTGGGTACATTTATGCTAGGCATGGTCCTCTTTTACACACAAACATGCGGGATCATTCTTAGGGTTAGAAGGCAGATATCTAACAAGTTAAATGCAAATTTGATCAATAAAATAGAGAAATAAAACACACAAAAATTATAGCAGAAATAAGACAACATAGAGAATTTAACGTGGTTCACCCAATATGGGCTACATCCACAAAACCACAGCCATCCAATGATTTTATCATCCAGTGCAAAACATATTACAATATCATGAATAATTTCATGTGACAACTCCCCATCCCAACCGCTTAAAAAATGCTTTGAGAAGCTTCAAGAAATTAGGGTTCTACAAAGTTGATCTTTTTCTTTTTTGATGACAAAGCAAAAAAAGGTGAAAAAAAAATTCTTAGGGGTTGTCACCCCCAAACCCCCACTAGGATACATGAAGAGTGTACAATATATCATGATTAGTCACCACATACCAATAATCTTCCACTTGGAGACTGATTAGGCCCCACACCAACACAATCTCCCACTTGGAGACTGATCTTGGACGACACTATTGCACTTATAGCGCCCACTGGAAATAAGGACCTTGAACCCTGCTGATCTATTATAATTTTAACCATGAAGACCAACCGAAGTTGAAGAGGATCTCAGCTTCTCCCTTGTCACTTCCTTTGTAAACATATTTGTTGGATTAGCATCTGTATGTATCTTTTCCAACTTTACCTGTCCATCCTCCAACACTGACCGAATGAAATGATAACTCAGTTGTATGTGTTTGGTCTTAGAGTGAAAGACAGAATTCTATGCAAGATTTATAACATTCTGGTTGTCTGTAAATAAGTGATTTTCATCCTGTTGTTTTCCCAACTCATCCATGAAAATTTGTGGCCATATCACCTCCTTTGTTGCCTCAATTGCAACAACATACTCCGCCTTCATGGTGGATAAAGAAAACACCTTTTGTAATCAAGAAATCCAACTCACTATTGTCCCACCCACTGTAAATACATAGCCTATGGTACTCCACTTAGTATCTATATCCCTTGTCAAATCTGAGTCAACATAGCCTTTGAAATCTGTATTAGAGCCCCCAAAACATAAACATTTATTATATGTACCTCTCAAGTACCTGAGAATCCATTTTATCGTATTCCAATGCTCAACTCTAGGATGACTCATATACCTTCTAACAACTCCTACAACATGTGCAATATTTGGTCTTGTGCATACCATGGCATACATTAAACTACCTACAACTGAAGCATATAGTACCTTGGAAATTTTTCCTTCCTCCTTTGGTATCTTCGGACACATATCCTTAGTCAATTTGACATGACTCAAGGCAAAGGTGTGATGACAGCTTTTGCATTCTCCATATGAAATCTTTGCAACACCTTTTCAACATAATCAGCCTGAGATAGAAATAATTTCGTATTTTTCCTATCTCTTGTAATATTCATACCAAGGATTTGTTTTGTTGCCCCGAAATCCTTCATAGCAAATGAATTTGATAATTATTTTTTTAACTCCTTTATGTGATCTATGTTAGACCCCACTACAAGCATACCATCAACATATAAACATAAAATAATGTAGCTATCTTCAGCTAACCTCTTAAAGTAAACACAATGGTCTGAATTACACATGTTGTAGCCTTTCTAACCATAAAACTATCAAATTTAATATACCATTGTTGAGGTTCTTGCTTCAAGCCATATAAAATTTTCTTCAATCTACACACTAGTTTCTCCTTACCTTTGACCTCAAATCCTTGTGGTTGTTCCATATATATTTCCTCTTCCAAATCACCATGGAGAAAGGCAGTTTTAACATCAAGTTGTTCTAAATGCAAATCTTCAGCAGCCACAATACTTAAAACAGTACGGATAAAAGTCATTTTAACAACTGAAAAAAATAATTCATCAAAATCAATACCTTTTCTATGCAAATCCCTTTACAACTAATCTGGCTTTAAATATTTTCTTACCTCCATTCTCCTCTTTTAGGCTATAAACCCATTTGTTTGGTAAATCCTTTTTACCTGCAAGTAACTTTATAATTCCCAAGTCCTATTTTTCAGCAATGAGTCTATTTCTTCTCCCATTCCATGCTCCTACTAAACCTTGATATCCACCAGCATAGCTTCATCATAACATTTTGGTTCACCAGCATTAGTTAATAAAATAGAATACAAAGAGAGAGAAAATATTTCTGGAGGTCTACTTATCCTTGAAGATTGTCTGACATTCACTAGATTTTGTGCAATATGAGGAATCACTAGAACATCATTGTTTGGAGTATCATCCAGCACTGCATAATCATTTTCTTTCTTCCCATGTTGTTGCAACTGATCTTTGTACAACACTTTCTCAATGAATATGACATCCCTTTTTCTCACAATTTTCTTATTTTCAAAATCCCAAATCCTATAACCAAATTCATCAATGTCATATCCAACAAATATATATTTCTTTGATTTTTCATCAAGCTTGGTTCTATTTTCATAATCTACATGTGAAAATCCTTCACAACAGAAAGTTTTAATAAAATAATAGCTCACCTTCTTACCTGTCCATGCTTCCTCTAGAATGCCACAACCCAAAGGATTAGAGGGACCTCTATTAATTAAATAAACAACAGTTTTTACAACCTTTTCCCACATGTTTAAAGGCATCCCAACATGTAATCTCATATTCTATCCACGCTCCATTATTGTTCTATTCATGCGCCCAACCTCTCCATTTTCCTATGAGTCCTTAGAACCATTTTTTTCCTATGAATACCAATAAAGAAACAATAATCTTCAAAATATTTGCTGCAATACTCACCACCATTATCAGATCTGAGACATTTTAACTTTTTACCTGTCTCATTCTCAACCAAGCTTCTTCATTTTTTAAAATTTTCAAATACATTATATTTTTGCCTAAGGAAATAAATCCATACCTTCCTAATTGCATCATTAATGAATGTAACATAATACTAAGAGACACCGAGATAGGATACTTGAGCTGGTCCCCATACATCTATGTGCACAAGCTTCAATTTATCATTTTTCTTTTATTTCCCATCTTTGAGAAAACTATCTCTCTTTTGTTTTCCATAAACACAACTTTCACAGAAATCCATATAACACATTTTAGACATGGTAGAAATTTCTTTGAATGAATTACTTTCATACTTTTTGCACTAATATTCCCAAGTCTATTATGTCATAGTGTTGATTCAAAATCCATAGTAACTATCTGATTTTTTTGCCTATTGAACTGTAGCAACTGTTCTTGAACATTGATTTTTATCTGCAATAGCTAAAGTAGAAGGAATAGTATGACCTGTACAAATATATAAGGTACCTAATTTCACACCTTTTTCTACCACTAAGGCACCTTTTGTAACCTTCCAATTTTTCATTAAATGTAACAACACAACCTTCATCATCTAGTTGCCCTACTGAAATCAAATTTCTTCTTAACTTTGGAACATGCCTTACCTAATGTAGTATCCATTGATTCCCATTCTACAACTTAATCTTGATTCTTCCCTTTCCAACAATCTGATAGGGTTCGTTATCTCCCAAATAAACCAACCCAAAATCCCTTTGGACATAATCAAGAAGATAATTTCTATGGGGTGTAGCATGAAATGAAGCCCCTGAATCTAACACCCAAGAATCATAAACATTGTCAAGAGAAATAATCAAAGCATACTCATCACATTTATTACTTACCACATTTGCCTCTTTATTTCCTTCATTTTTGTCTCTTTTATTTTTTCGAGACCATCAATCTTTCTTTAAATGACCCAGCTTACCACAATACCAACAATACCTCTTATCTCTAGATTGCGACCTTCTGTCCTTCGATTTTCCTCATGACTTCCCATGACTTCTAGAATTTTTTCCTCTCTCCTTTGTTCTTCCCCTTCTTTATGCATTCAAAACACTATCTGATGTGTATGTTCCAACTAATTTTTTCCTATGAATTTCCTCACTCAAAATAACACTAATAACATCATCAAATTTCAATGTATTCAAACCAGAAATAGAATTGCTAACAACCATTACCAATCTATTCCAATTTTTAGGCAAAGAACACAGAACTAAAAGAGCCCTAACTTCTTCATTTACAAAATTTAAATGACTGGTAACCATAGTAAACTCATTTAAATGATAAGAAACTAACCCACCTTCTACCATTTTCATATTAAATAAACGCTTCATTACCTTATTCGAAGCAGTTGGATTTTCATATAACTTTTCTATGGTTTCCATAAACTCTTGAGTTGTCTTTTCTTTTGTAATATTGAATGCCACTTATTGTAACAGGCATAAACAAATACTGCCAAGTGTCTTTCTGTCCAAAATATCCCGGTCCTCATCAAACATTGTTGAGGGTTTCTTGGTTTTCCCTTCCAGTGGCCACCATAAATCCTTTTGATAGAGGTAGTACTCCATTTGCATCTTCCATAATTGATATTTCTTCCCATTGAACTTCTCAACCTTCAACTTACCCTCATCTTTCATTTCTCCCACTCAATCATGAGACCTTCTTGTAGATGATAACTAAGCACAACTTGCTCTGATACCACTTGTTAGGGTTAGAAGGAAGATATCTACCAAGTTAAATGAAAATTTAATCAATAAAATAGATAAATAAAACACACAAATATTATATCAAAAATAAGACAACACAGAGAATTTAACACGGTTCACCCAATCTGGACTACATCCATAAAATTGAAAAATGGTTGCAAACTTCAGCATGTTGTTACTCAAACACCATGATGCTTAGAAACTTCTCATCTAATCCTATGGTATCTCATTGGGCATATCTACAATAACCTCTCTTGTTTTTTTCTATCTCAAAGGCCTTTTCCCAAGGTGGCAATTTTTTGCTTGGGGAAAAAGTTGTCAAATGCAAGTAGTTGAAAGTTGCAAAGTGGTGGAACTTTCATTTTGCAACTCATGTGACCAAATGAACTATTTTTATGAATTTGGGTGGTATGTTTGTGCTATTTATTATCCTCTTTCACACCCAAACACACGGAATTTCTCCGAGCTACATTTAATCAGCAAAATCCCTTAAGAGTCTAAAGTGCAAAATGGATGCAAACTTCATAATGTTGTTACTCGGACACCGTGATGCTTAGAAAATTCTTGTCTAAGCCTATGGGATCATATTGGGCCCCTCTATAATAACCTCTCTCAGGTTTTTCTATCTCAGAGGAATTTTCTTGTGGTGGTGAATTTTTACTTGGGGAAAAAAAATATCAAATGCAAGTAGTTGAAAGTTGCAAAGTAGTGCAACTTTCATTCTACAACTCGTGTGATCAAATGAATTATTTTGACGTGTCTGGGTGGGTAAATTTATGCTAGGAATGGTCCTCTTTTGCACCTAAAAACACCAAATCACTCTGAGCTATGTTCAACTGGTTGAATCCCTTGAGAGTCTGAACTATAGTTGGTGTCATTGAATAGTGCACCCTTGCTGAGATGCAAAAATAAACCTACTAGTGAAACATTGGATCCGAATATTCAATATCCATTATGTATGGTTTGATGTTCTATGCTGATTTTTAAGTGAAGAAAAACCATGAGACCATAGACAAGGCAGTGAACTGTTTAAAAAAATGCCTCAAAGAAATTTGGTCTCATGGTGATGGAATGGCATGACGAATGCCAGGACATGCAAATTTCTATGGATTTTCATGGCATTCCATCACCATGAGACTGCATTTCTTTGACATAATTTTTCAACCAGCTCACTGCCTTGTCTATGCTATTGCTTACTATTATGCTTTGATAGATTTTTTCCAAGCATCTATAGCTTGTTCAAAATAACCTATTTTATGCTTTTCGCCATAGTAGCAAGGCAATGAACTATTTGATAAAATTATTTGGTAGACATGTATGAAAAATGTGGTAGCATAGACAAGGCAATGAACTTTTGAAAAAAAATCTCAAAGAAATGTGGTCTCATGGTGTTATGGAGTTCCATGACAAGCGAATTTCTATGGATTGTCATGGCATTCCATCACCATGAGACCACATTTCTTTGAGGAATTTTTTCAACTAGTTCACTACCTTGTCTATGCTACTGCTTACCATTATGATTTTATAGATTTTTTCCAAGAATCCATCACTTTTCTAAAAGCACTTGTTGTCTCTTAGCCATTGTAGCAAGATAGTGAACTATTTAATAAAATGCTTTGGTGGAAATGTATGAAAAATGTGGTAGCATAGACAAGGTAGTAAACTATTTGAAAAAATTCCTCAAAGAAATTTGGTCTAATGGTGATGGAATGTCATGACAATATAGGGAATTTTCTTGTCATGGAATTCCATCACCATGAGTGAGGCATTTTTTCAAATAGTTCGCTGCCTTGTCTATGCTATTGCTTACTATTACACTTTGATAGATTTTTTCCAAGCATCCATAGCTTGTTTGAAATAATATATTTTAGAATTTTAGCCATAGCATCAAGGCAGTAAATTGATTGATAAAAGGTTTTGGTAGTGAACCACGAAAAATGAAGAAGGGAAAGAGAATTCCCCAATGGGCTCCTAAGGTTTTTCACCTAGAAGCTTGGTTGAGGAATGAGCTATCTCTCACACCTTTTTCATTTTAGGATTCATTCAAAGAGGATTGGAGGGGGGTTTTTGTGTTGTGTGGATTTCCCTAAGTTCTGAAATTAATGAAATATACTAACTATTGAATGCAAACTATTGGAATGTAAAGTGCTGGAAAACACAATGTTGTATGTAAACATTAAACTAAATGACCTAAGAAAGCTTATGAAACAAAAGAAAAATTTGGGGAATGAAAAGGGTGTGCACATAGAAACTTACAGAGGATAGGAATGTTGTTGAATCTAGAGTTTAATCCTGGTTGGACACTTACGCCATTTTGGGTGACCTAGTCCTTTTTCTGTGAAAATTTGTCGGAACTCATTTCAACCAAAAGGGTACTCAGATCCACATAAAACCCAAAAATTCTTGTATGGTGGGAGTAGGTCACCACTAATTGCAACCTAGTCCCTTTCATCCTTTTGAGAAGTCTTAAAGTGGAATCTAGAGGTCTTGGTGTGAGTTTTTTGCATCTTAAGGTACCTAGATCTAAAACTTTGATTTTTGGTCTATAGGTGTCTTTTATTGAATGTTTTTCCTTAGCCAACAAGGAGGTGTCTTCAACAAGCTTTCAATCCACTCTTTAATGATCTCTAGGCTTCCAAGATACCTAAATCTGCAAAAACATAAAGAGAGAGAAATATGTTGATTGTTAGAGTATAGGGGTTTTCCTTGGTCAAACCCCTTTGTAGATAATTAAATATAATGAAGAAACAAGACAATAAAGCATGAAATATGGAGTGATTGATTCAATACCTTTCCATGATGAATGCTCTTGTGTTGTTGTATCAATCATCCCTTGAATTCCTTGTAGAGATGTCTTGATGACTTAGTATGCAGAAACCCTAGCTTGATTGAGAAGAGAGGTGGATGAGGAGTGAAAAGTGAAAGGCAGTAACTTTTGAAAAAAATACTCAAAGAAATGTGGTCTCATGGTGTGATGGAATTCCCTGACAAGTTAATTTCTATGTATTTTCATGGCATTCCATCACCATGAGACCACATTTATTTGAGGCATTTCTTCAAATAGTTCACTACCTTGGCTATGCTATTGCTTACTATTATGCTTTGATATATATATTTTTTCCAAGAAACCATCACTTGTCTGAAAACACTTGTTGTAGGCTCTTAGCCATTATAGAAAGATAGTTAATTGTTCGATAAAATGTTTTCGTAGACATGTATGAAAAATGTGGTAGCATAGACAAGATAGTAAACTATTTGAAAAAATGCCTCAAATAAATGTGGTCTCATGGTGATGAAATGCCATGAAAATTTGGGTAATTTTCTTGTCATGGAATTCCATCACCATGAGACCACATTTCTTTGAGTCATTTTTTCAAATAGTTCATTGCCTTGTCTATGATATTTCCTACTATTACGCTTTGATGGATTTTTCCAAGCATACATAGCTTGTTCGAAATCATATGTTTTAGAATTTTAGCCATAGTAGCAAGGCATTCAATTGATTGATAAAATTCTTTAGTAGTGAACCACCAAAAAATGAAGGTAAAGAGGATTCCCCAATGGGCTCCTAGGGTTTTTCACCTAGAAGCTTGGTTGAGGAATGAGCTACCTTTCACACCTTTTTCATTTTATGGTTCATTCAAAGAGGATTGGAGGGGGATTTGTGATGTTTGGAATTCCTTAAATTCTAATGGATTCAATACATTTCCATGATGAATGATCTTTTGTTGTTGCAACAATCAACCCTTGAATACCTTGGAGAGATGTCTTGATGACTTAGTATGCAGAAACCCTAGCTTGCTTGAGAAGAGAGGTGGATGAGGAGTGAAGAGTGAAAGGGAGAGCTATTAATAATGACAAATTAGGGTTATAATGAGGATAAAACCTTTATTTATACAAGTTGTGCCCTAATTTCCTAAAATAACACCATACAAGCCAACCTTAGGGTTTAGGAGACAAAATTCTGAAAGAATTTCAAGTTTATTTTTAATTTTTATGCCACATGGGACTAGGTCGCCCAAGGTGGCAAGCTATTCCACCTGGGAATTTTTCATTAGTTTTCGAGGGTTAAAGTTTGATTATTATTGTTTTTCGAGAAGCTCATCTAAAACACACTAAATTAAGGCTTATATATGCATTAAGGGGTCATTATAGCATAATAAATGGTTTATTTAGTGATGATATGCCTAGGAAAGTGTGAAAATGTATTAATACATCATACAAAACTTTGGCACAAGGCTTGGAAAAGGGGTGAAAAGAGGTTGAAAAAGGTCCAAAATCCATAGGCACGGATCCAAATGAGTGAAAACTGTCAAGGCTAAACTTTTTGGTGACACGTTTAGCCACCAATTTAGTGAGAGGATGAACTTGCTTCAAAATCACACTAAAGTAGCCACGTGATTCAGATGGTGAAGAATGAGAAAGAAGAAGGAGGTGGTCAAGCCCCTAGGATTCAAAATTCTAAGTCAAAAAAATATCAATGCAAAAGACACATTCAAGGGTGAATGATTTGAAAAAAAACAAGATACATAATCATGCGATGACAAGAACTGGAATGAAGAGAAGGGGGAAAGGTAAAAATGTTGCATCAAGCTTTGACCGTTTGTATAGCTAGTTGTGGATCAAATCTAGGATTTTTGTAAAAAAATAAGATGTGTACTCACTCTGGGGTGATGAGACTTTTGGTTGTTCGTCAGGTGAGAAGCCCAAAAGGATGAGAAACATACACACAGTTGGTATGCGCTCACACACACAAAGGTGGCTATGGGGAAATTCATGTCATTGGTTGGGCTTCCCGCTCAAACCATACCAAATTTATACCTCGCGATAACTTTGATATGGTGCCACAGAAGAATGTGATATTTGAAATGATTTTTTTCAAAGGGATTTTTCTTTGTTCGTGCAATGTCTCATCTTAAGGAACATTATGCATAATTTCTCCACGGGAGGAAAATTTCAAATGGACTCATCTTGCATGCAAGAGAGGAAAAATGTAGATGTCTCATCCTGAGCAACATTGTACCTAATGTTTCCAAGAGAGGGAATCGCAAAAAAAATAAAATTGCACAATAAAATTTGAGTGGTGATGTATGCCCCCACTTTAAAGGAATTGCTACACACCGTTACTATGAGAAATTGATTTAAAGTAGAAGAGGAGGAATAATACATGAGAGCTTATTTGGAAAGCCCTATGTCGAGTCATATTTTTTCGAAAAGCTACACCATGAAGGAGGTATTATGTCACATTTGATTCAACTTAAGACATGTTGTCCACATCCCAAGCTTGCTCTTATATGTTCATGAAAGGTTAACGACTAGTCAAGGATACAACAACAAGTGACATACGAGGGAAAAAGGGCTAACTGACCCCTTGCCCCCACTTAGTGTAGGACAAGAGTGAGCCGAAAGGATTGATGAGATGCAAGGTAGAGTGAAAATTAGTATCGATTAGAGGAATGAGGTGCCCCCATAAAATGGAGAACACCAAAATCCTTAAGATGTTGAATTTTGCAACTCAAGGCCCTACACTCATTAGTGTGATGACCATGAACTTGGTGGTAGGCACGAAAGGAATTTTTGTGGAAACATTTCTTTTAATTTATAGGAGGGAGGGAGAGCAAGTGATCTTGGAGGAGTCTCAACAAGATACCCTCTTAATCGAAGGGAGAAGGTGTTCCTTTGGTTTGTAACAAAGAAGGGTCTTTCTTATTATAGGATGCCATACTTATGCAAGGCGCTAGACATTGTGAGATTTTGGATACTCCTTTGGGGGAGTGTGTAAAATATAAACCATTAGTGGGTTCCGAGATGACATTGGCATTAAGCGAATATTTTTTTGTGTTTTGTGTTGCTACAAAGGAGCACTTGCTAAGTCTGGTGTAGAAGGATGGATTGAGGTGGTGTTGACGTTGGAGGAAGTTTTGATGATTTCAATGAAAGGACAAAATCCAAGATCATGATTGGATTTTTTTGTGTGAGGCTTGATAGGGTTACCGATACCTTATTCGTTAGCACCACATCATTTTCCACTATACACAAATTATTTCATGAGCTCATAAACGTTTCCATAGAGATTTTTCAGCACTTTTGGATCGGGTAAGGGTTTATTGTTTGCATTGTTGGCTAAAGTAGTTGAGGTGGATGCTTGTGAAGTATCGGTCGATTCTTGTGTTAACAAGATTGTATTTCCCTTAGTAGATTATTGGTTTGTGATCTTGGATTCTCCTAGGAAAGGAGGTATCAAGTCTAAGGAACCCCAATCATCGTCTAAGGATGTTTGTTGTATGGGTTTCAATTTTTTGGTGGGTGTTGAAGTGGTGAAGGTTTTGGATTTGTTTTTCTCAAGTTGTAAGACAATATAAGGCTCAAGATCAGTGTTGAGTGTGTACACTTTATTGTTGTAGATGCACTTTATCTTTCGATAAAGTATGGAAGGCACTCCATTCATTGCATGAATCCATGCCCCCCCCAAAATGAGGTTATATGAAACATCATGTGGCATAACATGGATCATTGTGTGACCTAATGTGTCCACTCCAACTATAAGAGGAAAAGTGATCACACCAAGTGGCTTTTGCCCTTTACTGTCAAATCCACTGAGAGATAAGGAAGTAGTTTGAATAGTTGATATATCAATATGGAGCCTATCCAAGAGATGGAAATTACACACATTAATAGTGAATCCATTGTCAATAAGGGTTCTCTTGATCCCTATGCATTTTTATTGAGATATGATTACAAGAGCGTCAACTTATTTTTGCACATCTAAAGGAGGGAGCTCACTTTGCTGGAAAACAATGATAGCATTCAAGCCTTGAATCATAGCTATTATGGCATTTTTTTGTGCATTAAAATGGATAGGATTTTTTTGTAAATTTGTATGCATCATGTTGTGATAGTGATGGGAGGCTTGAATAAGGTCCGATAAAGATATTTTAGCAGGAGTTTTTCTTAGTTGGTTAACTAAATCATACTCCCTAATGAGTGAATTTAATTGAGGGGTAGCAGGTAAGATTGGAGGGGATGAAGGTAAGGGTGGTGAAGTTGGTTGTTGTGAGCATGGGTTATATCTTGTGTAATGTGTATGAGCAATGGTATTATGACTCGGTTGCTGCAACACATTATTCTGAAGCAGGTAGAGGGTAAATTTAGGTTGAGATTTGGTTGAAGGGGATAAAGGATAAGTTGAGGATGAATAATATTAACATCCTCTAAATAAGGAGAGTCTCACATAGGCTCTACATATTCTTGTATGGGCATAATATTATGGTTGTCATGCATCATGATATCCTCTCTAGGAGGAGAGATTTTAGGAGAACAACAAGCCACATGTTCTTGATATTCAAGGATTGGTTCTTCTAAAATAACTTTTTCACAAGTAAGGGAATGATCAATGATGGGATGATTAGGAGAGGGATGAATAGGGAAGGGTTATATTTGATTTTCTTGTTGTTCTAAGGTCTCATTCTCTTGTTCCATACTATCTACCCTAGTAGGAGATCTTGTAGTAGCTTTGTCACAAGGAAGAGAGGTATCAAGAGAAGGACCACTATGGAGTAGGTTGTCCCAAATGGTAGGGGCATTAGGGAAGGGAGAGTCAAGAGTCTCATGACTTATAATAGGTGTATCTGCAAACATCAACCTATCCTCTTTGCATCGAGGTGGGATATTAGGAGATGGACAAGTTTGAGGGTCATGGTTATAGAGACTAGGTAAGGGAATGAAGGTTTCATCTTCTTGTTGGGTAAGTGCACCAATATATGACACAATTTTGGCTCTTAAGATGCCACTTTTTTTCTAAAATCAGAAAAATCTGATTTGCATGAGAAAATGAAGATAGTTACCCTCAAAATTTCAAGATGCAGCAGGAACAAAATTTGAAGTGCTCCGAGTCTAGTTTCTAAGCTACTATTTTTTTTAAATTAATTAAGATTAAGAGTCTCAAAAAGAGAGGGAAGGGAGGGGGTGGGGCGTCGGGGGCACAGGTCCTTTTTTTATCAAAAAAAATAGCATAGCGCCTAAGGACTCCCCACTTTTTGATTAACTTTTTTATAGAACTTCAAAAATCCCAACAATGAGAATTAGCTAACACCATGTAGTTTATCCTCATTCTTTCAGATATTTTTTTTTATGAATATACAATATTTTATGAATTTTCAAAGTGGAAACATCTTGAAAAATTATAATTTGAGTGTGCTCCCCCCTAAATTTTTTAAAAACTAATCAAAATTTGATTTTTTTTCATCATGTGTAGAATGGAGGCTAGTTTCAAAAAATGTAATGTGTTTCACATTTTGATGAATGAGTAACCTAAAACTAGCTAGCACATGTTGTTTTTTGACCAAAAATGAAGGCATTTACAAAAGGATTCATGGATCAAAACCTTAAGTAAATCAAAATTAAAAAAGAATTATATATTTAGATGGATAAGAGATAGGTTAACGCTATAATGATTTTTTTATATAGTTGCATTGAAAGACATGAAAATGAGATGAGGAGCATAGACAAAAATATGAGGAAATTTGGAAAATCGTGTCAATTAACACATCCAAAGCAGGTCATTTAGCAAGCACAAAATTTGGCGCTCGCCAAATTACCTACTTTTCACAAAACCTGAATTTCCCCTCTCTTTGGTTGATAACTTTGATAATGCTTAGAATGCACAATTAATGATCGTAGATGGATAATTGAGGTTTTACATTTCATACGCTCTCTAACTTGTTACCCTGATTGGATAACTCTTTATCCCTCTTAAGTCTCTCTCTAACAAGTATCACTCCCTCCCACATGACCTAAACTACTCTCTCAGTCCAATCCCCTCTCTCAGGTCTCTTTCCCTCCCACATAGGTACCTAAATAAATTTATCTCACTCCAACTCCCTTTCTCACTCTCCCTCTCTCTCTCCCTCTTTGGTCTTTTTATCTCTCTCACTCCATCTCCCTCTCTTAGGTTGTTATCTTTCTCTCTTTATCTCCCTCTCTCAAGTCTCTCCCTCCTACCCCCTCTTCCTCTCTTAGGTCTATCACTCACTCCCTCTATCTCCCTCACATTCCCTCTCTCTCACTCACTCTATCTCTCTCCCTCTCTCTCACTCTCTCTCAATTATCTCCATCCCCCTCTCTCTCTATCACACACACTCCCTCTCTCTCTCCCACTCCCTTTCTATCACTCCCTCCATCTCTCTCCCACTCTCTTCCACTATGTCTCTCTCCATCTCTCTTAGGTATCTCCCTCCCACGCCCTCTCCATCTCTCTCTCTCAAGTATCTTCATCCTACCCCCTCTCCCTCTCTCTCTTTGTCAAGTCTCCCCCTCTTACCCCCTCTCCCTCTCACAGTCACTCCCTCTATCTCTCTTCCACTCCTTCCCTATCTCACTCCCTCTATCTCTCTCCCTCTACCTCTCCATATCTCTCAAGTATCTCCCTCCCACCACCTCTCCCTCTCTCTCTCAATTCCCTCTCTCTCTCATGCCATCTATCTCTCTCCCACTCTCTTTGTCTCTCCCTCTCCCTCTCTCTCAAGTCTCTCCCTTCTACCCTCTCTCCCTCTATCAGGTCTCTCTTTTTCTCTCTCACTCACTCTATCTATCTCTCCAACATACTCTCTCTCACTCCCTATATCTATCTCCCTCTCTCTCCCTCTCTTTGGCATCTCCCTCCCACCCCTTCCCACTCTCTCTCTCTCCCTCTCTCTCAGGTGTCTCCCCCACCCCCTCTCTCTCTATCTCTCTCACTCCCTCCATCTCTCTCCAATCCCTCTATCCCGAGTACTCCCTCTCCCTCCCACGCCTCCCCATCTCTCAAGTATCTCTCTAACTCCTTGTATCTCTCCCATCCCTCTATCTCCCACTCCCTCTCTCTCCTACTCTCTTAGGTCTCTCCTTCCCATCCCCTCTCTCCCACTTTGTCTCCCTCCCACCCTCTCTCTCTATCCTCCCTCTCTCTTAGGTTTCTCCCTCCCATCCCCTCTCCCTCCCCCCTCTCTCTCTATCCTCCCTCTCTCTTAGGTTTCTCCCTCCCATCCCCTCCCTCCCCTCTCTCTCTCTCAGTCTCTCCTCCTACCCCTCTCTCTCTATATGTGTGTGTGTGTGTGCATCTCTCCCACTCCTCTCTCTCTCACTCCCTCTATCTCTCTCCCACTTTGTCTCTCTCCCTCCCACCCCCTCTCCCTCTTTCTCTCTCTCAAGTATCTTCGTCCTACCCCATCTCCCTCTCTCTCTTTGTCAAGTCTCCCCCTCATACCCCCTCTCCCTCTCATAGTCACTCCCTCTATCTCTCTTCCACTTCCTCCCTCTCTCACTCCCTCTATCTCAAGTATTTCCCTCCCACCACCTCTCCCTCTCTCTCTCTCAAGTAGAGGGTTTAGGGTTTAGGGTTTAGGGATTACGATTTATGATTTAAGGGTATAGGTTTTAAGGGTTTAGGGTTTAGGGTTTAAGGGTTGAGGGTTGAGGGTTGAGGGTTGAGGGTAGAGGTTAGAGGGTTTAGGGTTTAGGGTTTACGGATTAAGGGTTAAGGGTAGAGGGTTTAGGGTTTAGGGATTATGATTTATGGTTTAAGGATGGATGGTTTAGGGTTGAGAGAGAGAGAGGGGAGTGTTGAGGTTAGAGTTTTTAGGGGTTTAGGGTTTATATTAAGGATAGAGGGTTTAATTTGGTTAAGGGTAGAGGGTTGAGGGTAGAGGGTAGAGGGTAGAGGTTTTAGGGTTTATGGATTATGGTTTAAGGGTAGAGAGTTTACCGTTTAGGGATTACGATTTACAGTTTAAGGGTAGATGGTGTAGGGTTGAGAGAGAGGGGGGGTGTTGAGGGTAGAGGGTATAGGGTACAGGGTTTAGGGTTTATGGATTAAGGGTTTAGAGTTTAGGGATTACAAATTACAGTTTAAGGGTAGATGGTGTAGGGTTGAGAGGGAGAGGGGGGTGTTGAGGGTAGAGGGTAGAGGGGTTGAGGGATTAAGAGGGTATAGGGGTTGATGGATTAGGGTTTAAGGGTTGAGGGTTGAGGGATTAAGAAGGTATAGGGTTTGAGTGATTAGGGTTTAAGGGTTGAGGGTTGAGGGATTAAGAGGGTACAAGGGTTGAGGTATTAGGGTTTAAGGGTTGAGGGCTGAGGGCTAAGGTATTAAGAGGGTATAGGGGTTGAGGGATTAGGATTTAAGGGTTGAGGGTTGAGGGTTGAGGGTTGAGGGGGTATAGGGATTGAGGGATTAGGGTTTAAGGGTTCAGGGTTGAGTGATTGAGAGGGTATAGGGGTTGAGGGATTAGGGTTTAATGGTTTAGGTTTAAGGGTTGAAGGATTAAGAGCGTATAAGGTTTGAGGGATTAGGGTTGAAGGGTAAAGGATAGAGGGGTTGAGGGATTAGGGTTTCAGGGTTGATTTTTAAGGGTTGATGGATTAAGAGTGTATAGGGGTTGAGGGATAAGGGTTTAAGGGTAGAGGGTAGAGGGGTTGAGGGATTAAGAGGGTATAGGGTTTAAGGGTTGAGGTTTGAGGGATTAAGAGGGTATAGGGGTTGATGGGTTAGGGTTTAATGGTTGAGGGTTAAGGGATTAAGAGGGTAGAGGGGTTGAGAGATTAGGTTTTAAGGGTTGAGGGTTGAGGGATTAAGAGGGTATAGGGGTTGAGGGATTAGGGTTTAAGGGTTGAGGGTTGAGGGTTGAGGGATTAGGGTTTAATATTTGAGGGTTGAGGGTTGAGAGTTGAGGGATTAAGAGGGTATAGGGGTTGAGGGATTAGGGTTTAAAGGTTGAGGGATTAAGAGAGTATAGGGGTTGAGGGATTAGGATTTAAGGGTTGAGGGTTGAGGGATTAAGAGGGTATAGGGTTTGAGGCATTAGGTTTTAGTGTTTGAGGGTTGAGTGATTAAGAGGGTATAAGGGTTGATGGATTAGGGTTTAAGGGTTGAGGGTTAAGGGATTAAGAGGGTTGAGGGGTTGAGAGATTAGGTTTTAAGGGTTGATGGTTAAGGGTTGAGGGTTGAGGGATTAAGAGGTTATAGGGGTTGAGGGATTAGGGTTTAAGGGTTGAGGGTTGAGGGATTAATAGGGTATAGGGGTTGAGGGATTAGGGTTTGAGGTTTGAGGCTTGAGGGTTGAGGGATGAGGGATTAAAAGGGTATAGGGGTTGAGGGATTCGGGTATAAAGGTTGAGGGATTAAGAGTGTATAGGGGTTGAGGGATTAGGATTTAAGGGTTGAGGGTTGAGGGTTGAGGGATTAAGAAGGTATAGGGGTTGAGGGATTAGGGTTTAAGGTTTGAGGGTTGAGTGATTAAGAGGGTATAGGGGTTGAGGGAATAGGGTTTAAGGGTTAAGAGTTAAGGGTTCACGGATTAAGAGTGTATAGGGGTTGAGGGATTAGGGTTTAAGGGTAGAGGGTAGAGAGGTCGAGGGATTAAGAGAGTATACTGTAGAAGCTGTCAAAACCAACTTTAGACTCCAATATCACCCGCATGCAAATGGATACCTGTCACAAGGAAAAGAATGGATGGAGAAAACAAACAAGAGTTTGAAGAAATATTCAACCACAAAGAAAGTATTGATTGATTGATAGATGGATTGATAGACAATTACAAAGAGAACATATGCCTAATTATATAGGAAAGAGAAAAACCTAAAATGTATAAGATGTTGCCAAGTGTTCAAATCACACTTCATGTGACAACAAGAAACCCTAACCAACTACCTAGGGAATGATAACAAGATGGAGATAAGTTCTAGAAAAGATAACTCATCTTCTAGAAGGGAATATTATCTCAACAACATTATTAAATGATTAAATGCAACTTAGGACTAATATGATTAATTAAAACCTAAGTTAACTTATGCTAGTGTAATAATTAATTAATTAATTACACTAACACCCCCCATAAGTGCAACTTAGGGAGACTAGATAAGCATGCACCTAAAACTAAGATGAATGCAAGAAAGCATGAATGGGTTCCGGCAACAAGGCCTGATCAGGTACCCATGTACAAATGCAATAATGAGGTAGAGAAGGAAAACCCAGTGGGACAACCCCCCCTACAATGAGATGACTGCTGCAAAGAAGCACTGGAAGAACACTATGGAGTAACACTGGAACCGTAATTCGGCAAGCAAGGAAAGATACTTTTGTCTACAAGAAACCATATCGGAATCATAATAATGCATCAGCAGACCCGATGCCACGGAACACTCGAAAACACCAAACTGGAACAACCCTGAAATCCATAAACCAACAGTAGATGATAAAATGATGACAGAATTTGGAAGCCGTGAATCTCGATGCCGATGTCAAACTGAGACTAAAACTTTTCCATGGGAACAAGTACCATAAAGACTCAAGAACATTAACCACAAATTTAGTGGCCCTCCAACTGAGATGGATCCGATGTAGATCATTAACCATAGGCTCTCAATTTAAAGTGTGAACCGATATGAATCTGATATGTGTCAAACTAAGACAAAATATGGCGAAAAGAAACTAAGAAACCAGATTACAATCCATGAGATTTGTCATCAAAACATAATGAAGATCAAAGTGCATGCACACTCTAATCAGATTATTATGCAGGAAACCCCCCTGATGGAACTTTATATCAGTTCATTTATTACAATACCCAATGATTGTAAAAGGAGAGCATGCAAAACATGCATAAATTAGAAACAAAATGCAAACCTACTACATGCAAACAAAAAATAGTGCATGCACAAACCAATGTTTACATCTGCCTCCATGATGAAAATAATTTCAAGTTTGTGTAGATGATCAAATTTGAAAACATGGCCTACACCACTATGAAGTGCTCGAAACAAGCTTTCCGTCAATATCTCGTTTGCCAAAAACGGACATCATGGCCAAAAGTTATGAATTTTTCAAAAACTGAATTTAGCTTGCAGAAAACGAATTTTCTAGCAAAAAAATGTTTATTTCTAACTTGATTTCTGAAAAATCTAGTCACTGTTTATAGACAAAAATAAAAACCCAGAAATATTTTGATGCTAGAAATAAAACCCAAAAATTGTTTTTTGATCCAACAAGCAGAAGATGAAAATTTGATTTTTTTTAACCTTCAGCCAAGAGAAAAATAACGCGTGTCGCTTTTTCAACAATGATTTTCTCCAGATCTGTGCAAGATATGCAAAATCTAAAAGATACCCAGTTCAGATTTCGACACTGGCTACAAAACCCAGAAATTGTTTTCCCTGCAAATGAGTGAAAACCAAATTTTTGAAGCAAAAAAAATGACGGCTCCAATAAAAAACGGCATGCAACAAACCCTTGTAACTCCAAATAGCTCCAAACTCTTCAATCAAGAACAGGCATGCAGC
This sequence comes from Sequoiadendron giganteum, assembly GCA_007115665.2. NCBI lineage: Eukaryota > Viridiplantae > Streptophyta > Pinopsida > Cupressales > Cupressaceae > Sequoiadendron > Sequoiadendron giganteum. Next base: position 27,238,106 of record CM021107.1, on the reverse strand, counting down.
AAGAAAGCTCTGATACCATATAGAAGTTGTCAAAACCAACTTCAGACTCCAAGATCACCTGCATGCAAATGGATACCTGTCACAAGGAAAAGAATGGATGGAGAAAACAAACAAGAGTTTGAAGAAATATTCAACCACAAAGAAAGTATTGATTGATTGATAGATGGATTGATAGACAATTACAAAGAGAACATATGCCTGATTATATAGGCAAGAGCAAAACCTAAAATGCATAAGATGTTGCCAAGTGTTCAAATCACACTTCATGTGACAACAAGAAACCCTAACCAACTACCTAGGGAATGATAACAAGATGGAGATAAGTTCTAGAAAAAACAACTCATCTTCTAGAAAGGAATATTATCTTAACAACATTATTAAATGATTAAATACAACTTAGAACTAATATGTTTAATCAAAACCTAAGTTAACTTATGCTAGTGTAATAATTAATTAATTAATTACACTAACATATACAAGTTGAGGGATTAGGGTTAAGGGTTGAGGAATTAAGAGCCTATACGGGTTGAGGGATTAGGGTTTAAGGGTAGAGGGTAGAGGGGTTGAGGGATTAGTGTTTGAGGTTTGAGGCTTGAGAGATTAAGAGGGTATAGGGGTTGAGGGATTAGGGTTTAAGTTTTGAGGGTTGAGGGATTAAGAGGGTATATGGTTTGATGGATTAGGGTTTAAGGGTTCACGGTTAAGGGTTGAGGGTTGAGGGATTAAGAGGGTATAGGGGTTGAGGGATTAAGGTTTAAGGGTTGAGGGATAAAGAGGGTATAGGGGTTGTGGGATTAGGGTTTAAGGGTTAAGTGTTGAGGGTTGATGGATTAAGAGGGTATAGGGGTTGAGGGATTAGGGTTTAAGGGATGAGGGATTAGGGTTAAGGGTTGAGGGATTAAGAGGGTATAGGGGCTGAGGGATTAGGGTTTAAGGGTTGAGGGTTAAGGGTTGAGGGATTAGGGTTTAAGGTTTTAGGGTTGAGGGTTGAGGGATTAAGAGGGTATAGTTGTTGAGGGATTAGATTTTAGGGATTGAGGGTTGAGGGATTAAGAGGGTATAGGGGTGAGGTATTAGGGCTTAGGGTTTGAGGGTTGAGGGTTGATGGATTAAGAGGGTATAGGGGTTGAGGGATTAGGGTTTAAGGGTTGAGGTTTGAGGGATTAAGAGGGTATAGGGGTTGATGGGTTAGGGTTTAGGGGTTGAGGGTTGAGGGTTGATGGATTAATAGGGTATAGGGGATTAGGGTTGAGGGATTAGGGGTCAAGGGTAGAGGGTTTAGGGTTTAGGGTTTAGGTTTTATGGATTAAGGGTTAAGGGTAGAGGGTTTAGGGTTTAGGGATTACGATTTATAGTTTAAGGGTAGATGGTGTAGGGTTGAGAGAGAGAGTGGGGTGTTGAGTTTAGAGGGTAGAGGGGTTGAGAAGGAGATAAGAGGAGGGAGGAACAAATATAGATGAGGATTGACGATCCAATGTTTAGCTTAGAGGGTTGAATATTGAGGGCATAAGGTTGAGGGTAGAAAGTTTAATGGGTTAGGGTTTAAGGGTCTAGGGTTTAGCCTGTATAGGATTTATAGTTTAAGGGTAGAGGGTTTAAGGGTTTAGGGTTTAACCTAGTTAAGGTTAGAGGGTCAAGGGTTGAGGATTGAGGGTTGAAGGTAGAGGGTTTATGGTTTAGGGGATTGGAGATTAAGGGTTAAGGGTAGAGGTTTTATGGTTTATGAATTATAATTTACGATTTAAGGGTAGATGGTGTAGGATTGAGAGAGAGAGGTGGGTTGAGGGTAGATGGTTAAGGGTTTAGAGTTTTAGGGTTTAGGGTTTAAGATTTTAAGGGTTAATGGTATAAGGTTTACGTTTTAAGGGTCCCACTCTCTCTCTTAGGTCTTCCCCCCACCATAACTGAATAAATCTCTCCCTCTCAAGTCTCTCTCTCTTAGGTCTCACTCACTCCCATTCTACCTAGACTAATCTATGTCACTCCAATTCCCTTTGTCACAATCCCTCTCTGTCAGGCCTCACTTACCTCCCACACTACCTAGAATAATATATTTCACTCCAACCCCCTCTCCCACACTCCCTCTCTCTCTCTCCCCCTTTGGTCTTTATATATCTCTCAAGTCTCATCCCTCCCAACCCCTCTCTCATTGTTAGGTACTTTCCCCCACTATAACTAGATAACTCTCTATCTCTCTCAAGTATCTATCACTCTCAGGTCTCAGTTGCTACCACACTACCTAGACTAATTTCTCTCGCTCCTATCACTTCTCTCTTTATCTCGATTGGCGCTCCCTTTGTCTCTATGGAATCTCTCCCTTTCAAAACAACACATTTGGTGCTCACCAAATCACCAAATGTGTTTTACCTTAAAACGGTAAAATAGAGGTTGACCCCGTGATTCAGGCCCACATGCTTCTGTATTTTTTTGGTTCAGTGGTTTATCCATTTCAGAAATGCCTTTTTGTATGTTGTTGACTTCATGTTGTACCAATCTATGCTTGATCCATCACCTTTTCACCACCAATCTGCATGGTAGACAACGTAGAAGAAGACATTTTGAAGTTTCTACATCATTTTACATTATCTGAGGTAATATATTCATTTTGGTAATATTGAAATGTTTATATTTAGTATATTTGTTTTTTTTGACAATATAAACTAAATTTATTTAATGATTTTATTAATCATAATAATTGTACATATAATTCAACATTGAATTAGATGGGATTTGCATAAAAAATTTAAATTTTTATGAATTTGAAGAACAAAAAAATGTAAAACATGAAATTTACTTAACACAAATTTACTTATGAATTCTATTTGCATTGCTTATAGCAGTCAATTTCTAGCATGGCTAGTGGAATTCACTCTATTTCATTTTATTTTCAACTAATTTGGAAAACCTAATAGCTTTCATCAATGCTAATGCAAGTTTCCATTAATTTTTGTGTTCCACAAAAAATTCACCTTCATCACATGTGCTTAGATAAATTCAAGTGATTTGACATAGCTGTTAATACAAGTTTCCATTCATTCATACCATTTACCTTTCTAATAAATAAAAAAATGGAAAATTTGGTATAATTGAGAATGCTTATTGTCTTTTTAAGTTACCTCATTGCCAAAGAAATAGTGAATATTTATAATATATAGTATCACAAACCCTTCTTTGAATTCATATTCTTCATGACTTCATTGACAATCAAAAATTTGGTTTTGAGAACAATAAATACAAGATTATCTATTTTTGATTTAGGTGTAAACAACTTATACCCTAGGTTTTTGATGCAGAGAAGGGAGACAAAACCTTCAATAATCATAATTAGATCAATTTTGAACAATCTTCAGTCTCAAAAACCTCAATTCAATGCTCAAATGACCAATTCACATTCACTTCCTTGTAGCATTCACAATAGAGAAAATTGTTCATATCTTATCATATCTTAGTCAATATAACCCTCTCTAATGCATATAAACACTAAACCATTGCTTTAGGCCTTTCTATTCTTGAAACAAGGAGGGTTTATTCAAAATCAATGTTTTAGGCCTCTGGTGTAGAAGCACCTTGTAAGCTCAATTTTGTCAAAAAGGTAATCTTTAGTGAGCATGGTCAAATGCTAGGATTTTAGTTAATATTGATTATTTTGTGTTAAATAAGTTCAATTATACCATTTTATAATATATTTCGAGCTAAGGGAGTTCAATTGTGTCATAGCTTGCAATTTGGCAAAATGTGGTCAGAAAAGTTGTTAAAAGATGCAAAAGTTGCAGAGTTAGGTGCATGCAAGGTTAGGTAAGTAGAATTTAAGTTCTATGAATTCATTTATGTTGTTATGATTCCATCAATTTGAGGAGACCTCGAGTAAGAGGTGAGAGTATGGAGAAAATAAAGAAGTTCAAGAAGTATTCCATGTTTTTAGTGTAAAATTTTGAGTTTCGATTGATAAATCTATGTTTCAGACAATTGTACGGCCCCCTAAAAGTGGTTCATGGTCTAAAATATATGGGAAACATTATTGGAATGTATTACCTTTCATTTTTAGTTTTTTTAATTTAATTTCATGGAGGTTTGTGATTTTTATGATCATTTTGGTGCTAACGGGTATGAAACCCTGTTTTGGGGTTTTCAACACTAAAGAATGCATATATGAAATTTCCCTTCAGTGAATACCTCTATAACTTAGTGAAATGAATGCCTATAGGGCTTTTTCCATGTTCAATAAGGATTCAAGAGTTGAAGAGTTGATGGAAGTGTTTTGTGAGTTCTTGTCCTAGTCGATTTCTTGTGTGTCTTGACCAAAAATTGAGGTTTCAAGTAAGGGTTTGAGGAAATAATAGTGCTAAAGGTTGGGAGTAAGTTTTTAGATAATTTTAAGGCTAGTTTTAAATTGTTCCAATTACTGGATAGGTGTGTTGTGTTGAGGAATTTTGGGTTTCAATAAACCCCTAAGGGAAACCTAGTTTGAAATAACTTAGAGTGAGGGTTTGAAAGTTGGTACCCTATTGAATGTTCTAGTCCCTAAAATAGGTGGAATCCAAGGTTTGAAAACCTAAAAAAATATTTTCCATGGATATCAAGAGATTTTAAGGTGTTTAAATGAGTGTCTCTTTGTAAGAGTGGCCTTATTGGCCTAGTTGCTTGAGTGGAACAAGGCTAGTTTGAGGTATTTTCTCCAAAAGAGTTCATAGTAGTTTTGAGATATGTTTTAGGACATGGAAAAGGGTATCTAAAAATGTTGTTATAGTCTTCATAAGTTACCTAGTTCATTAGATATGAGTGCTTGTCCTATGAGGAAGGATTACTAGTTTTTAAGTGGTTAAGGAGTGAGTGATACAAAATTGGTGCAAGGTAACCTACACCTTGTACTGAAATAAAATGGATTCTTGGAAGGTCTAATAGACTAGGTTGAAGTTTCTTGATTAATAAGCAACGAGGAAGTTGCAAAATATATTGAATTGTAAAAGTTGTCAATCAATGTCAATGATGACAAATGAGGTCTAGGTGGATAGAGTATGGAATGGTTTTTTTTTTCATTTTTTTTTTCATGAATAAGGTAAATCAAGACCATTTAAGGTGTATTAGGTTGACTTTTAAGCCTTGGTGGTCAAATGTGCCAAAAAATGCTTTCTTGCTACAAAATTGTCAATATTTGAATTTATAGCCTTTTGAAGGAAAATCCTTGAATTTGGATGTAAATGTGCAAGAATTAGGTCTAAAAGGTTTTAATAGGGTGAATTAAAGGTGTTTGGGTTATTATGGAGTCCTTAGGTGTCAAACTTAAAAAGTTGCAAAATTCATGTAATGTTGTCATGTGTAAAAGGTCTAAAATGCAACTTAATGAAGATTAGAAGGTTTTAATGATTAAAAATCAGTTATGGGAATTGGAAGGAGTTGGAATTCAATCAAAATATGTATAATAACCTTCAATTCCTTTAATGAGAGGTTGTTGGTTGATTTGCAACCCATTTTTATCAAGAAGAACATTATTTTCCAGAAATTTACTAGTTTCTCTCACTTTTTTTGTTGTTGTACAAACTGTATGGACTCTAAGATGATCGGAAACTAGTTGGATGTTGTATTTTAATGAATTATCTTTCATTTTCACCTATTTAGAGGTTCTAACTCTTTGTATACCAAAATTTATCTTGTTTTTACTATTGCTACCTACTTTAACAGTGTTCTTGGATTGAAGGGTTTCATGATGTAATTCGACCCATTCCACTTTTTGTGCCTACTGTAACTTTTGGAATGGGTCATATAACTTTTAAAATACATTTCTAAACTATTTATAATGTTTTAGGTTCAAGTTTGGGGTTTGGGATGATGTTTTACGATTGTAGCAGGGTATTTTCATGGTGAAAATGAGGGCTTCAAATGGTGTTTTGAAAAAATATGGGAAGGACTATCCATGTAATGTATTATTCACCATGTGCAGGGTTTGGTAAGTGTGGAGTTTCATTAAAACCCCAAGTATTTTTCTTGAAATTGAGGGTTTGGTGTATTAGGGGTCTAGAAGTCTTGGACCTAGAAATAAATCAGAAAATTAGAGATTTTGACACATAACATACTGCTTTTTGAGGAATTTGAGTGAAGATATAGTGTTTAAAAGGTACTCTCTTTGTAAATTAGGCCAATTGAATAGCCTTTTCAAAGGTGAGTCTATTTGAATTCAATGTTGGTCCAAAGGAGTTGATGTTGGGGTTTACCTATGCTTTATAACTTGCAAATGGGTATCTTAATCATCCCTAAGTTTGTCAAGTGTTTTGGAAAATCTTGGTGAAAACGCCCATGAACTGGGTTACCTATGCTGCAAGAGAAAGCTTGGTAGAAGTTGGGATATTTAGTTGAACATCTGATTTTTCTTTGGAATCTGATTGATTCTCATTGATTTGGTATATTGAATGGTTTCCATCCCTCTCTACATCAAAAAGGTGTTTCTTGGTAAGTTAAGTGATCAATTTGTGTTTGGTTTATTATTTTAATCTTGTTAGAGCCTTAATAGGCTCATGCAAAGCCCTTATACCTTAGTGTGGATTGGAGTCCTTAGAAGCCTATTTCCTTTGATGAAACTTTGAAAGAGTGTGTGTAAGTATTTAATATCCCTCCTCTAAATCTTTGAACAAGTTCATTATGGATCCCTACATGTACTGCATCAGCCTCTAGCTACTTTACCAACTCTTCAAACACACTCAAAATCCCTACTCTATTATCTAAACCTACATACATATAACTCCATCATATCAAAAATTTTGTCTAGCATAGACATGTTTCATAATTCCAAATAGATCATTGTCTTCTTTCATAAATTTCTTTGGTGTGTTTCATATTTAATGCAATGTAATCAATTATATCAATATTTTCATAAAATGCATTACTTACTTTTGTTCTATGTCCGTTTGTGGTTCTAAGTGTGTTTGTGAACATGTAGCATTGAATGTCATGCCAAGGAAATGATTGAAGCCTCTAACACCAGAACAATGTGCAATTAAAAATTCAAGGAGAAGAGAATAAAAAAATCTAACTCGTGAAGCAAAGGAATTGCAGCCCATACAACCAAAAATTCTTGTGCAATCTAAGAGAGATGTCAAATTGGAAAAACAAAGGGCACGAATGAGGAAAGTTCATGGAAGGATAGGAATGGATACCAAATTTGGGGGCACATCATCAACCAAAGGTGAATCTCAATGCACATCTCCAGTTGAAGACACATCAGCAACAACATGTGGTTTTCCAAGTACATCAGAAATAACATCTTCAATTGAAGACACACCATCAACAACATTGAGTTTTGAAAGTACATCTGCAAACACATCTCTATTTTAAGACACTATACAAATGACATCTCAAGTAGGAGGTACAACATTGTTTACATGTCAATCTCAAGATATGTCATCAATTGCACCTCTGATTGAAGGTACGTAATCTATCCCCGGTGTTGTTGACCTTCCCAATGTTGACACATATTTACATTTGAGAACTCCTCCTAGATTTTTGCATAGAAAACCTATGTTTTTTATTGATATTTATTCCAATTTTTTGAAATGGATTCCTAATAAGATTCCAAAATGTACATGTCAAAGATATGCACAAAGGATATGGAGTTTATTTTTTGTGAAGCTAAGTGAGGGTGGAAGATGTCAGCTATTTTTTGAAATGATTAGGCAACTCAAATTTAGGCCCACCATGAAGGCTCTTGGGATAATATTTTTGAATGACTCAAGTGAAAATTTTATTGTAAATAACTTGATGAGTGCAAATGAGAGAGTGAGCTCTACCTCACACACGAAGATAGTTGTGCCACACAATGTGTGATGACAACAACACTGTTAAGTAGTCGAACAAGGAACAAGGGGAACCTTACAAATGTAAGTAATTCTTTGAAAATAAGTAGATCATCTCTAATGAGAGCCAAAGGTAGGCATCAAAGAATGGAGGATCCAAATAGCAATGAGTTATGATCATTCTCAGGTAAAGTGCCATGAAAAGATACAAGAATTGCTCAAGGCTTGAGAACTTTAACTGTGAATTATTGGAAGGATAACACAAGGACCTCTCATAATAAAAGATATTTTTTAAGAAGGAGAATTGGTAGTAAAATCCATGAGCCACATCCAATGCATTATTTGGATACCACTCAAACCCGTTTTTTTGCTGATTTTGTACAAAAGTTTCCTAAAATAAAAATATGTCAAAGGTATTTTTAAATGCTAAAGCCTTTTCATGTCAAAATAAATCACACACACACACTACTTGTTGTTGTAGGGTTCATATTGAGTTTTCTAACCATTATGATTTTTATCGACGTATATGTGTAGATATGCATACTGACAATATTTTGTAGGAATGTAACATAATGCCTCCACCTAAATCATCAAGGAAATTTGTCTTCCTTTTTATGTGAAAGAGAGGATGGTCAATTTTTTTAAAAGTCATGTTTGAATGGAACATGTAATCATTGTGGTGGCATGCAAAATTTTCCTACACATGGCTAGTACACACACAATTGGAGACAAAATTATGGAATTTGGCAAATATAAGACAGTGGCATACAATCTAAAATATGGGAAAGAAGCAAAGAAGTGTGAATTGATCAATGATAAGATTCCAGTGTATCAATTTATGGGAATTTTTTGTGATCAGGGTGTCTATGAGTATGCAAGGCATACACACGAAGCACAATGGCTGGACTCACAGTTCAAGTTATGCAAGGAAACATTTCCACTTCGTCGAATCGTTTTAGTTTTCAACTTCGCTGAGAACTACACACTGCAACCACAAAACGAGGTGCAATCACAGTACTACAACTCCATGTAGGCTGCTATATTTGTGCATATAGCATTCATTCATGCAAATGATAGTACAGAGCAAAATAGGAAAGTATTGAGTGAGTATCACTTTCACATCAGTGATGATCGCACACATTCTACAAAGTTTCTGCAAGGTTTCTTTCATGTTCTATGTTGATTTGGCTAGCAGGGGCATATCATTTAGTCAACATATCATATGGTTAGATAATTGTACATCACAATTCAGGAACTCCAAAAAAATTTACTGGTTGATCAGGATGCATAGGATCAGTGATTTTCAACATATGTGGAAATTCTCAGAGGTTGGGCATGGAAAGGGGGAGCATGATGGAGCAGATCCATGTATCAAAAGAGCCCTAGCACGAGTAGAGTTAAAGTACACAAACAGTGTAAAGTTGACATATGCAAGATCAATTGTCTAGTGGTGCAATGGTGCAATGGGTCCAGGTAGTGAAGGTAATTATTTAGTTCATAGAATTTTTCATTTAGTAGATGATACTAACATTGAAAAATATGAGGATTGTTGTACACTAATAGTATCAAGTGACCTACACTCTTTTAGAAGCTCCAGTGTAGGTACATGGACTATCTATACATGGAAGATGGCATGATTTTGTTTTGCATGTACACTTCAAGCATGGAATGATTGTGAGTCAACAAAGTGGGTTGAAAAATGGTCTGTAAGAATTCTAACCCCACTTGACACTTATCAACTCTTGATGGCTCTACAAATCATGAAGATGTAATCATCCATTGAATTTGATCATGTATCAGACCTACTAGAACCAGGTAATATATCTTACTTATAGGTTTTATTATGATGCTCAATAAATACATCTAACAACATGAAAATATCAATGTAGGGCATGTTTATGTAGTGATTGTGGATGAAGACAATGAAGAGGGTACAGATTATTACTTGTATCATTGTATCGAGGCCAAAAATAAATTGGAGGCCCTAGTTATAGACGAATAAAACATAGAATATCCTATAGGTTCGGTGGTTGTTACTGGAACATGGCTTCAAAGGAATCTAGTTAATAATGTTGCAGTTTGGTTGTTTGATGAATTCGACATGCATTGGAAGATTCTTCACTACTCAAACCTTGTTGTCGCAAACAATGTTCATTTGATCAAATATAAGGGCAGACCTGCAAACAAGAACTTGTGGAAAGTGTTTGAGTCTGACCACGAGGCAATACTTGACACAATAAAGAGTAGACCAGACCCAGATGGTTCCCTGGATTGATTTGTAAGTATGCACATTGAATTTGTAAAGTCATGTTATTGATCATTGCTTTCTTTCAATCGTTTAAGTTTCATTGTATAAGGGTTAGCAAAATTGCATTAATGTAGATATGCAAAATGATGGTTATATGTTTCTCTCTATTGAGCTCCTTTAAGTTGCTATTTTGATCAATAATAGGGAGGTTAACTAATTAAAAACACAAGTTCATCCAAATCAAACCAACATTTATCCCTAACAACTCTTTTTCATCAACTCTTCACTACTTCAACCTAGCTTCCTTGTACATGTCCAAACACCAAAACCTGGGCATAACTATCGACCCTCTAAACAAACACACAAACCATTTAGGGTTTCAGATACCCGTTACGCTCATTCCAAACATATCTCAAATGGGCATATCACTCTTTTGGACCAACACTTTGCAATCAGGCTTTTTCACCATTTTAGACCCCCAAATAGGTCACTTTTTAAAGGACCTATACCTTATAAATTCATTTCCACCCAAATTTTGATTTGGTGGCACTCACCAGAGAACACAACACCAAATTACATAATTAATTTGTAGAGACACATTTCCCAAACCACCCTACCATGATACCCTCATTTCTTGCTCTTTACATGGGGGTTTATTGAAAACAAATCTTCCAGGGCTTTCCTAACCCAACCATTACCTCCAACACTTCATAAAACACTTGTACAAACTCAAAAGGATAGAAGATATTTTTTTCCCCCAAGTTTCCTATCATTTTCCTACTCAAACCACTCAATTTCACCCAAATTAGGTCACTTTTTCAAAGGGACTCTACTTTAAGCTTTCCCTTTCACTCAAAACTCAATTGGGAATCCTTCTACATGTGTTCAAACCAAAGAATCCACCATTTACCCTCAAACAATCATCCACCCAAGCACTAAATCACAAAACCCTCCTTTTAAGCCAAATAACATAGGGCTTATTGAAAACCACACATCCAGCCCTCACTAAAACTTTCCAATACCTCAAATGGGTATAAATACCTATGCCCAAACTTAATTCATCAATAAATAATGTTGTACAACCTTTTTACACACTTTACTATCTCAAAACCTAACTGTTTCACTTTGAAAACTCAAATTTTCACTCTAGGGCTTCATGCCTGACAGAACATTCGACCTCCCTTGCACAAATTCCACATTCCCACGCTAGTTTATTGATGTTACAAACCCATTCCTCAAGTTATAGTGGCCACAATGAGAGGAATGGGTCAGTTTACTATATTAAATGACTTTCAAACCTTATTTTACATCTTCACTCATTCATCCTAACTAGACTCAACTAAGAAAATGGAGGATAATGTGCTTTGCACCATATTCCCTATTAGTGTTTGATTTCATATGCATTGACGATTTTCATTGATCCTTTCTGATTGTGACTATAGGTAATACTGAATTTTGTCAAAGTTTAAGAAAATAACATTGGTTTGTGGTGCAAGTATTCAATGGTATGAGAAACATCGGTTGTTGGTGCATTTTTTGGTTGTCAATCTTCTCTTTCTTTTCCATCTCATAGATTTATCGGATTCTTATATGCTACATGTTTTATGTTAGTGATATATTTGAAATTTATATGTAGGATCATTGAGAGAAGAGAAAGTAGCGAAGGGCCACATCACCATTGTAGGACCTTAAATCGACCTCCTTATCTAGAATGCATGAAGGTGATAGTAGGTCTCGTTAGGTGTATGACTGACATTATTTAGTTATTTCTCTTTTAATGATTTTTATGTGAGTCCATGTCTAAGATTGATAGGCTTTTTCAAGTTTTTTGTGGACCAAATTCCTATGCGATTACACAACCACATAGAGGCTAATACCCATGTGTTTTGTAGGGAGCAAGGGATGTACATGTTTTGAAGCATTTTGGAATGCAAATAACTGGGCTAGCTAAGGTGGATTGGAGAAACAAAACTAGGCAGCAGCTCCTTTTGTTTCTTCTTCTACAATATATTTCATGATCTTTGTTGCAAATGGGAGGATTATTTCCTTGCATGTATTGCTACAAGTATTCACAAATGGGAAGATTTTCAAGATGTTCTTCCATCACTATTGCAATATTTTTCATTGACTTAGTGTATTTTTTTATATATAAAAATTATGAGAAATTAATACATGCAAATGTGTATATTCCTTAATATATGCCTCAATTAAATGTGTATATTACATTTAAAATTATTTGTAATGCTTCATGGTTTACATTTAAAGTTTTCTTCAAGGAAAAGCATGTGGATTTATGAGTAAGAATGAAATAATGTCTAATGTAATTGTAGAAAGGCATATTTTATTGCCCCTACCTTGTTAATCCTACTGAATTAGCAAGCTAGTGAGCTCACTAGCTTGCCAATTATGCAGGGTTGACAAGGTAGGGGCAGCATATGCCTCATATAAATTGATGCAACCTAGGTTTTCTCTAACATTCTCAATTCCACCTAAGACTCCTTTGGAGCAACTTGCTAAAAACTTGAAAACAACATTGTCCAACCTTACTTTTTCATGTAAAAACAACCAAATGCCCCCTAGGGCATCACCAAGAATCAGTATGTGCACCTCCCCTACTCAAGAAACAATGAAAACATGTTTATCTATCTCAACTAAGCCTATCCACCGAGTTACAACATCATACTATGGGTGGAAGGCTTAAAACACCATTTTAAATGCACTCAATCCCTTGAAACAGGGCTCACAGACCGACCTCCAGTAAAATGCCTATTAAATGCACAAAATTTAATGAAATTTATTCAAACCAAGTTTTTGAAATAATTAATTTTTTTTCCCACTAGTTTCCATTAAGAAGTAAGCACAACCACCCTGTAAAGAACCGTACAGTAGCAATAAACTTCAAAAATTCTAGAAAAACTCAGAAAACGGCATGGGAATAACAATATTTTATTGTTTTTCTTTCTAACTTGGTTTCTCCAACCTCAAACTAGAACATAATAAGCCTTTTCAAACATGAAAAACACCAACTACCATCCTACAACTGACTCCAACCAATTTTCAAACTTGTTATGGATGTTGGAGTACAAATTTATTCTTTTTTACATTGGGCAACATTAACCAGTTTGCCAAACCACCATTGGGCAACATTAACCAGACTTCCAAACCACCAATTCCTCCACTTTTAGGGCATGATAAGCCCTCTAACATAACAAGCCCCAAAACCCTCTTCATTCACAAGTTAGGCAAGGGTTTATTGAAAAACCATACTCCAAAAATTCCCACAGCCAACCAAAGCCTGAAACACCTTCAAAAGGGCTTGCACAAGCTTAAAAGTTCAAGAGTTATCACCACCCCCAAAGAATTCTTCAATAGCACTAAACCACCATTTTCCACTAAAAAATGCACCATTTAAAATCTAGGGCATCACCTAAAAACCCTCTATTTTCCTCCCTTGCACACAAAACTTTTCACACATGTTTTATAACCCTAAATAAGCCTTTCCATCGAATTACAAAATCATACAATGGGTGGAAGGCTTAATATGACATTTTAATGCACTCAAAACCCTTAAAAAAGGTATACTGACCGACCCTTCAATAATTGGCTTCTAAAATGCACAAAATCACTTGAAATCCAACCAAAAAAAACTAGAACGGAGTTAAGTCTGTTTCCCACCTAATTCCATTGAAAAGAGAACGCAATCGCACTGAGCTACATTCAACTGGTTCGATCCCTTAAGGGTCCAAAGTGTAAAAGGGAAGAAATCTTTGAAGGGGTATTACTCATAAATCGTGGTGCTTACAAAATATTTTTTTGAACCTACAAGATCATGTTGGGTCCCTCTACAATAACCTCTCTTGGTTTTTGCTATTTCGGAGGCATTTTTTTGTAGTGTCCAGTTTTCACTTGATGGAAAAGGTGTCAAATGCAAGTAGTTGAAAGTTGCAAAGTGGTGCAACTTTCGTTCTGTAGCTCGTGTGACCTAATGGAATATTCCAATGCATCTAAATAGGTATGTTTATGCTATGCATGGTCCTCTTTCACACCCAAACACATGGAATCACTCTAAGCTACATTTAACCAGATCAATCCCTTAAGGGTCCAAAGTGCAAAATGACTACAAACTTCAGCATGCTATTACTCGGATACCGTGATTCTTAGAAACTTCTTGTTTGATTCTACAAGGTCGTGTTGGTCCCTTCTACAATAACCTCTCTCAATTTTTTCTATCTCGGAGGCATTTCCCTGTGTGGTGAATTTTCATTTGGGAAAAAAGTTGTCAAATGCAAGTAGTTGAAAGTTGCAAAGTGGTGCAACTTTTGTTTTGCAACTCATGTGACCAAACAAACTGTTCCAACGCATCCAAGTGGGTCATTTTACACTATGTATGGTCCTCTTTCACACCCAAACACATAGAATTGTTTTGAGCTACGTTCAATCGGATCGATCCCTTAAGGGTCCAAAGTACAAAATGGTTGCAAACTTTAACATGTTATTACTTGGATACCATGATGCTTAGAAAATTTTCCTCTGATCCTACAAGATCGTGTTGGGCCCCTCTACAATAACCTCTCTTGTTTTTTTCTATCTTGGAGGCATTTCCTATGGTGGCAAATTTTCACTCCAGGAAAAAGTTGCAAATGCAAGTAGTTAAAAGTTGCAAAGTAGTGCAACTTTCATTCTCCAGCTCATGTGATGAAATAGATTGTTCCAACACATCCAGGTGGCTCATTTTTTTCTAGGAATGGTCCTCTTTTGCACCCAAACACATGGAATCACTTTGAGCTATGTTCAACCGGATCGATCCCTTAAGGGTCCAAAGTGCAAAATGGCTACAAACTTCAACATGTTATTACTCGGATATCGTGATGCTTAGAAACTTCTCATTTGATTCTACAAGATCATGTTGGGCCCCTCTATAATGAATTTTCTCGATTTTTTCTATCTCAAAGGCATTTTATTGTCGTGGAAAATTTTCACTATCGGAAAAAGTTATCAAATGCAAGTAGTTGAAAGTTGCAAAGTGGTGCAACTTTCATTCTGCAGCTTGTGTGACAAAACAGATTGTTCCAAAATGTCTGGGTGGGTACATTTACGCTAGGCATGGTCATCTTTGGCACCCAAACATGCGGAATCTCTTTGACCTACGTTGAACCGGATCGATCCCTTAAGGGTCCAAAGTGTAAAATGGCTGCAAACTTCAGCATGTTATTACTCGGATACCATGATGCTTAAAAAATTCTCATCTGATTCTACGAGATCATGTTTGGCCCCTCTACAATAACCTCTCTCGATTTTTTTTATCTCAGAGGCATTTTCATGTGGTGGAAAATTTTCACTTGGGGAAAAAGTTGTCAAATGCAAGTAGTTGAAAGTTGCAAAGTGATGCAACTTTCATTATGCAGCTCGTGTGACCAAATAGATTGTTCCAACGCATCTGGGTGGGTTATTTTACACTAGGAATGGTCCTCTTTTGCACCCAAACACGCGGAATCTCTCTGAGCTATGTTCAACCGGATCGATCCCTTAAGGATCCAAAGTGTAAAATAGCTGCAAACTTTAGCATACTATTACTCGGATACCGTGAAGCTTAGAAACTTCTTGTTTGATCCTATGATATTGCATTGGGCCCTTCTACAATAACCTCTCTTATTTTTTCTATCTTGAAGGCATTTTCTTGTAGTGGTAAATTTTCACTTGGGGAAAAAGTTATCAAATGAAAGTAGTTGAAAGTTGCAAAGTGGTGCAACTTTTGTTTTGCAGCTTGTGTGACCAAATAGACTATTCCAACGCATCTAGTTGGGTATTGTATGCTAGTCATGGTCCTCTTTTTCACCCAAACACGTGGAATCGCTTCGAGCTACATTTAGCCGGATCGATCCCTTAAGGATTCAAAGTGCAAAATGGTTGTGAACTTCAACATGCTCGTATTCAGATATCGTGATGCTTAAAAACTTCTCTTTTGATCTTATGGGATCATGTTGGGCCCCTCTACAATAACCTCTCTTGTCTTTTCCAATCTCGGAGGCCTTTTCCCTTGGTGGCGATTTCTTGCTTTTGGAAAAAGTTGTCAAATGCAAGTAGTTGAAAGTTGCAAAGTGGTGCAATTTTTGTTCTGCAACTTGTATAACCAAATGTATTGTTCTGGCGCATCTGGGTGGGTACGTTTATGCTAGGAATGGTATTCTTTCTCACTCAAACACACAGAATCTCTTTGTGCTATGTTCAACTGACAGAATCCCTTAAGAGTCCAAAGTGCAAAATGGTTGTGAACTTCATCATGCTCGTATTTGGACACTGTGATGATTAGAAACTTTTCGTTTGAGCATATGGGATCACATTGGGCTCCTATACAATAACCTCTCTCATTTTTCACTATCTTAGAGGGATTTTCCATTGGTGGCGATTTCTCACTTGGGGAAAAAGTTGTCAAATGCAAGTAGTCGAGTGTGTAAAAATGACTTTTTATCCATTCCACCCATTGTATCCTACTGTAAACAAGTGGAATGGCATAATTAGGGGTAGGGAACATATGTGCATGGTTTTTGGAGCAAGGGAGGTGAGTTGAGTGGTTTGGTGTGATGCCCTAGTTGGCAATTTGATGAGTTTTGGTGAAATTTAGTGGTTTAAGAGTGGAAATAGTTGAAATCCTTTGTGGCAGAAATTTGTGAGGGACTTTTAAGTATGTGCAAGTTCTTTTAAGAATTTTTGATGCATTGGAAAGGTTTTATGAGTTGTGGGAATAGGATTTTCAATAAACCCACTTGTTTTAGGCTTTTATCTAGGGCAATGAACTATTTGATAAAATGTGGTAGCATAGACAAGGCAGTGAATTGTTTGGAAAAATTCCTCAAAGAAACATGGTCTTATGGTGATGGAATGTCATGAAAATCCATAGTTGTGAGGATTTGTGACTTGAGGATTGTGATTAATGATTTGAATTGTGTTTAGTGAGATTGCAAGACCTCCCCTACTACATCAATGTGTTAGGGTTTTATCCATAGCATCAAGGAAATTAACTGTTTGATATAATGCTTTGATAGACATGTATGAATAAAGTGGTAGCATATAAAAGGCAGTGAACTCTTTGAAAAAATGTCTCAAAAAAATGAGGTCTCATGGTGATGGAATGCCATGACAATCAAAATCAATTTGATTTTCATGGCATTTTCTCACCATGAGACCACATTTATTTGAGGATTGTTTTGAACTAGTTCACTTCCTTGTCTATGGATTGTCATGGAATTCCATCACCACATTTATTTGATGTATTTTTTCAAACAATTCACTACCTTGTCTATGTTATTGCTTACTATTATGCTTTTGATATATTTTTTCAAAGAATCCATAGCTTGTTCAAAATCACTTGTTTTAGGTTTTTAGCCATAGCAACAAGGTAGTGAACTATTTGACAAGATGCTTTGGTATACATGTATGAAAAATATGGTAACATAGACAAGGTAGTGAACTATTTGAAAAAATACCTCAAAGAAATTTAGTCTCATAGAATGCCATGATAAGAAAATGCAATTGGTAGTCGCTCCTAGTTATTAATTATGCAATGTGAATAAATTCAATAACTGCTTAGGTTGACTTTGTACAAACTATATTGTAATTGAAATTTTGTCATCTATCAACATCTAGTTATTAGTTATGCAAAGTGAAGTAATGCTTTGAATTTGAAAGATGTGCAATGCAATGTAATCAACGATATGAATATAAACTTCAAAAATCCATTTTTTACAATTCATTAGTTAAAATATTTATTTTATTTGCTCTCTATATCTCTATATGCCATCGAAATACTTTTCAATTTTTTTAAAAAAAAAAATTTCATCTCTTGTTCTACAATTTTTCCCGATTTTTTCAATAACTCTTTTACTTTTGGTTTGTCAAATTTTCCCCAAAATATTTTTGTTGCTATACATTGGAAGCATGAAGCATACACGTGAATACACACAATATAGGTGAGTTATACATGTGAATAAGTGAAGCATACATGTGAATAAGTGAGGCATAAGTAATTGAAGCATTCCAAAGGATACAAACCACCACGAATGGATCTTATTTACACAATGTGTTTTAGATGGGGCTTATTGAGCATTCAAATATTTAATTAATTAGGCATTAGATGTAAACAAAATACATGCCTACAACATTCAAGCATAAAATTTACATGATTTGCATGATAACATCATTCAAGAATGGCAGTAGCAAAATACGATTTTCTTTAATCAAAAATCCAAAAGGATATACATTGATATATATTGATAAAATTATATACAATATATCCATAAAAACCATACAGGCTTAGTACAAAGGAGCCATATGGACATAAAATTTCACGTGTATATCGATAGTACAAAACATATGCTCCAAAATGTAACATAAGCATACAACAAACAACCCTAATACATAGTCATTTCCATCTAGGGGAAGGAAATAGATCTCGTGTTGCCTTTGAAATTTGGCTGGATGGGGTGACTGTTGCTTTTCTTGTCTTTCGAACACGCTCACTAGTCCTCCTCTCTTCACTCTGGACCTTCAACTGATACAATAAAAATTAAAGATGTTAATACATAGAAATTGAATTGTGGAATGGCATATAAAAAAATATATAATCACTTACCGCATACATATAGTCATCATGAACATTTAGAGAATCACCACGTCCATGATCTGGAGTGACAACCACCTATAGCAACCATAAAGATAGAAATTAAACTACATAAAAGTATCGTGAAAATTATTTATAATAGATTATAAAAGAGAATATAATTTCAAATCGACTAATCTATTCCATACCTCTCCCAATGGATCAAAACTGGCTATTACTGCAGAAAATCCATGGTCCATCGTGCCACCAACATCACCAGGGTTGTCTCTTGTCAACAACTACAAATGAAACAATATATCAGGTATCATGTGTTGGAAACAAGCCACATTGAGAGGGGGGTGAATCAATGTTATGCAAAAATTAACTTTATTAACCTTTAACTTCCAAGCATTAGGAACATTCAAACATAAAGCATAAGCAAGAAAATAAACACAACACCATAATACAAAGATTTTTACGTGGAAACCTTGTTAGGGGAAAAACCACGGTGGATGGTCAATCCATAATTATGATTTTGAGTATACTCAAAATGAATATTACAAAAGGGGAGTGCACTTGAATTCAAACACACTACCTAGAGCTCACTGCTCAAAGAAAAGAGGGCTTGTTGCCCAAAATTTTAGATTAAAACCATCTGAAAATTTGAACTAAGATGATAGCATCTAAAATGCTTGATTACAATTCCAGATTAAGCACAATAATAAATTTGTTGCCTTACAGATTGATTCTCTAATTTTGTTCTACTTTGCTCATACACACAACATAGATCTTTTATGCGCAAGTGAAACTATGCTTTATCACATGTGTGCTCTGCTCTAACTTGCAATTTAGATATTAAATCAATATATACATCATACAAAATGATACGGATGATCATGTATATATATCTACAACATAGGATTTATTTACACTTTGTCGGCTTCAATAGAAAACAACAAAATTATAACTAGAGGCTGACAGAAAATGAGAAATATGCAATGCCTACCCTTAATGGTTGGCCACAATGTGGCTAGGACCCAAAAAAATATATACAAACATAGAGATACTCAATTAACTAGTTCGCATACATCCACGACTTAATATATTCATGAGTTCGGCCTTAATAAAAAAAAAATTGAGAATACGCCAACCAAATCTTCTAATTCACATATGAATTGATACGAGCCACTATACTTCAATATCAATAGAGATAATACACCACTAATCATTTCTTGAGATGTGCAACACAAAGTGATAACCTAAAATCTTTACATAAATTGATGACTGTTGAGTTATCGGATACCCTATTCTACCTTGTCGATTTTCAATCTATCTGTTGGTAAGCTTGAATAAGGATATGCATACCTGATCAACGCATACGATTTCCATCAATGACAACACCAGATGATATTTGTAGTGTCTCTTTCCAAAAATCTCCCTCCCCCTTTGGCATTGATGGCAACACTTAGTGAAAAATAACTAAGTGTTAGATTAGTACCAAGATAAACTTCACCACAATTCAAAATTTCAAAAATGCTACTCTCCCCCTGAGCTGATTATATATTTCTCACTCCACTTCACCCCCTTTGACATCAATGGAAGAGGCATGGGTCGCATACCAATAGGAATCAATTAAAATTGTGCTTGTACAAAATTTGAAGGATGTCTATAAAATCCTTCTTTAGTTGTGTCAGGTTTCAGTCCCAGACTCATTTGATACTTTCCATTATTGTTATGTGTCCACAAATTAGATAGGACATTGTTTCTACGGATTCTAGGTTGGTTAGATCATTGAATACCATAGTTTCCTCTCCTTCTTTTAGGGCACTACCCATTACATCAATTTTAAGGCTAATGATGCTTCTAAGTTCACAGGTTTTGGAGAGAATTTTATCATTTTCATGCTTCAACCCTTTTATTTTATTTAGAAGAGACATTACTTCACCTTCAACCTTCCCAACACCACCAGATAGGGGATCAAATACCTCAGAGATAGTTTCTAATTGATTTTCTAGGTCTTTCACCTTCTTCTCATTTGCTTCTGTAAATTTTTAAAAAGACAAATAGGATTTTTAAATCTTGCCTCCTTCATATAAGGCATCCTATGTGTGCTTGACACAAGTGGCCAAGGTGACTTTGTCTTTGGAAATCAATATTTTCAATCCACTGAACCTTTTAGCATCAAATTCCTTATGCACTTTTTCCAACGCAGACCTTTCAAGAGACACAAAATGAGTACTCACCGAGCTGATAAGCCTCTTTAGTTCACTATATGAAGATTCAATCTGATCTTTCACAAAGGAGGGCATGGTCTTCTCCAGTACTCTGCACACAAGTGCCAACAATTCACTATCTTCAATATGAGATTTTAGCAACTCTTCTTGAGCTTTTACTTGAGCAAATGAGGCTACCCTCATTATCTGGATTGGGCTCAAGGTTGATAGGTCAATGGGACCTTTAATTAATTCCAGCTCAATCTCTTCCTTATGTTCCACCAAGAATTTCTTAATTGTATCGGCAGTATCTTGTCTTCATCTTTACATCACTTTTCTTTTCCTCGGCTAATGCTTCCTTAATTGAAGCTTTTGATTTCTCTTTAGTGTTCTCTACCGACTCAACTGATACATTCACAATTGCTTCAACTTCCATGTGGATTTCTATATTGGTATCTGGAAGTGGAATTTTGAGGTTTTCATCGGCATCAAAATTTCCTTCTTCTTCATCTTTGACCAAATCAGATGAGACATCATTTGTATGAGTCTCCTCAGACACAACTTTAATTCTGTCATTTAGAAGTATCTCTTTCAAAATTTATTTTGTTTCTTGTATAACTTCATCTATTTGACCAATTATCAGTTTATTGACCCTTGAATTGCTTTTGAACTTCCTTTTTTCTTTGTTCAGGAATGCTTGCATGTCTTCCTTAGACATTTCTAGACATAGTTTTGCAAGAATTCTCTCTCTCATTCATTCTTCTTCAGTCAGGACACTTAATCTCCTTGACTCCAAAATATCATACAAATTTTTTGGGAGGCTAGGCATGATTTCAACCAAAACTTTGTTGAAGATATTCATGTACTTTATTGTAGCTTCTTGAATTCTTCTAGCAGACTCAGAGAAAGATTCATACCATTGATAAAGTGGTTTAATATTTCCATCTGACATTATTTCTTTTTCAATTTGATCGATAGTCATACCAAGTGTGTCAACCTTGGTCTTCTTCTTTCCCTAAGCATCTACACCTGAGGATTTTGGCACAGTTGTTGCTTTAGTGCCTTGTTGTTTGATTTCCTTGACATCTTCATCGGATTTTGTTTCCTCATCATCAGAAACAGTCATGTACACTCTTTTGATTTTTATTTTCCTTTCGTTGGCTTCCTTTCCAAATCTCCTACTTTCACATTTCACAAGAGCAGATTTCATTATAGGAGCTGAGTGAAATGTTGAGCTTCTAGTTGCTCTAGATTGAGTAGGTTGTGTTGTCGGACTAGCTAATTATGCTTTTGTTTCCTCTTTAGCAGCTTGCCTTGTTGCTTCATCTTCTACCATTTTTTGTATGGCTTCACTTAGTTGCTTCGCAAATACACCCAAGCTTTCTACAAGAATTTCAACTTCTTTTCTTACTCTTTTGGTTGTTACCGGTTTCTT
The DNA here is from genome assembly GCA_007115665.2 of Sequoiadendron giganteum. Taxonomy (NCBI): domain Eukaryota; kingdom Viridiplantae; phylum Streptophyta; class Pinopsida; order Cupressales; family Cupressaceae; genus Sequoiadendron; species Sequoiadendron giganteum. The sequence goes on along the minus strand of CM021107.1, from coordinate 27,215,830 downwards.
AAGCTCATTATGAATTTGAGTGTGCTTCTCTGCATAGGTACCAAACCTCTGTTTAGTTGGATATAGAGGTTTTCTTAATAGATGTTGGGCATACATTTCCAAAATATTTTCCTCAACCTCATAGCCCATAGGCATGATCCAAATAGTTCTTGGATCTGTTGCTTCCATCATGCACTGATTGACATTCACCATAAAGAAGATTGAATCTTTGTATTTCTCCACAATGGTGGTGGGAATTATTTTCCTAGCTTGCATGCTAGCTTGAAAGATTTTGAAATAACCCCAGATATCTGCATTTCTAGTTTTGATATCTATAAGATTGTACAATAGATCCTTGATTTGTTCAGCTACCGAGGTGTTCTTTTGCCACTGAACTTTTCCAACACCCAGGACTTCATGAAATAAAAAAATAAACATAAAAGCAGACTGCCATATTTGAATGAATTTTTCTTTTCTTTCTTGATCTTCGCAAGGTTTTCCATCAACTGAATCCTTAATAATTCACAAAGATCATATTCCATATTTTCTATCACCATTTGGTAGGCGGCATAAATCACCATACTGGATATAGAGTTTTCTCATCTAGAGTGGTAAATATTATAACCAATTACCATGGATGAAAATATAACATTTATATTAGCAATATTGTCAACGGGCATTGCTCTCCTATCATATGTTGAGCCTATAGCATCGGTGAAAATTTGATATTTCACGGACTTCAAAACAGGTAGACCACCGAAGGAATTCAGACCATTTACTACACTTATGGCTTCCTTAGTAATTTTGAAGGGAATAGTAAGCCACATAAACTCATCATGTACCTGACTCAAGACATAACAGACCCATTCTAATTCCATAAACATGGGAAATTTAACCATCAGAGTGAATTTCTTTGTTTCTAATATTTGGTGTTTTGGTTTTACACATAAGTTATCATCAACGATATGATGATTGTACAAATTCATAAGTTGAGAGCTTCCCAACTCTTCAACATTTTCATGAATGTAAACCCTAATGTCCTTTGTATGCAAGAATCCATGTGGAACTAATGAAAATGCCCCTAATGGATCGGTCTCTAAAGACTTGTAGGGATGCAATTTAAATTCAGGACGACATCTATCCTTGACTTCGACCACTTAAGGAGTATTCATCTTTCCCAAATCACAAAATCCAAGAAGTTCTTGATAAATACCTTTTTTTCGTCAGACTCAAAATCGATCGTTGAATCACCTTCACACTTGATTTTTGTCTTGATTTGCCTTAGGTCACCTAGAGCTTTCCAACCTCTTTCTCTCCAGAGGGCAAAGTGACAAGTGAGGAATAGAAGTGACCTTTTATCACTCGCATACCTAACCTTTTTCTTGTAATAAATGTGTTTGCACTAATTCATCTGATTATGCCATTTCTATGTACAAAAACCTGATAAATCTTCTACGAAATTTTAATATGATATACCACTTCTTCTAATGAGTTCAACAACATTCTTTGGGCATATTTCCATCTCCAGTATGTACTTTCATCCAGTGGCATTTACTGGTTAGGGGGTTTGATGATTTTCTTGACTGCTCCCCCTGGGCCAAAGGCTTGAGACTAATTCCCAGAGAAATTATCAGAGGTAGGTTCTAGTGTAGGTGTAGTTTCTTCAATGGAGGGACTCTTCTTCACCCATTTTTTTGCATTTGTTGCTTGACCTCATTTGTAGTGACTTTACTTTTCCTTTCACATCCTTTTACATATTTTTCCTTTGATTTATCGAACCTTTTGTGTTCCGACAGAATGTAGCAATGTGTCCAGTTTTGTTACAATTGTAGCATACAACATTCCTCTTACCAGACTGGTTGTTCCATTGATTTCCTATTGATTTCCATTGATTAACAATATGTCCAGGTCTATTGCAAGTATAGCATCTGATGTTTATGTGAAATTGATTCATAATAGTTTTGCATTCATTTGACTTATGACCAATCATATGACAATTGAAACACTAACTTGAGAAAGATGGACCACTCTGATTTATTCTACTTCTGCACTGAGAAGCCATGTGTCCAAACTTTTTGAAATTAAAAAATTATCCATTAAACCTTTGAGCATTAGGTTTTCTTACCGGATACCTGTCGATATTGTTCATCTGATTTCCTTGCCTGAATCTCCTTTGTCTAGAATCCTTTTGTCTAGATTTTGAGCTTTCTCCTTTCTTGAATCCAAGACCTCTTTTACCACCATGAGTCATTTGATTATCCATTAGTTCATTGAGCATGGTTGAATTGGATTTGAACTTCTCCTTGTACTCATTTGGAGTAGCAAGTTCATTTCTAAGATCATCCATCTGTCTTTCAAGTGCGTCTTCACTATTTCTGGATACTTCCAATTCATCATCCAATTAGCTATATACTTCATATTTTTCTTTCAGGGACTGAGCTAGGCTTTCTTCATTATTCTTTTTGTCTTCAACCTCTTTGGTCATTCTCATCATGATGGATTCCATTTCAGCCTTCAAAGTTGTATTCTCTTGGGTAAGCTTTTCACATTCCTCTGTCTTTTCTTTCAAGGCATTACTGGTTTGTTCATCTTCAGTGCTCTTTTTATCTTTTTGTTGAATTTGATCATAGATTTCCTGTCTCTTCTCTCTTGACTTGTTCATTTTGTCTTTCAGAGACTCGATGAAATTTTCTACATCATTGAGACTCACTTGTAGTTTTTGGACTTCAGCTTTTGATTAATCAAGGTCATCTAGGGCCACCATAGGTTGTTGTTCAAGAATGCTTGAATCGAATTGAAATTTCTTCCAGATCTCCCAAGTTGTTATAATTATTCTTCTAAGGAACCTACTCTGATACCAATTGTTGGAAACAAGCCACACTAAGAGGGGGGTGAATCAGTGTTGTGCAAAAATTAACTTTATTAACCTTTAACTTCCAAGAATTAGGAACATTCAAACATAAAGCATAAGAAAGAAAGTAAACACAACACCATAAAACCAAGATTCTTACATGGAAACCCTGTTAGGGGGAAAACCATGGTGGATGGCCAATCCATAATTATGATTATGAGTATACTCAAAATGAAGATTGCAAAAGAGGAATGCACTTTCATTCAGGCACACTTCCTAGAGCTCACTACTCAAAGGAAAGAGGGCTTGCTGACCAAAAGTTCAGATTAAAACGATCTAAATATTTGAACTGAGATGATAGCATCTAAAATGCCTGATTACAATTCTAGTTTAAGCACAATAATATATTTTTTGCCTTGCATATTGATTATGTAATTTTGTTTTGCTCTGCTCATACACACAACACGGATCTTCTATGCACAAGTGAAATTATGCTTTATCGCACCTCTTCTCTACTCTAACTCATAATTCAGACACTAACTCAATATATACATCATACAAAATGATACAGATGATCATGTATATATATCTGCAACATAGGATTTATTTACACTTTTTCGGCTTCAATAAAACACAACAAAATTATAACTGTCGGCTCACATAATGAGAAATATGCAATGCATACCCTTAATGGTCAGCCACAACTTGGCTAGGACCCAAACACAGATATACAAACATAGATATACTCAATTAATTAGTTCTCATACATTTGTGACTTAATATATTCATGAGGTCGGCCTTAATACAGGGAAAACTGAGAATAGGCCAACCGGATCTTCTAATTCCCATAAGAATTGATACGAGCCACTGTTCTTCAATCTTAATAGAGATAATACACTAATAATTATTTCTTGATATGCGCAACACAAAATGATAACCTGAAATCTTTACACAGATTGACGACTATTGAGTTATCGAATACTCTTTTTTGCCTTGTCGATTTTCAATCTATTCGTTGGTAAGCTTGAATGAGGATATGCATACCTGATCAACGCATAGGGTTTCCATCAATTAAAACACCAGATGGTAGTCACATTATCTCTTTCCAACATCATGTTGATATAAAGACCAAGAGGGGATAATGGAACATAAGGTGAAATAAGAGAGGGTAATTGGATGGAAATAGAAGGGTGATGCAGAGAGGGGGCTCAAACTCATTCAAAGTGACAAATTTCCTTCAAGAGGAATCTAAAAAGATTAAAATGGCCTATTAGATTAATCCAAACAATCCTCAAAGCTTGACAACAATCAAGAGTGTAATTTCTCACTTTCACCCATGTAACCTAGTAGTAGTGCAAACTCATCTTTTGGCCTTTAACTCCCATGCTTTCCAAAACACTTGACAATAAAAAGGTGGATTCAAATACCCATTTCAAAGATATACAACATATCTCATAACTAGATACAAGTCTTTTTGACCAATCCCTTGAAACTAGACCCTCAATGTTATCTTAGGCCATGAATTAGGCCAGATTTACAAAGCAACATACCTTTAAAATTAACACAGACCCTTGAAACCTTGGGGAAGAATTTCCTATTCCCTCAAACCTCTAAATCCACAATCAACACCTAGGTTTGACACCTCCAACATAGCAAACTCCAAAACCCTCAATTTCATGCCAAGTCAAGAGGGTTTATTCAAAGTCCCACTTGCACAACCTCCCAAACCATGCCACAAAATCAGACATGTATATTTTGACCCCAATATTCTCAAAAATTGAAAAAAACTACACTCTCATTGATTTCCACAAACCCTAGACCCAAGGCTCCATCTTCATGTGTTTTTCTTCAAAAAACTCATCAAGATAGCAGGTTTATCTCCTTAGTTCCTTCTCCACAACTCTAATCATGAAACCTACAACCTAATCAGACTAATTATGACCCATTACACTAGTTATAGTAGGTACATTCGATGTAAGGGCCCTTAAATCATGATTTTGGTTACAAAACCATCAAACAGGGTGTCCTTGGCTTGTCATAGGAAAACAAGGATATTTACCACAAATCACAATGGATCTCTCTCAAATATATTCAGAATATTTTTAACACCTTCCACCACAAATTAAAATTATTTACATGGCACAATCAAACTGTACGGGCTCGTATAGGCTTGCAAATGACAAGAAAACTCATAAATTTGATGAAAAACAAAGATATTCTCATTGCAAATGCTTCAATTTTTAAGCCAACATTACAAAACGAGTTCTCATTCCTTTTTAAAGGCTTCTCCTCATCAAACCAAAGCCCAATTTCCTTAAAACTACTTTTTAAACCTCTCATGACCGTTGCATTACAAAATTGTTGCATTTATGCAACTCACGAATTTGGCGCTTTCAAGTTTTGACTCTTTATTGTTTCCTAGACCCTCTTAAACGCATAAACTATTAAAAATAGTCTAATAAGATCTGATTAAACTAAGAAAATATTAATTACTTAATAAAACATCATCCTATCTACCTTGACACCCCTTGTCAACTTTGACAATTCCTTCCACCTGATTTGTAAACCTTACAAGATGAATACAAAATCCCCTCAAAGTTGATACAATAGAATGGTCACATTGGACCTTATTAAGACTTAAGAACTCAACTCAAACATCCTAACACACCTTTCCTATTAGACACTTAATGAAGAAACATAGAAAAGAGTGGTGCCCCTGCACCAAAGGTATTAATGGAACATAAAACAAACTAATATAGATTGATGGGATGGGATAAAAAAATATAGGGTGGAAAATTAGAGGTTAATAAGATGTGATTATTAGGGAATAATGCAACATAGGGTGAATTAGGAGGTCTTTAATGTTTGACTATAGTATACCAAGTGCGAACTTGACCTATGTGTAGCAATAATAGAGAAGATTTATCTAGGATGAAACATGGATAAATATGGTATAACATAGGATGATATAAAGGAACATAGGGTGGAACATAGGGGATGATGGGACATCTAGGGTGAAATAATAATGGGTACAATAAGATGGGAGTAGAAGGACATAATGACACGTAGGATGGACTAGAAGATATTAGTGGGATGGGCTAGGAGGGGATCATGGAAAATATGGTGAACTATTAAATGTTAATGGTATGGTATTAGGAAGGAATAAAAGAAAAATAAGTGAATTAGGAGAACATAATGTGACATGATCAAGGAATACAAATGCAATGTTTGTGTTTCTCATCAATTTTTTAGATTTGTATATACACAAAATTATGAAAACTAGCTAACATAGTTTTACAACACTGTCAATGAATAAAGGCTACCTGAGTGCACGTTTTTTGAGGATATGAATTGTAAGGTGTGGAGGAAGAAGGTGCACCAGGAAAATATTTGAAATCCAAAGCATGTTATGAGACAAACATTCAAATATAACATTCAAATGTTCAAATGCAATAATAATATCTTTAATACTAGTTGCATACATGTGGACTCATCATCGAGAATATATAAGGGTCTATAGGAATAAATCATGCCTCATGAATAGTGCGACCCTAAAATTTCATCATATCAAAATTCTACTAATTTAGTTATTCTTAAATTTCAAAATACAATTTAATAAACAACATTAAAATAACTTGCTAAATTTTACCCGAGTGTCAATGTTGAATGTATCATTCACAATATCATCTTTGAAATTCATCGCCTCTGCAACTGATACAAGTTGTGTAGCTGCATCACGAGCACTCTAATAATTGTATGTGCAAATTGCACCACAAGCGCCACAATGGTGGGGTGGAGCTTGAGATCTACACCTCTCCTCCACACCAGGCTCTACTAAAGGACTCTCACATTGTAAAATGGTCTGTGTGAGTGAGTCAATCGACTTCAGTGTGTCCACCTCTACACCGTCCTTAACAATGGAAGGAACAATGACATGCTCCACCATGGGTCTGGACAAGGCTCTCGGTGCCAACTGTGGATTACGTCGTGCAACACGTCTATCATGTGTGGAGCCCCCACCTCTACCTTGAAAGTCTAAGATGTCAAAATAGTTTGGCATTTTATTGAGGATAAACTCGAAATAGAGTTTCCTCAAAAATTATTGTGGCACCTCATGGTTATTGCATGGAGGTTGGTCAAATACCATCCACCACCTCTCCCAAAATTTATTTTTAATTAACTCATGGTGGCACCAATGGATGGGGAACCTCCTGCATGCATGAGACAAAGGTTCATTGGTTCTCGGGTCTATAAATAGGACACAAAAGTTGGCTTTACTAATTTTTTGTTTTTTGACATCTGCATATGACAAACCACTAGCATAAAATTGTCTGAGCTCATGCCTCTTATTTGACCAAAATTTTATTTTCTCGCTTATTTCTCCTACATGAGTTACAATTGACTTCAATGATTTAGCAATCCCTCTCCTATAAGGGTGGGTTTTAGCATGCTCGATTGATCTTCCAATTAATTGTTGAATGTCTCTTTTATTGTTTTTAATTTGATTTTGAATATTTTCTTGTGTTCCTTGAGGATGCCTATGAATTGATGGAGGGGTTTCAGGTTGTTCTTGTAAAGGAGGCTCTTCGTGAGGGGGTTATTGTGAATTGTTAATGTTTTGAGGTGGAGATTCATTCCCTAAGAATTAGAAAAAAAAATTATTATAAAAAATGGGCATGTGCAGGATCATGATGGGCCAAAAAGTGGCAATAGGAAAAAGTAGCATTTTTCACTCGCCAAAAAATGCGGATATCCCGAGTTGAATTTATTTTGGGTTGGGTGTCAGTACATTGCTCCATAGCAATGCCCAAGCCTAATTTTTACAAATCGGATATCCAATTTTTAAAAGCATAAAAAATCAGGGTTGGAAAATATTTGAAAACAATTGAAAATATATTGTGGCGGTAAAATTTTGGTGCCACAAAATGGAAACGGATATCCGATTTGTGGCACACATAGACCCAAGAGTAATTAGGAGGTGTAGGGTGTACAAGAGAGAGAGAGAGAGAGGGAAAGGGGGAGAGAGAGAGAGAGAGAGAGAGAGAGAAGGAGGAGAGAGAGAATTTGGAGAGGGAGAGGGGAAGGAGGGGAGAGGGAGAGGGGAGAGGGAGAGGGGAGGAGGGGAAGGAGAGAGAGAGAGAGGGGGGGAAGGGAGAGGGGAAGGGGAGAGAGAGAGAGAATTTGGAGGCAGAAGGGAGAGGGGAAGAAAGGTCTAAGAGAGGGAGAGAGAATTAGGGGGGAAGGGAGAGAGGAAGAGGAGAGAGAGAAGGAGAGGGAGATAGGGAGAGGGAGACAGAGACAGGGAAAGAGAGAATATTTAAATATTTAATATATTAGTAATATTAATTAGTTATATAATATTTTATATATTAACTTCATATATATATATATATATATATATTTATACATTAACTATAATATGTAAATAATGTTTAAATATTATACATAATAGTATAATAAATTATATACTATACATAATTCTGTAAGAAATTATCATAAATTAATTGAATTATAAACTATATTGTATATTCTCAACTAGATATATTAAAATAAACTATAAATTGTTTATTGCAATTTTTTAAATCATATATTAAAAACTATATTAGATTTTTAAAATTATATATAAAATAAATCAGATATCTGATTCAAATCTGATATCAGATTTAAAAATTTCAATTTTTTAAATCATATATTAAAAACTATATTAGATATTTTAAAATTATATACAAAAAAATCGGATATCCGATTCAAATCGGATATATAATTTGGATTGGATATCCAATATGGGACATGCCAATCCTAAGAAGTCAACACAAAAAACGTGTTTAACAGCTTACCTTGCTTTTCTAGACTTCCCCCATGTGGCTAACAACTTTGTTTTTACCCTAAATTAATGAAACGAAAAGGGTTTTTAAAGGAGATTCTCAATTTTCTACCAATATAAATTATGCTTTACTTTGAATTTAATAAATTATTATTATTCATTTTCTATTTGAATTACGACTAAATTCCTGATTGATAAGTTGATTGAAAAACATCTATATCTTTCAAACCGTATCACATTTTTTGAATCCAAAACATGTGTCACATTCTATGCTTCGCATATTATAGGATTTTTTTTATTTTTATTTTAAATCATGAATTTTTGACCAAGTTAAGGTGGTCAGATATACGAGTTTTTATATTTTTTTAAAGTTGTAATAAAAAATTCATAATTAATTATTTACTTGGAAAAAAAAATACAAAAAAATATGCATCGCATCGGGACATGAGTCCTCTACTTATATATAAAATATTATTAAAAATATTCTCATTTTATTCTGGCTAGGGTGGTTAGACAGACACCTACTTCTTATTTTTTCCCTGAAATTTAAGTACTGTTGCATTGAAATTTCAAATTTTCACCAAATAGATTTTTTTTTAATATATATATATATATATATCTAGTAGTTTAGAAACTAAATTCAATTTTCTATAGATTCTATTCTTACATATTTTTGAAATAATATAGATAACTTATTCAAATTTTTACGTCAAGTTGCCTAACTTTGATTTTTCTGAATTTTTATTGTCACTTAAGGGCCTGTTTTTTCCATGATGGTCCTGCACATACCCAAAACTATTTAAATTTGAATTCTAAATCAAATTTGAAATTAATAGAATAAAAATACATACCTCTTTGAAATCTTCAACCTCTCTCACATGTTAGAATCCTCGTGGAAAATGGCAAGCTAAGGATGCAAACAATGGACAAGATTTGGCGAGCACGAGTCACAGACCTCAAATCCTCTTTATCAAGCTGCGAGTTGAAGATAAATGAGGGTTTGAAACCCATTTTTTGGATTTCATGTTAACTTTCCCATTTGGCGCACACCAAATTTGGCATGTGCCAAATGGCTTGTTTCAGCCTTTTTTGGACTTTTTTTCATTTTGGCACCTAAATCGTGTCACAGATTGGTGCACTTACCCTGTTGTTTAATATTTTTCAAAGGGGAAGGAGCATGAGGAAGACAAGAAAGACCATCATGATCTTCAATGGTTGTTTCTTCTTTCACTAAGATACCTTCATCACCAATGGGAGAGGTATCGGGAGAAGAACAATTATGATTATTATGATTATATGATTATCGATGTTTGTATCCTCATTGGTCAAAGCTTTAGTGGATGAGATAGAAGAGATGAATTCATCAAGGGATTCATCTAACATGTCAAATTCATCACAACTAAAGGTTTTAAGAAGAGTGTGAATGGGTGCATGTGATGTTGTTAATGTTGTGTTTGCATTTTCTAAAGAATCTTATTTAAATGGTCTAGGAACTAATGCAGAAAATGAAGATTGCAAAAGTCTAATGCTATCCACAAATACCATGAATGCTATTTAAAATGTAAAAAAACTATGTAAACTTAAAATCCAATGTAAAGGCATAAAATGCAATGCAAGTTTCAGATTTCAAATATTGTAATTTACTGATTATATTATGCAATGATCTAAAAATAAAATGTTGGAAATCCAAAATTAAAAATGTACACTGCATGAAATGAGATAATTTACGCTAGTTTTAATGAAATGCCTGTTACAAAAACACAACCCAGTGATATAGATAGGTAATGGCACAAACAGAAGCATAAAAATAGAGTTTTTAGCCCTGTAAAGGACAATTTCAAAAGCCTAAAGGGACTAGGTCGCCCAAGGTGGTGAATTAGTCCTCCTGGGGATTTTTTTGAGACTTTTTAGATGTTTTGGATTGATTCAAGTGGTTTTTGTATCAATTGATGAATGCCTAACCTGAAAATACAAAATTTTAGAGAGTTTCAATGATTTTAAATGCAAAAAATGAAACCTATATGCACTTTCCACTAATGCAACTTTGTAGAGACCCTAGAATGCAAATGAAACAATGCACAATGCAATGCAAACCTAGGATGATAAAGAACTCCAAATTAGACAAGAAGAGGTAAGAGAGTCAGGTTCACCAAAGTGAACCACAAAAAATGAAGAAGGGAAAGAGGATTCCCCAATGGGCTCTTAAAGTTTTTCACCTAGAAGCTTGGTTGAGGAATGAGCTCTCTTTCACACCTTTTTCATTTTAGGGTTCATTCAAAGAGGATTGGAGGGGGGTTTGTGATGTTTGGAATTCCCTAAATGCTAAAATTAATGAAATATACTAACTATTGAATGCAAACTATTGGAATGTAAAGTGCTGGAAAACACAATGTTGTATGCAAATATTAAACTAAATGACCTAAGAAAGCTTATGAAACAGAACAAAAAGCTAGGGAATGAAAAGGGTGTGCACCTAGAAACTTGCAGAGGTTGGGAATGTTGTTGAATCTGCAATTTAAGCCTGTTGGGATTCTTACGCCATTTTGGGCAACTTAGTCCTTTTTCTATGAAAATCTGTCAAAATCAGTTTCTGCCAAAAGGGTACTTAAATCCATAGAAAACCCAAAAATTCTTGTGGGTATGTGCGAGATCATCATGGAAAAAATAGGCCCTTAAGTGGCGATAAAAATTCAGAAAAACAAAGTTAAGCAACGTGACATAAAATTTTGAATAAGTTATCTATATTATTTCAAAAATATGTAAGAATAGAATTTGTAGCAATTTGAATGTAGTTTCTACACTACTAAGTTTATTAAAAAAAATTATATTTGGTGAAAATTATAAATTTCAATACAATAATACTTAAATTTCAGGGAAAAAATAAGTAGGTGTATGTCTCACCACCCTAACCACAATAAAATGATAATATTTTTTATAATATTTTAGATATAAGTAGAGGGCTCATGTCCCAATGTGATGCATATTTTTATATAAAAAAAAATTCAACTAAATAATTAATTATGATTGTTTTATTACAACTTTTGAAAAATATAAAAATTTGTATGTCTGACCACCTTAACTTGGTCAAAACTTCATAAAACTCAAAAATAAATTAATCCTATAATAGGCGAAGCATAGAATGTGACACATATTTTCGATTCAAAAAATGTGGTACCATTTGAAAGCTACAGATGTTTTTCAATCAGCCTATCAATTAAGACTTTAGTCGTAATTCAAATAGAAAATAAATAATAATTATTTATTAAATTCAAAGTAAAACATTATTTATATTGGTGGAAAGTTGAGAATCTTCTTTAAAAACCCTTTTCGTTTCATCAATTTTGGATTAAAAAAATTCATCAACCACATGGGCCATCATATCACTTACATATCACCACCTTTTGGCCCATCATGATCGTGCACATACCTTTGTATGGTGGGACTAGGTTGCCACTAATGGCGACCTAGTCCCTTTCAGCCTTTCGGGAAGTTTGAAAGTGGAATCTGGAGGTCTCGGTCTACACTTTCTGCTTCTTGAGGTACTCGAATCTGAAACTTTGATTTTTGATATGTAGGTGTCTTTTATTGAATGTTTTTCCCTAGCCAACAAAGAGGTGTCTTTAACAATATTTCAATCCACTCTTGAATGATATCCAAACTTCCAAGATACCTAAATCTGCAAACACATAAAAAGAGAAAGATATGTTGATTGTTAGAGTATAGGGGTTTGCCTTGGTCAAACCCCTTTGTAGATAATTAAATCTAATGAAGAAAAAAGACAATAAAACATGAAATATGGAGTGATGGATTCAATACCTTGCCATGATGAATGATCTTGTGTTGTTGCAGGGTAAAAGTATAAAGCTATGTCACACTTTTATAAAGAAACCGACCAACATTGATATAAATTTTAAACTTGAATCACTAGAAAGTGGCATTATATGTTTTGAATTTTGAAATGATGTAAACTAATAAAATGTTTATGTTTTAGTATATTTTATGTTTGTATTTTTTTGAGAAAAATAAAAAATTATGTGAATATGGTTTTTTATAAATTAACACTATAATTTAGTTGTTGATAAAATGCTAAAAAAAATGATGTTACATGAGACGTCAAGCTTTATATAGTAAATTTTAGTTTTTTGCCTTCAAATTTTTTGTATATATTTATAATTTGAAACTTTAGGGCATGGATATTATTTTTTACAACTTTAATAAATATTTAAATGTGTGTATTAAAACACAGTTGTTTCCACTCGACGTCAACTTTTATATTAAATATTTATCTAAAATAAAAAAACAAATTATACTATCTTAATCTACATTCTTTTGTCTAGGTCATCATAATTTTTTTAATTTTTTTTAATATTTTTTAGTATTTTTCTTGACATGGTAATCAACCTAATATTTTGTGCGGATAACCTCTTTTAGCAAAAAAGAAAAATAAAATATAAATAATAGTTGAACTATTAAAATAAATATATATTTGAAAACTACACTTATGGATCTACAAAAAAGTATTTTTACATTTTACAAAAATGTTATTTATATGAGTAGGAATTGTTAAAACATTAAATTTTCCAAATAATCTCATTTTTTTAGTAAATTGGCCTCAAAGTGGTGCTACATATGCATTTAGCCAACAATTTTAGTAGGAAAAGTTGTGGAAATATTTAACTTATTTAGAATGAATCTTAGTAGATCATATGTTTGACCAAAATTGATTTTTAGTTATAAATACTAAAATTCACTTGTGCTGATAAGTTGGTTGAAAGTGTGACATGACTTTGTACTTTTACCCTACAACAATCAGCCCTTGAATGCCTTGGAGAGATGTCTTGATGACTTAGTATGCAGAAACCCTAGCTTGCTTGAGAAGAGAGGTGAATGAGGAGTGAAAAGTGAAAGGGAGAGTTGTGAATAATGATCAATTAGGGTTAGAATGAGGAGAAAACCCCTTATTTATACAAGTTGTGCCCTAATTTCTTGAAATAACACCATATAGATCGACCTTATGGTTTAAGAGACAAAATCTTGAAAGAATTTTAAGTTCATTTTAATTTTTATGCCACATGGGACTAGGTCGCCCAAGGTGGCGACCTAATCCACTTGAGCATTTTTCATTGATTTTTGGGGATTAAAGTGTGATTATTATTGTTTGTCGGGATTGTCATCCAAAACATAGTAAAATAAAGCTTATATATGCATTAAGGGGTCATTATAGCATAAGAAAGGGTTGATTTAGTGATGACAAGCCTAGGAAAGTGTGAAAATGCATTACAACATCTTACAACACTTTGGCACAAGGCTTGGAAAAAGGGTAAAAAGAGGTTGAAAAAGGTTGAAAATCCATAGGCAAGGGTCCAAATGAGTGAAAAATATCAAGGCTACACTTTTTGGCGACACAAGTAGACATGTATGAAAAATGTCGTAGCATAGACAAAGCAGTGAACTATTTGAAAAAAAAATGTCTCAAAGAAATGTCTTCCCATGGTGATGGAATGCCATGACAAGCACATTAAGACCACATTTCTTTGAGGCATATTTTCGAACAGTTCACTACCTTGTCTATGCTATTGTTTATTATTATGCTTTGATAGATTTTTTCCAAGCATTCATAACTTGTTTGAAAGCACCTATTTTAGGCTTTTAGCCATAGTAGCAAGGAACTGTTTGATAAAATTATTTGGTAAACATGTATGAAAATGTGGTAGCATAGACAAGGCAGTGAATTGTTTGAAAAAATGCCTCAAAGAAACATGGTCTCATGGTGATGGAATGCCAAGACAACCCATAGCAATTTGGTTGTCTTGGCATTCCATCACCATGAGACCACATTTCTTTGAAGCATTTTTTTCAAGCAGTTCATTGCCTTGTCTATGCTATTGCTTGCTATTATGATTTGCTAAAAAAATTCCAAGCATCCATAGCTTGTAGGAAAGCACACGTTTTAGGGTTTTATCCATAGCAGCAAGGCAATGAACTATTTGATATAATACTTTGATAGACATGTATGAAAAATGCGATAACATAGAAAAGGAAGTGAACTCTTTGAAAAAATGCCTCAAAAAAATGGGGTCTCATGGTGATGGAATGTCATGGCATTTCTTTGAGGCGTCTTTTCAAATAGTTCACTATCTTGTCTATGGTGTGTCATGGCATTCCATCACCACATTTATTTGATGCATTTTTTCAAACTATTCGCTGCCTTGTCTATGCTATTGCTTACTATTATGCTTTTGATATATTTTTTCCAAGCATCCATAGCTTGTTTAGTGGAGGTGCAATGGGATCCACCCTCGCCCCCATGTTTTTTTAATTTTTATATATAAAAAAAATTATGTTTTTTGGAAAAAAAAAAATAGATAGTTTTTTTTTCTATTAAAAAAATAAAAAGGCAAAAACAATTTGCAATATCTTTTTTGTAAAATATTGTAAATACAGTCAAATTGGAGGAATTTTTTTCAGCACTGTTAAATTTGGTGGACCTCCAGATTTGGAGGTTTTTTGGAAAATTTGGCGGAGATCCTTATTTTTCACTACTCAGCCCCTCTCTGTTGGGCTTTTCAAATTTTCACCCAATATTCTAGAGGTCATACCTCGACCATACGGTGGACTTTTTCAGTGCATTTTTTTTAAAAATGGGGTGAACTTGCACACTCTTCGCAGTGGTACTAGTATTTTCCAATTTTGACTTGTGGTTTTTTCCAGAATTCTATTTTTTCAATGTTGTAGTTGTTCAATTATCGTTTTGGAGACTTCAATGAGCCATATCTTTTGCATTCAAACACATTTTTGAGTGCCATTTTTTTTTAAGTGCATGTTTTTTTGTGTACTTCATCATGGTGCTATTAGTTTCTTCTTTTTATGTCAAATAATTTTATTTTCAGATGTTGTCCTTTTTTGGACCTTATGGGCTCACATTGCATATACTTATGATTTTGTAAATGCATAAAGATAAAGTGTCTTTGTATTGCACCTGTATTATGGGATATTTCACATCACTTTGTGCCTTATTGTACTCACATTATGAAATAAAGTGCCATGGGGGTTGATGTTTGCCTTTGTTTGCCTTCATACATTTCTTATGCGTATGTGAATTTTTTTTTCACATCCTTTCTATCTGCTTGTAATTTCATGATTGCACCTTCAGATGTTATTGGTTCTCATTCCATTTTAGTGTACCTTTCACACCTCTCCCTTTTCAGGATTATGGGGGGTTTCTATTGTTGGTGTTAATGCTTCATTAGTTTCGTGTTGGAGTGAGTTATGTATATAGTATTTGTTCCTATGTACTAGGCGGATGTAATGACTGGTTACCCTTGCATTTCAGTGAGATGGAGTACTTACCATATAGACACTCTTGCATTCCTATTTCTGGAGGTGACCTTCCATTTTCACTTGATCAATTCTTCATACTTTTGGGACAATCCATCTATATCTTTGAGTTCTTGATTTTTTCCTTCGTTTTCCATCAAATTTGAGTAGTTTCATTAGGGGCACTCATACATATTCTTGTCTTCTTGATCCTAATCAACAAATGTTTCAATGGAGGTTATTCTTTCAGCATTACAACAGTCATTCTTCGACAGTGTTTGCAGTTTCTTCATGCTTCAATGGTGTTCTCTTTGTTCCTATCTTTTGGGACAACCTTGTCTTGTTTGGAGGCTTCTTCGGTCCTTCACTTGGCTTTCATCTCTTTTTGGAGTAGATTTTTTCCCATGAGGTTTTTTTCATTTCTCCACATTATACAGATCTTATGTTTGTACATGCGTACCTTTTTGGCCTTGTTTGTCAGGACCCATCATGCATTCTTTTTAGGGTTTTTTGCTACTCCCTAAGTTCATCTTAAGAGGGGGTGTTAGAGTTATCATACATTAGCTAATAATTAATAAATCTTTAATTGATTATTAGTCAAGTTTATTCATTGCACTTAAGCTAAACTTAGGATTGTTTTATTAATTGAGTTAATATTAGATCATTATGTTTCATCTCATGTGATGTAGACACTTGTCGTGATCTAATCCCTTTCTCATTTAGGGTTTTGCTCTTATAAGAATTCAACCCTTATTGTACAATTATCTCATGGGAAATATCTGGAGCTTTCATACCTTCTTGAAAGCTTCTTCTGTAACTTTTCCTTGTTGATGAATATAGCAATTCTTGTTTGCATATCTCTTGCGTGGAAGGTTTCTTTGTTTGTTGTTTGATCCTGTGGCTCGTGGTTTTATGCTTGTTTCACAACTCTAACACTTTTATGAGTAGGTAACCAAATTTTGTGAGATGATTTTAAAAAATAGTTACGAAAATAAATGTATTCAATATGAAAATACCTGGGTTGCCTTCATTTTCCATGCCAATTTCTTCAATTATGTTTTGCATAAGCAAAGGGAATAATATTGCTTGCCATATGCATTTGTTTTAAATCTTGTTAAATCCTTTCAATGAATATATTCAATGCATATCCTGTAGTCATGGTTCCACATTCATTGTATAAGATGCATTGGTTGCTTTGTCGAACGTTTTATCAAAAAAATTAACTACCTTCTATGCTTTCACAATCACTTATGTGATGATTGTAGCTCTTTGATGCATAATGCCAAATAGTCCATGAGCTCTGTTTATATATTTTCACTATTTATTGGAGCAGTTGCAATTATCACATTTCATAAATGCACTTTCCATTATGCTTTGATGAATGTCCAGGTTTCCATGTTGGCATGCAGGTAGCGGCTTACTGGCAAAAATTATTGTATTCGGCTTTATACATTTCTATTGTATTTTCCTAAAGGTTTATAAAAGCCATTTCAATGAATCAATTTTGAGCATATTTTACAACCATTTCATTTCATGGGTTGACATTTCTTTGAAGATTTCTTTGTCAAATAGTTCACATGTCTTGTCTGTGTGCTCTTATCTTTGGAGAATTTTGTCAAATAGTTCACTGCCCTCCTCTATACACCACCCCTACACATCTACCAAAACACTTGCCACTATAGCATTTAAAAAAAAAAACTCTTTGCTTCATGGGTCATGGATTTTGGTATTACATATGCCAATTAATTTACTCAAATGTTTTTACAGAATTTTCAACAAAGCCATAAAAGCATGGTTTACAATCATTCCATTCCATTTGATGACATTTCTTTGTAGCATTGTATCAAACAGATTTATTTGCCTCTGCATGTGCCTATATCTTTGAAGGTATCCTGTCAAACAATTCACATGTCTCCTCTATGCAAGCATGGGTTTATGAATTGCTCGTGTGCCTTGTCTTATGCTCTTACGCCTTGTCCATTGTGCATACTATCAATCATTGCATTCCATGAAATGGCATTTCTTTTGAGGTTTTTAGTAAACAATTCATGAGTTTTCTATTCCAATGATTCCTACGCTATGTTCCAATGTTCCCATGTTGGTGTTTGCCAAAAACATCCCCTTTGAAGCTTTCTATCAAACATTTCTATGTGGTTGGTTTATGTTTACACTGTGAAGTTGATCCAGTTTGATTTAGGGACATTTTTTTAATTGATCAATTCATTTTGTATGGTAACCTTTAGTTTAGGTGTCATGATTGAGGCGTAGCTCTTCCATCAATGCTACATTTTATCCAAGTCAATGGCTCCTATAGAATATTACTATTATTATTCTTTTCTTTTCCAAACCCAAAGTGGTTCATTCCCTTCACATTTAAAGTTTCAAAGAATATTGTAGTACAAGTTGTCTATTTTTTTACACCTTCAACAATATATATTATTCATAGTCTACCTATCTTCATTCGCACAAGGTGACCATGATCTAGGACATATGTTGTGTAGCATCAAATTTCTTATTGTCAACACATTAGTAGTAATGTCCTTTATGTATATCTTTTTTACTCCATCAAATTAACAAAAAGTACTGCAAATGGAAATGGAAGCAATGTGAGAAAGATAGATAAACATATAGCGAGGAAGCAATGGAAATGTCTTCACCTATAAATATTAAAAGAGGTTTGTTTCCCATATAAAGAGGTTTGGATCTACACACGACCAACCTTCTACACTAGTAGAACTCTTATACCAAGTACTTGCTTACACTTCATGTACTTGTAGTCTTGTCAACTTTGACAAGTTACTTTATGCAAAATTTAGCTTCAAAAGTCAATTTAGCATTATACAAAATTTAACTTCAACTTAGAATAATGCAAACCTCCATAAGCATGCACATACATGATTTGACTTGGTAGAAAACGTCCAACATTCTATCCTCTTACACTAAATATTAATATTCATAAAATACAAGTGCAACAATAGACAAAATAGGTGAAAATTGCATTTCTTATTTGCATCTTGGACAATTAGTTTACTCATGGTTTAGGCAACTTTGTGTACAATCCCACTATCTCCTATTATCACCTACATCTTTGGTTAAGCATTGAATGGGTGGCAAGTTATTTCTAATTTACACTATTATTTGAACTTGCATGATTGTTATGCATGATATTGTCAATGTTGCATATATGAACTAATTAAACCTAAGATTAATCTAAAGCAATTTCAATTGGGACATCCAAAATATTTTGAATCTCATGTTCACTCTAATGGGAATTTAAACCTATTTTAAAAAACTAATTAAAACACAATTGAAAGTGTAGATATTTAATGATAAGGATTTTGTTAGTATTTCTCAAAACAAAATTTCCAAACTATCTTCACATATATTTTTATAACTCGTTACTTATATATAATTAGTTTAAGTTGGTGTTTAGATACCCACAATGAATCTGGTAGATCCACCCATCAGTTACAAAGCCACCAACCCCTAAAGAGTCAACTAATTCAAATACCTATGTGCAAATGCCTATTGAAAAGTTGTACTTGTTAATTACAAACCATTTTGAACAAATTATTCGAGAACTCCATGATGCTGCACTTCTTGCAAGAGTAGTCGAATGACAAGAAATCAATGGTATTGAAGAGATTGTTGTAAAATTCCATAAAACATATCACAAAGTTGTAGGCTTCTCCGATTTCTTAAGAGATTTTTTACGATGAACAATATGAACAAGGATCTGCAAAAGATATTGTTCAAGAGTTCCTCTTGTATTTGTATGATAGTTAGAATAGACAAATATGAACCATATTCATTAGTTTAATAGGAAAGCAAATATCGAATAGAAAAGTAGAACAAAGGCTCCAAGCCTTGGAATATAACACATGTACATAATACCACAAAATGCAATTGTATTATACTCTTGAAGATGCTATATATCTATTGTAATACTACAAGATTATAATATTGCAAAATTATAGATGAAATGAAGTTGATATGTTCTCACAAGCTATAGATTAAGCTATCAAACACCATTTAGTCTATTTCCTTCCATTTTTTATTTGGAATGTTTGAAAAACCAAACTTATGTGTATCTTTTCACAAAATACCATGAATAATGATGACACTCTTTTTGTAGATGATAATATAATTCAATGATATTAAATTATGATGTAATTAATGAAAATATTATTCACACAATATCTCTCAACATTTTCTATATAGACTATGTTATAGGATATATATGTTAGTACATGTACATATGTATATATGTATTTATCCCATATATATATATATATATACCAATTTTCATAATATTTTTGAAATCGACTTATCTCGTGGAAATAACAATATCATTTAATCGATTAACCACGACAACATAAAATCGTAAACATTTTAATGTTAAAACACTTTATTATTTTTCTTTCCAAAAATGAAATCTGAGACTCAAACTAGATTAGACTTAACCTAACAACTTGGTTTGATAACTCTATTTAACTTAACACTCAAATTGGCTTGACAATAGGTTTAAAGTAGACCTACATGTGTGTGGAAACTCAAATAGCACCCATTTTCCCAAAATCTATTCTCCTCTCTTGGTTGATACTCTCCTTCTCCCTCTAGAGGACAGGAAATAATCTTGCATTTCACTTAGAAAACATTCATGTAGTTAGCCATTGAAAATCGCGACATAAACATAATGTTGATTAAATAACATATAATCATCAAAATGCAAATACATCTCATTGCTTATAATTTCATCAAAAATATTAAATATCATAATGACATCATCATGTATCAAAATTGTATTTTTAAGTAAAAGTTAAAAGTACATTGGTAAGGCACAAATGGGGTGTAACATGTTGCAACAAAATTATGTCACTAGTGTTATTATTGTAGATGCTTTAATTTTATAAAATATTAATTTTGTATTATGTAATTTGCCGAACTAAAACATGGTTGCTACGAGTGATTTTATTGAAATCATATATATTTTTTTAAGTGGTTTTATTTATTTTATTTTGAAATAAAAATAGGTGCAACTTACTTTCCTAGAATTAATATCCTCTACGACATCCGATCCATATGGGGGTACAGGTTATGGGCTGGATTTGGTTGTGAATATTGAATATTCAAAACAAAAGGAAACTGCGGCCATAAAATGCTTACCATTAGTAGATGCTTGTTCTTCACAGAATTCATTAGGAAATGTATCCAGTGAACCTTTCTTTTGTTTTAATTGACTACGATGCAATACATGATTACATAATTGGATACAGGTGACGAATTCTTATTGAACAAGCTCTACAGCCAATCGGACTGGAGAGAATAAAAGATTAAAAAAAAAGCTAGAATAGTGAATTGTAAGTGGAGGCAGTTGCATAGAGCGAAAGAAGTCCAACGATCAGTGTCGGAAGTAGTGTTAAATTCAGAAGTAGGCCCTGCCCCAGATACCCTGCCATTGTAATCGTGGCATCTGCCACCACGCGAGCCAATGTTCCAGCTTCTGTTGATAGCAATCCACCATTATATGTTCCCCGTGCGAGCCTTGAAGACATGACCTTAGATAACAATGAGAGGTTTACACCTGGAAATGTCCAAACATTATAGGAGTTTAAGTATTATTTAAAATGCAAAACAATGTACATCAGGCAGCAGATATAGAAGGAATATTAAGCACAAAACTGTGCCACCGATTACTGGGAAAAGAGAATCTCTCCCAGCATGCATAATACCAGTGAGAAATCCATGGAAAGATAGAAAACCCCAAACATTCTACTAGAAGTTATTAAGTATCCAAATTTGCCATAGAAAGAAATAACCATTTCGAGAAGGAACACATTTGGTCATGAACAGCAGAATAAATCAATTGACATGTAATTCAGTGATGGGGGCGCTCCCCCACAAACAGGTGACCGAGACCCTAAAATGTAATCACAACTAAAGATAAGTGGTTGTTTTTACTACTACATTAGTCCTGCAGCTTGCCAATTGCTAAAGTAACAGTGGTTTTTTAACGAAGATATAGAACAAACCAGCTTAACTCATCAAAAAAATTGCAGATGGTTAATTATTAACAACTTCGTTTATGGAGGCCAAGCCATGTCAAGTTTATTCCTTTTAGAAGACAACCATGCACATAGCCTAGGAAACAAGATGAAAGAGTAATAATCAATACTCTTTTAAGTAGTAAAAGGGCATACTAGTATAACAGAGGTTATTTTGAATACAAGAGATAAATTGTATAACAATGCCCGACTCGATATGCATGTTCATTTTAAATCGAATCTGTTCACATTTAAATCTTTTTTGTACAACCAAGGAGCATTTTTTATGTTCACTTTGTTTTCTCCAGAGCTTGGAAGATGTTTCCTCGATTCTGTTCTCATTTAAGCTTTTCACAATTTTTAGAACATGTTTATGCGATAATTGAAGACTGCTCCTACTTAATACTTCATACCTGAGGCCATAAGAACAGGACACCGGTTGTGGTATATCACAGTATCTAAGTAGCTGGTACGGGCATGGGGACAAGATTCAGGTATGCCAGTATGGCAATTTTTTTCCCCAATATGTGTATGACTGTACACATACATATGTATATGTACGTGTGTGTGTGTATATATATATATATATACATAAAAGGTTTGTATCCTGATTCTTTGCCACCCCTTTAAGTCAACTTCCTTATTTGATAGGAGATGCAAGTTGGAATGGATGTAGAACAAATCTGCCTTTTTTGCAGCCAACTGGTTGCACTTAACTAAGTGAATAAACATGTATGTATCTTTTGGGTTGTTATTCACATTTTAGGGTTTAGTAGGTTTTTTAAAAAACATTTATTTCCTCAGAAATTCACACCTAGGCTTAGGGTACAGCTGGGAGCACCCACACATGACCAAGACATCCAGGGCAACAGGGGCATACCCTGGCCGTCCCATCCTCCATCCTGCTCCTGTTCCCATATCTGCTTCTGTCTAATCCCATGACAAGAGGTTCCCATAACTGCTTCTGTCCAATCTCATGACAAGGGTGAAATGGTGCATTTCCGGTAACTTAGCATAATATATACTTAACTATGTTATGTACTTCATACTAGAGAGTAGTTATGTTTTGCATACATGACTAAGAGAATAATTAATGTATTATAGTTGGTTAGTCGAGGCTTATTATTTGTGCCTGATCTTTTTGAGGATCATTCCTACTTATGTGGTACTCAGGCCCATATTTGAAGAGCTCTCTCATGTATTGTCTTAATGACATCAATATTTGGGAGAATATCTTTTGATTCAGCTATGGTATACATAAAGTTATGAACAAATTGCCATGTGATTATTCCAATCTCTACATATCTTTACAGTTTTTCCCACATTCCTACAAAGAATTTGAGCTAGTGCTGTCAACCCTGATGGTTGACTTTGATTAGGAACTCGAAGAAGATAGAATCTTGAGCATGGTCCAAGAATCGTTGATGAGCAAAGAATCCGAAGCATCTTAGACAAACCAAGAAAGAGAAGATTTGTTGATCAACTTGTAAAACTCCTCTAGAACTTCTTCCAATGAGAGTGTAGATTGATAAAATATCCCCAGAAACCCAAGTTCCGCCAACCAAATTGAGGATCATTGTAGTGTACCGACACTCTACTGATTTGTTTTGGTTTGTGTTTTCTCTTTTGTGCTTCTAAGTTTGTTTGCTAATAACACTAAAATGGTACTAAAGAGCATATGCATACAATAGAAAGTTCAAATAAACTAACTATTGAAACAACTTTGAATACAATGCTCAATTCGGTGGCCAAATAGGTTTTCTTCATTACATAATAAGATGCATTCAACATATAACTCACAACAGATTTCAAGCTAACTATATCTTATGCTACACTTTAACTTACAGCCATACAAGCACTATGAATAGTGACTTGCTACAGTTCCCGCCCCCAAAGAAGTGCACACAACTTTCGAATAACGAACTTCTCCCAACCAAATTCAGATTGGGAAGCCTTCTGGGATAAAGGCACCCTTTTTGGGTGTGATTGCAGCCTCTAAGAAAAGGCGTTTTTTTTCCTTTTGTTGGTTGAAACCCTCAATAAAACGCAGCTGACTGTAGCTTACAAAAAACAGTCCCAAAATGTCTCAAAACCGAACAGCCCTTGTGCAAATGCCAATGGAGTCTATGGCTGTCAAGAACACTCAAAAACCAGCTCCAAATAACCTGCAAACAGCAACACAGGTCTCCAACTGAAGCAACAATAATTGATCAGCAACTTTAATGTGATGTTTCACACCTTCAAGCAGCTCAAGAACGAAGAACAAAGCCCAATCAGGCTCACCCACTCCAAGAAATCAGGAAACCCTAGCCTCCTTCTTCCTCCAAGCTTCACTCCAAAGTTTTCTTCAAGCAAAATCATCTATGCATGAGAAGGATCGAACTTTCTCACTTGTTATTTATAATTTAACAAAGGAAACACTATTCATTAAAGTGAGCACTATTCACTTAAGTTATTTCTTTTTTCACTTTAGGCATGAATAGTAATTACAAAATATAAAGTGACCCCGAAATAAAAGGTGAGTATCATTAATTTAAGCAAAAGTATCATGCCAAACGCCACAATTCACCCTGCCACCATACTCCGAAGATCCACATAGCAAATCGACAACCAAGTGCTCGTCTGAGAAATCCTCTATCCAAAACTATTAGCCTATGAGGGTCAGGAAAATAGGCTAATCCCCCAACTCTGATGCACGTGAAAAAAGGGACATTACAGTCCACCCTCCGTGAAATTGCTTGTCCCCAAGCAATCTCTACTGCAAAGATACCTCACTCCTCAAAAGGTCGAAAAGAAGAGCTGTGAAATGTCTCATGCATCACTGACTAACTCCAGAATCACCAACATAAACGCAGTTGTGCCAAATATCCCTAGATCCCAACACCGGAACGAAAGTCTGCCATGTCTGATAACCTCTGACTTACTCCGCGCAAATCTGATCACAACTTCACTATGCTGACAATTGGCAAAGCAACCTGTCAGAACCCATCCAACTGCAGTGCCAGTCCTGTCACCATCTGGATCTCTGTACAACCTGAACTCACATCCATTTGTCACAAAGAGACAAAAATATCTGGAAACATCCACAACACATATCTCTATAGTCTCTCCAAAATACCCATGGAAGTGACAACCAGTCAAACCATCATATATGCTGACACCGTAATCACCTTGTAACCATGTATCCGTATGCAATCCCTGTGGTGTTAAAGTAGCAAACCCTGTCAAATACATATCGGCACAATGGATAATTGACTATTGTCCCTACAAGTAATCCCTTGCAAACAACTGAGTCAAGTACTTGCAGCCTCTAGTCCCATCTTCTGAAGATGGTAACTTTGGACACAATAAGGAGTCACTCCCCTTGACTGCACCAAGGAAAACACCCTGCACACAAGGATTGTGCATCGAATACGAGCCATGTACACGTGGATCAAAGGTCAAACTATCAGCATTCCTCACCTTGTACACACTATTAAACTCCTCAGTGAGCCCTGTTTGGAATCCCGATGCACTAGGACTATTCCAAACACTGCGATTGCCGCTCAACCCCGAACTACTATCAAGAGTATGATTGACTTCCAACTCGAAGAGTGGATTATCATAGATCGAACTGCCACCTAACTCAAATAAGGGATTATCCACAAACTGCGTAATCACTCTGTGCGGGTCTGAATCATCCAACTCTGAGTCCCTGGAACAATACATTGAATTGTACTCCAAAATTGGCTCATCAAGCTACCAATCATAATCAACTGTATGGAATGAAATGACAGATTTGCTTCCAGGAGAGGGAAAAAAATTGACGCAAGAACCAATCTCCCAACTAGATGTTGCTCTGCATATCTCCTGTGAAGTGGGCAAAGTAGTGTTGTGAGTTGACACATAACTTTCTAGTGAGTCAACTTCCATGTCACAAGAGTTATCGATGATTTGTTCTACATCACCTGTCATGGGACTAAACTCAAGAGAACCTGGTGCAACACATGGCTCTCTGCAACTCTCAACCAATGCACTCATCCCATTTGTATCAACTGCACCTGAAACCATGATGGATGTAGTAACCACATCCTCAATCTGCTCACAATCACAATCCGTGGACATATGTTCATCACCCACTGCTGCCATGGAAACATTAACTATATTGGAGGAGAGTGAAGACTGTGCCAAACTCGATACCATGGTAAGCTTCGCGTCCAATGACTGTGACTCTTGAGGGGCCAATTGAGTGCTCTTCAAAGAATCCATAGTCGTCTCTAGCTCATAAGTGAGCTCATCAACCTCCTCTTCTTTTCCCTTCAATGCCTTATGACAGATGCAACCCCACTCGAGAAGGAAATCTCTATCCGCAAGTAGTTGTAGGTAATTTTGTTTCATAATTCCAACTGCCTCTTGAAGTGTATGGAACTCTGCGAGGGAAAGACTACTAACACCGTACTCATCTGACATAGGAGTACTCCAACCATAGGTTGCCAACATCTGTCGAGCATTATCAAAATGCTCCAAGGCTATAACAATCATATCATCACTAATTTTCAACTGTCCCGCCAGATGATGATACCTCTGTGACTCATCATTTCCACCCAATTCCACACTATAGTAAGAGGTTGAATCCTCATCGCTCACCTTATGATCAACAACATCATGTGTGCTATCATCAGTGCACACATCAACAACTAAGGTACTGCTGCTATGTACCTCAAAGGACGGCTCAACTGATAAGGTAGAAGCTGCTGATATGACAGTATCTTTACACACTTCCACCTCCAATTTAACTGCATCACCATCCAACTCACGATCTTGGGATTCTATGTCAATCCATGAATCATCAAACTTGTTCGCTAAGGCCTGATCTGGAAAGTCAGACTCACCATAACACGAATCCATGCCAAATACTACACTATTAGTACCCAATTCTTGAGTACTTTCATGTAACAACTCAATAATAGCATCTTGCCCATGTGTGGCCACTGTTGTCTCATGTTGTTGCAAAGTCTTATCACTGTCGTCAGGAAAATCAGAATTGTTAGCAGTGCTGATAACAACTTCTGAAATGTGGTGAACATCATTTTGTGGCTCCACTATACTATTATCATGATGTAAAATTTCGTTATCGCCCACCACTTCAATTTCAATACCATGTCCATCTGTAGATTGTAGGTAGTTCTCTGTTGACTTATCATCTTTTAACCCAAACACATCATAAAGACCTTTGGATACAACACCAAGTCTCTCAATCTTGCTTCGTGTTAAGGTTTGTCTTGAAATGTTATTTTCGTACTGTTGCACGCCACGAGCTAATCTTCGTTGTGAAGGGGTGAGTTTCCGTTGGGTGTTATTCAAGATGCTCTCAATGCTGATCCTAACTCCACCATACGAGAAGTGGTGAAGCAATACACTGGGACCCATCCAAATGATAGTGCTGACTCTATCTCCACCTAGATCCCAAAATAAACAATTCTCACATCCATCCATCATGAGGAGGTAGGAATATCCGGAAGCATCTGCTACGCAACATCTCTCCATAACCTCCACTAAACTCTCATGGATGTGATATCCACTTGTGCCATCATGCCTGCTGACATTATGATCCCTCTATAACCATGTATCCACAAGTAGTCTTTGAGACAAGGAAGCAGCCAACCTTGTTGGATACACATTAGCATGATGGAAAACTAAATACCAATCCTGCAAGCACTCACCCGCCAACAACCAAGTCGGGTACTTGCAGCCACTAGTTCCATCTACTGAAGATGGTAACTCTCCATCCCAAAATGGATGGCATACACTCTAAGCCAATCCACACCGATGCGTCAACCAATCCTCCATGTGTGGACTAAAGTAGAAGTGATGGATACTCCTCACTATGCAATCGTGGTAAAATGCTCCAACCTCTTTCAATGGCTCATAACTAACAACACTGGAATCAAATGATAGCTCGTGCCTTTGATCCTGCAAATCAAACCTGTGTGATTCCTGAATTGACAATCCTTGCACATAAACTGAATTGGCATCTTCAAAATGATCATAAGTCTCATCAGCAATTGCTGATATAGAAACTTTAGGGAGCTCAAAACCCTCATTGGTTTCACATGGGGCCCTTTCTTCATGCGCATGTTCCTGAACATGATCATCTTGCAACTCCACCTCCATAAACGGGTTAACAGAGAACATATCAGCTTCTATCTCTTCTTTGTCTTCAAAAGGACTCAAGTACCTTTCCCCTACAGCTCCCTTAGAAATTTCAACTTCGTCATCAACTAGTAGATCTTCTAAGGTCTGATTTTTGCTCTCCACAGGATCAGTTGTATGCTGGTCATTAACTGCTGAGAATTCATCGTAGAGGTTTCTGGATACTGAAGTGCCCTTTTGTTTCTTCTTCTCTTCGTTTTGTGATGTAGACCTCTTAAAAATGGAAGCCATACACCGTACTGCTCTGTCTAGTTTTGCAAGGTCTGAAATCAATTCATTCAACCTTTTCTGATTTTCGTCCAACTCTTTCAAACTTTGTTTAAGCTTCCCCATATTCTTATCCCACTGCTTCTGGGAAATAGCCATGCTGTCCAACTAAAGCTTTTGTAGCTAAAACTCACCCAACAGGTTGGCAGGAAACCACTCTGATACCACTATAGTGTACCGACACTCTGCTGATTTGTTTTGGTTTGTGTTTTCTCTTTTGTGCTTCTGAGTTTGTTTGCTAATAACACTAAAACGGTACTAAAAAGCATATGCATACAATAGAAACTTCAAATAAACTAACTACTGAAACAACTTTGAATACAATGCTCAATTTAGTGGCCAAATAGGTTTTCTTCATTACATAATAAGATGCATTCAACATATAACTTACATCAGATTTCAAGCTAACTATATCTTATACTACACTTTAACTTACAGCCATACAAGCACTGTGAATAGTGACTTGCTATAGTAACCACCCCCAAAGAAGTGCACACAACTTTCGAATAACGAACTTCTCCCAACCAAATCCGGATTGGAAAGCCTTCTGGGATAAGGGCGCCCCTTTTGGGTGTGATTGCAGCCTCTAAGAAAAGGCGTATTTTTTCCTTTTGCTGGTTGAAACCCTCAATAAAATGCAGCTAGCTGTAGCTTACAAAAAACAGTCCCAAAATGTCTCAAAACCAAACAACCCTCATGCAAATGCCAATGGAGTCTATGGCTGTCAACAACACTCAAAAACCAGCTCCAAATAACCTGCAAACAGCAACACAGGTCTCCAACTGAAGTAATAATAACAGATCAGCAACTTTAAGGTGGTGTTTCACACCCTCAAGCAGCTCAAGAACGAAGAACAGAGCCCCA
Source organism: Sequoiadendron giganteum (assembly GCA_007115665.2). Taxonomy (NCBI): domain Eukaryota; kingdom Viridiplantae; phylum Streptophyta; class Pinopsida; order Cupressales; family Cupressaceae; genus Sequoiadendron; species Sequoiadendron giganteum. Next base: position 27,186,492 of record CM021107.1, on the reverse strand, counting down.
TCAGGCTCACCCACTGCAAGAAATCAGGAAACCCTAGCCTCCTTCTTCCTCCAAGCTTCACTCCAAAGTTTTTTTAAAGCAAAATCATCTATGCATGAGAAGGATCGAACTTTCTCACTTGTTATTTATAATTTAACAAAGGAAACACTATTCATTAAAGTGAGCACCATTCACTTAAGTTATTTCTTTTTTCACTTTAGGCATTAATAATAACTACAAAATATAAAGTGACCCCTTCATTTTAAAGACGCATGGTCCCTAGGCCGAGATGGTGAAATAAAAGGTGAGTATCATTAATTTAAGCACAAGTATCATGCCAAACACCACAATTCACCTTGCCACCATACTCTGGAGATCCACACTGCAAATCGACAACCAAGTGCCCGTCCGAGAAACCCTCTATCCAGAACTATTAGCCTACGAGGGTCAGGAAAATAGGCTAATCCCCCAACTCTGATGCACGTGAAAAAAGGGACATTACAATCATGCATCGAACAGGCATGCAGATAAATTATTCAAAGAATTTCCTGGATTCTTATTTTATCATTACTTTTTGATGCAAGACTTGCACAACAAGTAAAAATGAGGTTTGCAATGTGTGACCGTTTGATAATTGCACCAAGACAGACTTTAATGAAAGGAACAAGCACAATTAGTGGAAAGACAAGACCAAGAACAAGAATGTGACCATGCTTGAGAAGGTTAAGAAATTTTCTAACCAACAATCCCAGACCTATCCAGAAAAATTGAGTCCATGGATTGTAGTCAGCTGGAAGATTGGCATGGTGAGTGAAGGAGAGACACCATAAGAAGAGGTTGTTTGAGACAATCATAGAATTGGTGCATACCATTTGCAAGATTTGTTGAGCAGGAAGTTGGAGTTTTATGAATCAATCCTAGATTTCATTAATGGATTTGCAATTTTGAACAAACAAAAGCAAAGAGAAAAAACGTCCAAGGCCTACTGAGGGGATGAAGAGCCAAGCTGCAATGAGCTCAATGATGGGTAGATGTGGGTGACACATCTGGGAGTGCTAGAGAAGGGACTATAACAGGGAAGCATGTAACACTATTCTACTAGAAAAGTAAAATCATATCCAGTTGAAATGTGATTTCGTAGAGATTGCTAATGCTGCTTGGTTAGAGATAATTGGGATGGTGGAGTCATCAACGCTGATGGGGAATTACAAAATCACACGTAAATTATTGTTGTGCTGTAAAAGGAGAGCTTTGTAGGTTAACAATGATACAATAATAGGTGAAAGCAATATTTTCCCTCATTATTTTGTAGATGTGACATTCAAGTTTAGTACCATAAGAAAAGAATATTGCCTTGGAAAGGAATATATATGACAAGGGACATTTCTATCTCATGAATGACTTCAACAAACGAGATAGAAAATATATAGAGAAAAAGGATATTTGTATCTCAGAACTGAATTGAATAGACGAAGATAGACAAAAGTACAAGAATATGAATAACCATATGAGTGAATAGTAAGACAAATGGTGTTCATCTTCAAGGCAATATATATGAAGTCAAGTGAAACTTTCCCTGAATCTAGTCACAAGAGTTGTGTAATTGTGGGTCAGATGTCACAAATAAATCCAAATGGCTACATGATGCCAAATCATAACGAGGTAGAAGAATAAGTTGAGCTCAAACAAATAACACCAAGTATGGATCAAGTTGCGATGTATACCAAATTAAGAGACAGAGAATGAGGAAATGTTGGAGACAAAAGAATAGTAGAAACTTTGTCGAAAGGACATCAAATAGAATCACAAGACTTAAAAGAAAGCAAAAGCAAGATCACCAAATTCTCATTTAATAAAATTGACTTATGGCACAAAATTCAGAAAAGATAAAAATTGTTCCAAAGCCCTTTCTAGCTTCTAAGATTGTGAAACCTCAATAATGGAAGTGTAATTTTCAGAAGAATTTTGTGAAATGCAGACTTCAGACTAGAGGAGAAGAAAACTTTCCAAAGGTTGAACAAATGCAAAAATATTGGAATTAAGGATAAGAACATTGAAGAGAAAGTTGCCAAGAAACTTCAAGGAACTCAATTCTATAGTGCAGCAAGAGGACACTAGTCAAGAGCTGGCACCAAGAGGATATTGGACAAAAGCTGTCTCAGGATGCTGATCATGTCTTGGTGTCCCATGATGCTACAATAGGATGTCCAGCCTCGAACATCAAACCTCAAACGTTGAAAAGATGCCGTGTGCCTTAAATGCTAGAAAGATAAGTCTCCATGTTGGGCCTCATATGTCACAAAATGGATATCGGTCCTCAAATTTTGATTGTTGAATGCAAGAAAGTGAATGTTGGCCCTTGCAAACTCAAAATCAGACCTCAAACATCAAGATTTTTTAGTTGACACAAAAGCTAGTTTGTGTGTTGGACAAGGAATCTAGGAACAAGAAGTCAAATGTTGAGAAGACTAGAACACCAAGATCATGGTAGGGATTCTCGCAGGTAAGATGTTTAAAACTTAGAGGTCATAGGAAAGGTAAGGGATGCTGAAAAGGACAGCGATAACCCAACAAACAAATGAAGACCTAATTTTCAGATTTCAGTGAATCATAAAGTTAAGAGAAATACCTCCAAGAAATTTCAAAGGGGATTTCAATGTGATTTTTAAGAGAAAGAAGTGACAAAAATATTAGGTCCCTTGAACTCTGACTCTGCCTATGCCAAGAATTGGCATCAATCAATGGATCATATATTTCTATGAAAGATTCCATGGCAAATATTTCTTCAACAACTCTTGGGAATAGCTTTGTGCAGAGCAACCGGCAATAATTAAGTTAGAGAAAATATTAGAGCAAGCTACAAAAGAAGTTACTACTGCAAATGCCACTAGTTTTACTCAAGATAGAACATACCTCAACCAAATAATCATGTCAAAGCACTAGTAGGGACATTGACAACTCTTAAGGGGAGGCTAGATGTAGACACCATTTTCAGTACATGGTACATGCTTATTTATGTTATGTACTTGGCTTCTAAGTCATACAGTTCGTCGATTTTCAAGCATGTAATTCGAATTTTGGTGGACTTCAAACTTTTATATCAAATTCGTTAAAATTCGTCTTGGGATTCGTACAAAAAAAGTCGGATATGTTTTTTATTAAAATATATTTCGGAAAGCATTTTTTAGGGTTTTCAAAAAGTGTTTTTCGGGTTTTCAAGTTATGTATCTTATAGAAAATTGTGAATTCGCAGCAAAAGAAAACTAGAAGGCGTGAAGGGCTATGTTCAAATTCATGGTGTTTTTTAATTCGTTCCATATGAATCAATAGCATATTTCTGAAGCGTGAATATTTTCGAGTTGAAAGCAGAAAGGACACATTTCAGTCTCATTTCAGGTTTTCGAGGAATGGAGATCGAGCCGCTACTAAGAGCAAAGCACTCTCGGTTCGTCAGGTTGCATTTGTTGCATAACACATTCCATTTTCGCCGACGCCTTTCATTTTTCAACGTTGGTCATGCGGCTCTTGCATGCCTTCTGTTCCAGTTCTCGTGTGTTACCTTCTGGCAATTGCTTGACGTCCATGCAAGCCGGGAATTTTATATTAGGGTTTTGTTCTTCAATATAATTTTATCAAATATTTTAAATTTTTAATAATATATGTTTATAATGTGAAATATTATTTTATTTACATTAAATTGTTAATGAAAATTTTTAAAAGTCTGTTTTTTTTTTTTTTTCAAGGTTTATTTATCTATAAAAGCTAATTTTGTATTATAATTTTTAATAATATATGTTTATAACATTACAATTATCAAGTATTATTTTAGTTAAATTAAATTGCTAGTAAAAAATTAGCATCTACTATAATTTAATTTAATTTTGTTTTATTTAAAAACCTTGGAAGCGAAGATGCACAAGGGCAATGCCCAACAGGCGAGTGTAGGCGATGTCTTGGTCAGGTGGGATGTGTAGGGTGAGGTTAGATGGAGGCCACTTGGTTCTATGGATGGGCGTAGAGACGGCTGCAGCCTCCCCTCTTCGCGGTTGGCTCCTGGCACTGGTTCATTGTTGCAAGTTGTTAGCATTGGCATGGCCTTCAATCCTTTGGAGGTGGCCTCATGTGGGAAACTTCTTTCCCCCATTGTTAGTGTTCTTGCTCCCGCAGTTAAGCATCCCCTATCCTCAAGGCCTCCAAGAGCAGTTTGAATCCTTATCATGAATGCAACACTTATCTCCAAGAGCAAATTTTGGCAAACCCTAACCCTCCAACAAATCCTATGGTGGAGGCCCCCCCTCTTGTGTCCTACTTTGAACCTGATGCAACGCCTCCTCTATTCACTGGAGATGCCTCCTTCATCTGGGTGATGTTGAAGTTACCTTTACAGATGATCTGGTTGATTTCCATATCCCAAACTCCAGTGTTTTTGTTGTCTTTGCCTATGTAGGCAATTGGTCCCTCATCTTTCATCTTCTAAGGAAACACCTACCCTTAGCTTCCTTAGTAGAATGGACAAAATCTACATGGAGCAATCTGCCCCCTCCTACCATTGAACCGCTGGACTTTGGTTTTTTCCTCCTTCGTTTCAACTCCACAAAGGACTGCAACTCTATGAAGCAAAATGGTTTGTGGTTCTTTGAGCATTTTGGTGTCTTCATCACTTCTTGGTCTCTTTTCTTCAATCCAACTATAGCAAAAATCACTCATATTCCCATTTGGATTGGACTCTACAATCTTCCTTCGATCATGCGAGATGCAAATCTCCTGAAGAACTTGGTTGATCAAGTTAGTGCATTTGTCAAATGGGACTCAAATTCTTTGGATTCTTCTTGCAAATTCTCTAGGGTATGTACTATGGTGGACATTTCAAAGCCCTTGCCTCATGCCATTAGTATTCATTCCTCCTTTGGCACTTGGACTCAATTCCTCATCTATGAAGGTCTTCCCTTTAGATGCTTCTGATGCAACATGTTGGGACATAAGATTGTTGGTTGTCCCACTAAGTAGGTGTTTGGCTCTAGGAAGCTAAATCTCAAAAAATGGATTAAGAAAACTAGCACCCTGAATGCAAATTTATTTGGCGTAATCATGGAAAATTCTTGGACCCCCCTTTCGTGCCAGAGACAAATTCTCGAGACTGTTGTTGTTCCCTCAAATCCTCCAATTTCTCCCCCCACCATAAGTCCTCTAAAAGAAGTTTCTAACTTTCTACTCCTACTCTACTGGGGGAGGAGCATTGCATTGATGCTAAGGATATTTATCTCTTTATGGAGGATCTCGATGACAAAGCTATGGATTTTCTTGACCATGATAAGGTGATAGTCCCTCTAAGGAAGTGCTCCATTGCCAAAACTGTGAGTCGGATATCGAAACCAAATTGTGAGGTTCCAAAGAAGAAGAAAGGGAGGAAAATTGATGCAGAGAAACTTCAGATTGAAGGTAGAGATACTATTGATGATGGCACTCAATTGATCGTGGATGCTCTTCTTACTCAAAGCAAGAAGGGCTTAGCAAAACATAAGTGATAGCATTTTCCTATTTGCTGTGTCTAGCTTTTGCATTTTCTTTTGTGGTCTCAACCCTTCTTATGGTTTCTTCTTTTTTTCTTAATTAGTTTGGGTCCATGTGTTACCCTCTAGTTGGTCAAAGGATTTTTTTCGATTGATAGGTTTGAAGCTTTATCTTCCTTTATTTTGTTATTATATTATGGGAGTGGGCCTTCATCGCATAGCTTGCCAATAAAAAAAATGTTTTATTTTATTTTATAGTTTTTATTTTTTTATAGTAACATTTAATAAATTAAACTATCATATTTTAAAATATTCAATTTAGATTTTAAACTATTTATATAAAAATTTAACAAATATACTAAAATTTAATAGTTTTTATTTTTTAATAATAACATTTAATAAATTAAACTATCATATTTTAAAATATTCAATTTAAATTTTAAACTATTTATATAAAAATTTAACAAATATACTAAAATTTAATATATTTAAATTAAATTTAACAAATATATTATATTTAATATAATATTGTTTTATTTTAAATTTAACACATTTATATAAGGCGAATTTAATGTCAATTTTTTTTATCCTTATTGAACTTCATTTGAATTTTATTGTTGTCGAGCTCAAACTCAAATCCGAACCTTGTGACTTAGCTTAGCTTAACCAAGCTATTATATTTTGTACAATCCATAAGCAAATAAATAATTATTACCTTAATCAAATATGAATGGCCCTTCTTCTTTGTGAGATCACCATTTCAGGCATAGATTCCTCCATGGGGGCCAAGTACTACTCAAATGATTACTTCCTCCCTTTATCTTGTCATAGATGTTGAGAGGCATTAAGTGCCCTTTGGTACTATGCATTCACACACAAAAGGGGTTAGATCAATGAGGCAATGCTCATCCTTCTCGTCTATTACTACAAAGACACCTCAAGTGGCATTCTAATGGTCATAGTTATATCTTCTCTCAATGTTGAGGACCCTCTAGCACTCATCTTTTATAAGGCAAATCTCGAGGACAAGCTCACATTACTAGCTTCTTTTGTATGACCAATAGTTCTTTAGTCTCAAGTGTTAGGGGAGAGTTGACAGGTGTTTTATGACCGCACCAACATAGATTAAAGTTTCCCAACGGATACTCTATCCTCTCTTGAACAAAGTATTCTGCATTCTAAGATTGCCAAAAAGATCATCCATTCAACTCCAAGGTTCCTTATGTAGCGGATAGTCTCAGTTGGCTTGATGTGATTTGCTAGTTATTCCAAGGGGGACTTGCACAATTGTTCGATCGAAAGAGAAGAGCTCGTAGGACACGAATGATTTGTCGATATTGCTCGGGTTTCCTAAACTAACCGAGAAAATACTGAAAGTAAAAAGGATAGGGATAGGGATTCTATTGTCTACTCCTAAATGCGGGATACGAAGATCAATTTCCGCAAGCTCAAACCAAGTTCTGCTTTGTCTCGCTTCGGACAGCTTCTACAGAGCCGGTGCAATCTTCAAGGGATAATGAGAGATGTTCAAATCACAATTCAACATGCAGATACCATCACAACGACGCATACCAACATTTGAAGCGTAATTGAAGTTAAGTTCACAATGTTCTAGTCAACCACGCAAGGTGAACCCACCATCAATGAACCCGCTAGTGGTATGGATAAATAAAGCTTGCTTAAACCAAACAACGTATTCCACAACTACCAACTACTTGCATGAAATGAAATCTACTTTACTTTAAACTACTTTAAGATTCTAAATGACTTGGAAAGACGAAAAAATTTGCTAGCTACTCACAAAAAGAAAATGAAATCACCAAGCAATGAGAACTCTTTATATTATGAGAGTGTTCACAACAACTTCTTACAAAGCCTTCAAAGGGAAAACTTTCTTTCCTCCTCAATCTAAGCTATGCTAACCTCTAAGCTACTCACTATATGCTCTCTCTATTCTCTGACTTAACTCTAATTTTGATCTGATCTAATTTACAAATGAGGGGGGATGCCCCTCTTATAGTTAGCCCATTTCAATGGACGGCTCAGATTCAATTACAATGAAGGGTTCAGATTGAGCCACATATGCCCTAATCAAGGCTCTGCCCTAAAAACAGCCACAGAGAGGAGTGGGGTAATAAATGTATAGGAGATTCTCCACTCCCCTGCAGGAACCATAATGAGCAAGTAATGCCCATCACCATCTTTCAGAAGATCCTCATCCAGTAATGTGTTTACATTGTCCTTCTCCCTAACTGCAAACTCGATCAACCGGGCCAACACTGCCCCAACCTCTTGAACCGAAATAGGTGGGATGTGGTTGACCTGAAACTCAAGTATTGTAACTGTCTGCCCATGCCGAGCATAAGATTTTCTCCAAGCAACCAAGGCGTCCTGGGTGTTTTGAATAATGCTGGAGAAAGCTGAAATATCTTCAAAGTCATCTTGAACAAACGATCTCACAATCGAGAAGAAGGGAGCTATCTTATCCCTTAAGCCATCAGCAGTCACCGCCTCTGGAGCCAGTCTCCTAGCAAATATAGCCTCAAGTGTGTTGAGGACTCCATCTAGAATGTTGCCCATAGCCTTCCTAACTCTAGTTGAATCCGCTCGTGCTGCATCAAGGAAACCACGACCTGTGACCACCGAAGAATACCAATTGGTGAAGTCATATCTGCCACCTTCTTCTCACCAGGGTCTGTAAGGGAACATTCATCAAAGCCTCCAGACAAAGAACAATCTTAGTCTAATAGATTTGGGTCTCGCTCCAAGCTTGATCCACAATATCCACGTGTACCAGAACATCAGTGGCCTGCCAGTAAGAATGAGCGAGGTCCTCCATGAACTTTTACATTTTTGTGTGAACATGGCCAACCCATTTATCAGCTTCCAATGCCATCTTCTTCAAATCCTCCAAGCCACTAACTGACTCCCTTGGGAGCCTTGCTGGGAGTTCAACTGTTGGGTTCTCTTGTTCACCTAGACACACAAGATTCTGCACATACCCTATCAATGTTTTGTGCTCCTTCTTCAATTTCTTGTACTTTCCTTCCGTATGGAGCAATTTTTTCTTCAACACCTGATAGGAGTTATCACACTCCTCAATTACTTGGGCTCTCGTGGGGCGACCCAACTTAACAATGGTGATCACATAATTTTTTGGGCTTTCCTCATCTCGATCACACTCCTCCCTCGGGACAACAACCTGAAGTGTACGAGAGTCGGATTCATTTGTTGAAATCTTTGAAAATTTCCTAGCTCTCTTCTTTTCTGGTGGTGCGCTAATCCTACTAAGGAATTCTTCCATTTCAACCGCTGAGTCTGTACCATCCTCAGGGTCCTTCCTCATTCTTTATGTGATCCAATTTGGGACTGCTTGTCGTGGATTGCAAATGAGGAGGGGTTGTTCTTTTGTTGCTTCTTCCTCGTGCACCTCTTCTCTAACAACACTTTGTTGAGGGTCGTCCAACTCCATTTGATGAATACCTTCCTTCGATATTCGAGCCTCCTGCCCCATGGTATCTTCTTCTTCTAATGTCGTGTCAAGAATTTGTTGGAAATGAGTATCAATTGTCATTTCCTCTTCCTCTTCCTGTTGGCTTTCCCCTTTGGGTGCGTTGACACTTAGGTTGTCTGACTCCCTAAGCAGTGGCTGATTTACTTCTTCAAATTCCCGCTCCTTGTTGGATTTACCTCTCTAGCTTCCAAACAGTGGAAGCTCCCTCAAACTCGAAGATTGAGTCTATGATTGTGTAGGCGATGCCTGCTCTACCCTCTGAGGTATTGACGGGGTTGGCACCTCTCTTTGTGTTTCAGCAACTTGGGCAATTTGCTTTCCTTTCCTTGTTGATGGTGGCCTTTGATCGCCCATGAGGTTATAAGTAAGAGCAATTGACCTACTCTTAAGCTGGCTCACGTGCCTTTCAACCCAACTCCTCGTGAAAGTCAAAACCGGTATGGAAAGTGTATCCAAGTACATCTTCATCCACCTGATCCGAAACCGGAACGACTTCACATTCTCTAATCAATTTCAAGGGTAGCCTGGTGAACATTCTCCTCCTTACCTCGGCATCATCAACTATGTTAGCCCAGAAGTCCTCGATATGAGCCTTGTGCCTGTATTCCACATTTTGCACCATCAGAATGTTGTTGTAGGGATTGAAATCTTGCCTGCTAATGTGGTATGTAAGGTGAAAGAATTGCGGCTCATCCTCAGCTTCTCTGGTTGCCTACAAGGAAGGACATACTTCACTTGAATTCCCCATGGTGATAGGGAAGTCCAGTCCCTTATTCCTCTTCTTCTTCTGAATATTATTGTAGGCAATGAGTTGCCTAGATACGTCTAACATTATTATTCGATCAGTGGGGTACCTTGGCAGTCGATATGGATATGAGGTGAACCCCTGCAGCCTAAGATATGTAAAATTTGGAAATTGGATGAGCCAATATCCATATTCTTCAATTAATGCTTGTGCTTCCTTTGATAGTCTTTGATGCGTTCTTTGTTGAAGAGTCCTTGTAATGTGCATTATGAATGCATCATTCACCCGTTTGTAGCTGGCACTGTTGGTTAAATGCAATTGTGGACAAGCCTCGTAGATCTTGAACTATTCAGGGCCACACCCAGTTGGCTCCTTGTACATTATTCCTCTGTACTTGGCCATTTGAGCCAACATGTACATCACGTATGAGCTCATGTAGAAAGTCTTTGTTATCCTCGAGCTCCTGAACTACTCATCTATGTTGTCGCTTATCATTCTAGCCCAATCAACACACTCTTTTCATTCCATTATGATCTCGATGTAATAAAACATCCAAGGCTCGAAGACGAAGGCTTGTGGACTTTCGTTCACCCAATTAAGCATCATTATGAGATCACAGTATTCCTACTTCACATCCTCAACAATAATTTGTTTCAGAAGCTTGGTGCGGGTAGGTTTAGGCCTCTGCATCCAGACCGTATTGATGACACCAACACATCTCTCGAAAGTAGAGGCATACATTTTATCCGCTTTGTCCTTCATTTTGTATAAAATCCTCTATGATGTGGGAATCCCAAACGCTTCTCCAATAGCATCAGGTGTGAAGTAGGCAAACAACTTGCCATCTGGAGAAACAATAGTCATTCGTTCAGGCTTGTAACAATTTGCGCACTCCATGATCGACTCCGGACATTGTATTGCTGGTGGAAAACCAGCAGCGGCCTAGATCCCACTTTTCATTATTTGGTTTGTTGTGATTGATGGCGCATGGCCTCCCAGCCCATACATTCTTGCTCTAAGTGCACCCAGATTAAACGAACCAAGGTTGGTATCATTCAATCCTGCCAACTTCGAAGCGAACTTAGACTCCGGAAGAAATGGCTTGGCAAGTTTCTTGATTACTGCCTATTAGGACGCACTTGCCTTGCCTGCTTCAATATTTGCAACTCTATTTGAAGCCCTTCTTGTTCCTACAACATCTTCTCTTCTTGCTTCAGCCATCTGAAAAATAGAATAAAATACGTTAGACTTCAAATTTAGATAAATAAAATTACTTCGAGATGATTGCAATATGGAGTTAGATTTGAAAACAATATCCCTCAGCATAAAAATTTTCTAACTCCAAACCTCAAACTTTAAATTCTCTGAGCTTTAACACTTTCAACAATGTGACTTCTGGCACTTGAAAGAAATTCGCACCAACTGGCTACTTTCAGCACTATAAAGAAAATATCAGCTCAACATAAAATTTTGAAAACTTCACTTCAGCTTCTTGACTTTCAGCACTTAGAAAAATAATAATCTCTAACAATGCTCCAAGAATTCGATTCTCAACACTTAGAAAAATAATATCTCTAGCAATGCTCCAAGAATTTTCTTCCTCTCAACAATCTTTCAACTTCACAAGAAAATTATTCTCGCTTCAGCAAACTTTCAACTTCAAATGGTGAGAAGAAGTGAAAAGCCCCGTTGCTTAAATAATTGCTCTAGAGAATCTTGATAATTTGTGCGGGAGTCAATTTTAGTAGTTTCATTAATTCTCCACTCCCACTACTTAGAAATCTTCTAATCCTAGCGAAGTGGTGGGCGAGTTGTCAACCAAGCATCATAGCATTTTCCCAAAATGAAGATTCTTTCCTCTACAAAATTCAAAATTTTCACTCCAAACTGCCAGTAAACACTTCGTTAATTAAATCACTTGCAAGGAAAATACTCTGACTTGTTTTGAAAATTCCATTTCGATTTTTCGCAACATTCAGTTAAATCCAACTCTTAAAATTGCATGGGGAAATTAAAATAATTTCCAACCCATTAAAAAAAATCTCCATTATTAAAATTTTTAACTCCACGACCTTTGCCTTAGACAATTTAAATCCTCCTCAAAATATTTCATCGAGTTGATCACTAGCTAGATCATTCCATCTTTGAAATTTAATCTCCCTCATAAAATAATCCAAGCAATTTTTTAGAAAATATTTCCCTCTGAAAATATTAAAAATTTCCTTAGAAAAATAATTTCTAACTTCATTAATCCATGGGTGCATTTGAAGGGGGGCAATTTAATTTTTTTAATTTACCAATTGAAGATACCATTAACTCTTTGGAAATATTTCAAACTTATCTTACACCATGGGCACACTTCACCCCTTTAACTTTTATTTTCATGAGTTAGGAAATAAATTCAAGTCATTTCTTCTGCTAGGGCGCATTTTAGGGGGGAAGCTTTCACTTTGACACTTGAAATTTCTCTAATATTTCTTTCCTTGGGCGTGTTTGATATTTCTTGCTTTTGTTTTCCCACACCTTAGAAACTTCTAGTTAACTTCTCCATGAAGGGCGCATATGAGGCCTTGAGCTTTCATCTTGACTTTACTTAGAAACTTTTTCCATCTCCACTTCAGCTTGGGCGTATTTCACCTAGTGAGGTTTTATTTCCTCTAACATTTATCTTTGCCATGCCTTAGAAATATTTCCAAACACCTTTTCCATGATGAGCGAATTTTGATGGGCCTGCTTTCGTTTTCCCACACTTAGAAAAATTTTTACCTTCATCACCACCTTGGGCGCATTTGACCTCTTCAACTTTCATTTTCAACGCCTTAGAATATTTTGCCAAGGCATCACCACAAGGTGGTTGAATATGCTAGGTGGAGCTTCCATTTTCGTTGCCTTAGAAAAATATTTCATTGCATTTGACTTGGGCGCATTCAAGGTGGCCTCTTTAAGTTGAGGATGCATTTAGCACCTATGGCTTCTACTTTTCCATGCCTTAGGCGCTTTTTACCTTTTCACTTGAGATGGGCGCATTTGTATGTGTCTACTTCCATTCTTCATGCCTTAGCAATTTTTGCTTGGCTTCACAAGGTGGGTGCATATGGAGGGGGAAGCTCTCATGTGAGGGCGCATTTGGGGCCTCATGCTTTCATTTCCCACGCCCTAGCATTCCATCACCTCACTTGGGCGCATTTAGCCTCTTCAACTTCCATTCTCAATGCCTTAGGCATTTTTGGCTTGACATTCTCCATGATGGGCGCATATGGGGTAAGCTATTCCCATTTGAGGGCACATTTAGCATGGGCTACTTTCATTTTGACACTTAGAGATTTTTCTTACACCATCACCTTCTTTAAGGGCACATTTCCCATGTGCTACTTTCATTTTATTTTAGGGCACAAATGAGAGGGTGAGCTTTTGTTTCAACAATTGGAAAAATTTGAGCTGCTTCATGTTGGTGGACGCATATGGAGGGGGGAGCTTCTAGCTGAGGGTGCATTTCACCCCTCATGCTTCCATTTTCATGCCTTAGCATTTCTTGATGTGTCAACCCCTTGTTCATTTCCTCGAGCACATATAGCTAGTGGCACTTTGACTTGAGGGCGCATTTTGGAGGTATGTGTTTTAATTTCCATGTCTTAGCAATTTTTTACCTAGCAACCTTGGGTGAGCTCTCATTTCGCCATACTTAGAAAATTTCCATGCCCTCAACCTGTCCTCGCCTTCTATTTTTAGCAAGTTTTTGATTTCCTGATTTCTACAACTTTGTTTGACTTGAAATTTTCACCATGTGGTCCTCGTTTCTTGGTGAACATGTTTACACTTGCCCCTCGTGTTGACCTGCTATTTATAGCCCCGTTTTGGAGGCTACTTACTATAAATAGTAAGTGCTCGGATTGTGCCCAAATTTTACCAGTAGATTGCCTGAAGGATGTTGATCGTGATGGAATACTTTCATTTTCCAAAATTTTGGTTTTTTACCCCTCTTTTTAGGCACCAAAGTAGGAAACCCTAATCTAACTTGCATGTGCCCCAAATGACCTATGTTTGACCTCGTTTCTACTGCGTGTTGCTCTGTTCGTAAGATCGGAATGTCGGGACTGCTTGGAGTGAACCTGCTAAAAATAGTAAGTGCCTAAAAAAGTGATCAACCAACTGTCAAATGCGTTTGCATGTCATACTGTCCGAGAGATCTCAAAAAACCAAGAAAAAACCCAATAAACTAGTCTACAAGGTACTGGCTAAAAATAACAAGTCACCATTTTGACTTGCATGTCACATCATTGCGAAGCTCTCGAGAAACCCAGAAAGAATATCCTGACATGCATTGAAAAATCACACATGCAAACCCTAAAAATTGTCTTTGAAGCCAGAACTGCTAAAACTAGCAAGTTGTCTGAATCTGCTCAAATTTTGCGTGCAAGCACGTTGAAGTACCCTGAATGTGATGGAGCAATCAGAATTCCAAAATCCTGATGAAAAAGATCCTAGATTGAGTGCTTATTAAAAATAGTAAGTTGTCAAAACTTAGTGAAACTTTAGTGGGATCCTGTGTGAAGTATATTGATTGTAGTGCCAAGTTCAAATCCCGATTTCGCCAACTTGATTTGACCTCCAATAAGCCTAAAGAATGAAAACCCTTATTTCATAGATAACCAAAATTTCCAATCGGGTCAAATGATGGGACATCCCCAGAAGGACAGAAAGACCAGAGAGAGACGCAAAACCAAAGCCAAAAGACTAGAATGGAGCAAAATTTAGGAGGGACCCATTTTGAATGTGGCGATGTGTGAAAAGGTCACAACAGGCTCATTTGAGGTGGGGTCAAGAAATTTTCTTGTGACTTAGCAACTTTTCTCCAGCCTCCTCCATCAAGGGCGCATATGAGAGGGCCTCAGGAAATTTCAATGCCTTAGAAATTTTATAGGCTTCCCTGATGCCAGGGGCGCATATGACAGGCGATGCTTCCATTTTTGATGACTTGATCATGTCTGAACTCTTAGTCAATTTTGCAACAAGTTCGCCCTAGCTTTCAATTTTTAGTAAGCTTTTCATTTCTTGACCTTGGTAGCTCTGTTTAACTTGAAATTTTCACCACGTGGTCCTCATCGCTTGGTGAACCTGTTCACACCCGCCTCTCGTGCTAACCTACTATTTATAGCCCCATTCTGGAGGTGACTTACTATAAATAGTAAGTGCTCGGATTGCACTCAAATTTTACTGGTAGACTGCTTGAAGGATGTTGATCGCAGTGGGATACTTTTGTTTTTTATTTTTCTCGAGTTTCACCCCTCTTTTTAGGCACCAAAGTTGGAAACCCTAATCTGACTTGTGTGTGCCTCAAATGACCTTCGTTTGACTTGGTTCTTGTTGCATGTTGCTCTGTTCATGATACTAAAGTGTCGGGTGGCTGCCGAAGTGATCCTGCTAAAAATAGTGTCTAAGAAAGTGACCAATCAGCTATCGGATGAGTTTGCATGTCACACTGCCCAAGAGATCTCGAAAAACTCATAAAAACCTAGTAAACTGGTTTACATGCGAGTACTGACTAAAAATAGTAAGTTCTTGAAAAATGATCAACTCTGCTTGCATGTCACATCGTTGTGAAGCTCTCGAAAAAACCCATAAAGAATATCCTATCATGCATTGAAAAATCCTGCATGCAAACCCTAAAAACTGCCTCTGAAGTCGGAATTATTGAAAGTCATCATCTCGTTTTGCATTTTATACCATCGCGAAGGTCTCAAAAAACTAGAAAGATTCTCCAAACATGCATTGAAAAAGCACACGTGCAAATCTTGAAAAACTGCCTCTGAAGCCGGAATTGCTAAAAAATAGCAAGTTGTCCAAATTTGTGTGTTTATTCCATCCCAAAAGACAACTGAAGTTCCTAGAATCCGTCATGACGGGCTACATAAAGATCCTAACTTTAAAATCATCATTTTAATTCTCACGAATATTCCTCCATTGTCAGCCAAATGTCCATAGCCCCAATGGAGTTATTCACAAATTCCCAAAGCCAAATACTTTGATATTTCTTTCATTGATCCTTTCTCAGATATTTCTTTTTAGCACATTTTATCTTTTCTTTCATAATGATTTTATGTCAATTCCAATTGGCTGGCAAGCAGTGAAGCTACCAATGGGTTTGAGAATTACAGGGGTGATTAAGTAGGATTTAAGATTTTTCACCTACCACAACTTCTCCCAAGAAACCTCAATGACTTAGGGCAATCGGTTATGTGTGTACAATATAGTAATCATGAGACTTGGTGTCAAGACACAATAGATGATTCCCTTCTGAGTCAAGTACAAATCCTAACCAAATGATAAAACTAGAAAGAACAACCTCAGATTCTAAAGCGCTTCTTGAACAACACAACACCTCCCTCCACAAATGGGATCCCTTTATTCTCAACTAAACTAAGCAACAACTAAACTAAGGAAAGCAAAGCGGACCAAGCCAAGCAAAAACGAAAAATGAAAACCTACTCTAACAAGACAAGATTTTGAACGAACAAGACTAAGAGGACAAAAATATATGCAACTCCTAGCATGATTTCTTAGGACATTCAACAGCAACACGATAGTAGTGATAGTGCGGAGCCTAGCCAATTTTTCTTTGAACTCGGAAAAGTAATCTTTCACAATACAAATCTCAAACTCAAGCAAAACTTCAAGAAAGATTAGCAATTGAGGCAACTCATTTAGACTGTGATTAACCCACAAGCAAGTTGTCTTTCCTAGATCTCCATAATCAAATTCATAACCTTCAAAATCAAGAGCAAGGAAAGAGACAACCTGGTGTTCTTCGTGCTTGAATGGAGACTCTTGATCGTTGTGCACCAACCTAGCATTTGAAGAGAGATTCCAAGCATCCTCTGAAGGTCGCCATTGATGACATGTGGTTTCGCTTGCAACTATGACATGCAAAATTTCACTTGTTGATTCATCTTGAGACCTTCTTGGAAGTAGACTCAGTGTCCCTTCGAATTGTTCATCACTCTTTGTTCCATCAGGTGGTACTTGACCTTCAAGTTGATATTCTTCTTTTATCCATTCATCTTCAGGAGGTCGTAGTTGGTGATACAGTACTTCGCTTGTATCATGCTTGTGAAGTTTTGACTCAAACTTGAAATCGTGGAACAACGCCTTTATGGTTGTATCCTCATGTTGAATAAACCAAGCATCCTTGTGCACATCTGTAAGTGTGTCCTTAAAAATTAAGGATTCCTTAATAAGTTGGTTTTCAAATATAAAAGGTAGCGCCCCTTCAAATTGTTTTGTTTGTGGGTGGGAGGCAGAGCATTTGAAATATGATGATTGTTCTTCATACACTTCTTTTGATGTCATAGCCTGATCACTAGTTTTCCCATCCTTTCAATCACTTTCTCCAAGGGTACTTGAAATTTCTTTTCTTATAACAGCTTGCAGCTCTTCATTTGGATCTTCTCTTTCTAGTGCGGATGAATGCCCAACAAGGATTTACTCCTTTGCTTGGATTGACAAAGCATCAAGCGATAGGTCTTTGTGACAGTTTTCCGAACCTTGATCATTGCCCACAATTTATTCATTCTCTTGAACGTCTTCTATTGTTTCCTTTATTTCAACGCCTTCTTCCTTCAGCGCAATGTTTGTAACTTCATTTTCAACTGCAATTTCTTTTGGATCAATCGTGCTATCTTCTTGAAACTCACTCCCTTGATTGTCACATGATGTGGTGCCATGCTTCTTTGGATTAGTTTCATCCATCGCAACTATGAGATGCATCTTCCCCATTTTATCTTCTAAGCATTCCTCTTTTGGTGCAAGGTATGTCGGCTAAATGCGTGCTTCTTTACAATTCTCTGAAAATTCTACACTGCATATACCTGGTTGTTCCAACAATCCTAACTGATGATGCACTTGGCTAATAGCCTCCTTACATAATTGACAAGTGGATTCTGAATTCCTTACATTGTGAACTTAACTTCAATTACAGCTCATATGTTGGTATGCGTCGTTGTGATGGTATCTGCATGTTGAATTGTGATTTGAACATCTCTCATTATCCCTTGAAGATTGCACCGGCTCTGTAGAAACTGTCTGAAGCGAGGCAAAGCAGGACTTGGTTTGAGCTTGTAGAAATTGATCTTCGTATCCTGCATTTAAGAGTAGACAATAGAATCCCTATCCCTATCCTTTTTACTTTAAGTATTTTCCCGATTAGTTTAGGAAACCCGAACAATATTGACAAATCATTCATGTCCTACAAGCTCTTCTCTTTCAATCGAACAATTGTGTAAGTCCCCTTGCAATAACCAGCAAATCACATCAAGCCAACTGAGACTATCCGCTGCATAAGGAACCTTGGAGTTGAATGCATGATCTTTTTGGCAATCTTAGCATGCAGAATATACTCCGTTCAAGAGAGGATAGAGTATCTGTTGGGATACTTTATTCTGTATTGGTGCGGTCATAAAACACCCGTCAACAGGGAGGTTATATTGAACTGAATGGCTCCTAGGATTGTCCAACCTGCCCCCCTTAGCCTAAAACTCTTTGCAACAAACATTCTCAAATTCAACATTGGTACTCCAAGAGTGATTGCGGATAATATCGTTGGCTCCTCCAATGCATTTTAATATACAAATACTTGATGATTTTCTGCTCCTTGGGTGCAGCCTTTTCACACATCTCTAATTTGAAATGAAATACAATAGTCGCTGCTAGGAGCACTCATTTGTAGATAGCTTAGGGAAATCATTCTGAAAACCAACCTCTCAAACTGCAGAAAGATGTACAAGAACCTATCCAAAAAGACTGGAATGAAGTTATGGTAAGTAGATAATTTTCCATAAGATTGAACATTAGTCTTCCGTGACTTGTGATCAAGAGTTTAGTTATCAAAGCTAGACTGAGAAAATATCTGTCAAGTAATGTTGTGTATGATATGTCAAAGACTCAAAAGAAAAAAATTCAGCATGCCTTATTTTATTGCCAAGTGGCTTAATCATTTTGAGACTAAATAACGCAGAACATTCTAGGACACAATAGTGAAAATGCATGTAAAGTACAGTTGAAAGATTAATTGACATGGCAACACCTTTTTTCTTCAGCAGAATATCTGAAGAGAAGCCTCTCAGAGTGATCTTTCTATTATTTAAAATGGACCTAGCTCACTAAATGTTTTCAAAACGAACTTATTTAGGAAAGACTCATAATTGCATGGATGTTGGTGCCAAAGTAAAATGTTAGCTACATGCATCTATCCATGTCCCACTGCCTTTACTGTTTCATGATGTAATTAATATAAGATGATTGCTTTGAGGGAAAGAAATAAAGGGAGCACACCTTCAAGAACTTCTGCAGATACAAATGTGATGAATGCTCCACAAACATATTGTGGAACTGAGTAGGGGAAAATCACATTAAAGCTTATAAATACGCCCAAGCATGTAAATATCTCGGCTACAAACAAAATTTGCCTGCAAAAGGAACAGAATGTCAAAGATAGGAATAAAACACAACGAAAGAACTAAATCCATATTATTTTTTAAAAATATACAGCTACCTAAAAAACTTTAAGTTATAACACTTACGTTGCCCAGGAACTATTCCTTCTAATGCAATTGGGAATGTAAATCTAAGCAACGAATGTTATGAAAAGTAGTTCACACTGGAACGGCATAATAGAGAGAAAAAAATTAAATAATAAATACTAAATAGTGAATCATCGGAACATAGAAAGCAACTTTACTAAACTAAGCTCACTCCTAGTTTCCAACAATTTCCCAAAGACTAATTTAAGATATTTCATTTGAATTCTCAAGAAAATTGTGACAGAACTCTGCATATGGTTCTGCTGAACTTAATCAGAAACTGAAAAACTTTAATAAACAAATAACTTTATTATGAGAAAAAAGAGATTGACATACAATCCATATTACAGTTTGGACTATCTTTGTTAGGTTTTTAATGTTTCAAAATGCATCAATTCAATTGAGATGTAGTAATACCCTTTAGGACTAGTAATAACATAAACATCAAATATTGATAATTTTATGAAAAAAATTGTCAGACTTTTGTAAGCACTTGACAATTGTGAAGTTCCTTAACTTCCAAACAATGAACCTTTGAAAAATATGAGTATCAAGAAGATACAAACCTGTCCTCAAACATGTTGCTGATATAGTTGCCAACAACAACATTCACTGGTAGAACCGTTAATCCAAGCAGGGCAAGAAAAATTGCAACAGAGCTAGTACCCCAATTAAAGTAATGGGCAGTAACGACACTTGATTCAGAAAGCAGTATCTCCATTGCATATTTTAGCATAAAATAAATCAAAAGTTGCACCTGCAGAAGCACGTAAAGAATGCATTAAGATACTTTAATTTCTTCAATACTACATTCAGTCTTGTATACCAGAAACTGCATGAAAACTAGAGTGATTCAAAAAGTTTTTTCCATCACTTTTATTTGATACAAAATTTCCATAAGCGTCTACTCTATCATGTATTATTTAAAGCTCAGATTTGCATATAGAAACTCAATTCAAACAATGCTCCCATTTAATTTATGATCGATCGTTTAAATACAGTATATGCAGAACAAATAAGCAATATAAAGATAACCAATATTTTTTATAAATAAAAAATTTAGAGATTTTGGTGTTCATAACAATAATCAAGCCAAAGGGCTTGCTCTACTCACTAGTATCAAGGTTGCTTTACAAAGAGTTGGAAGAAAATATCTACTGAGGGTGATTCAGAAAATTATTATTAATGGTGTGAAACTGATAATTAGTCCTTGGAGATCAAAAGAGATAGATGATGGAGCTAGGTAGCTCGCAAAATAGTTTGAGGAAGTTTTTCCTACATTTGTAGAGAAGGAAATAAGGTAGCAGATGGAGCTACCAATCTTGGTGCTGGAAGGCTTGCATTATTTTTCAAACAAAAAAAAAATGAATGAAAGATATATGTTGAGAGTTTGCACATGTTTTTTGTATCCTTCAAAAACTATGTTGGAAAAGAAGTTCTTGAAAAAGGAATAAAGGGGGGAGGATAAAATTAGAGGTATAAAGAAAAGTAATATTGCATTTTGAGTAACAATCTCGTGCAGCTCTTGGCCAGCTATCATTCCTATACTTTCACATTAATGAACAGCATTCATTTGGCACTTCCTTCAATCATTCTCACATGCTTATCAGTATGTAAGATTGTTTGTTAGGTACAAATTTCACTAGCAAACTCTTCACTGCATCTCCATCTTCCTCAGAATTCATGGCTTCCTCTGCACACAAGGGCAAGGAATCTGGTTCAGATTGTAACCTGGAAGTTTGGGTGAGCAATAACAAGAATAGAAGGGTGTCTCGTTAGATGCAGATAGTGGGGAATATAATTTCATCTCCTTCATTGACATGGAAATCAAGAACCCTTGCATGAGCATTTGACTTCAAAGGATGTTTGGTATGGCCAAGAGTTTAGATGATTTGGAATAGGAAAATATTCCAAGGCCCTCATGCTCAACCGGGGCCCCTCAATTAGAAGAAATGTTTTTGATGCTTCATAAAGCCTCAATTGTGTGTCCATGCTTTCCATTGATGCCAGTAGTTACCTCATTCATGAGGAAATTAAAGATATTGATTTGGTTCAAGCTTTTGCCTAAAGCCACCTCAGTGAACTTCTCTTGCATTTGCACTGCTAGAGATGACCACACAAGATTTGAAGATGGTCAAGATATCATCTTAGAGAAGAAAGAAAAGGGAAAGTGAAAAACCACTTTAATGCTTTTCATTCTCTGGTATTTCCTTTTTGTGAGCAAAATCTTGGAAATGTATATATTTTGGCTTGGATTGGAAGGGCCTCAATAATTTGCACTCCCTTTGCCCATAAAAATCTCATTTCATTACCTGTGTCCTACTAGAAAAGTCTATAAAGTTTAAAAGAATTGATCATTTATCTGTAGCTCCGTTCTCATATGGGTTTCTCCTTTTTTTGCTTTCCTTGTAAAAATATGAAAGGAACTTAGGAGATTTACTCTCAAGTATCTGTGAGTTGAAAAGAAGAGATTTATTTCTTTTCTATTACCTCCTGTGTGATCAAATGAATGAATTGTGCAAAACTCTGCTTTATTTCTTCTTCCATGGCAATTTTGACAGTTGCTGGTGCCTCAATAATGCATTTTGGTCCTCATTAAAGTTTCTGATAATTTCCATTCAAGACTGCACCTTCTTTATCACAGGATTTTAGAAGACAAATAAAGTGAAAGACATTTTTTGAATATAGATAGATAGAAAGATATATATAGAGAGAGAAAGAGAGAGAGGTTCAGTTATAATTGAAGAGAGAAAGGCAGTGGACAGAAACAGAGGAGAGGTTTTGCACCTCTTCTAATTACAATACTCTTTTAAAGGCAGTTTTTTTTTGCTGAATCTATGCTCTCTCTGGTTGAAATTTGGCCTGAGTTATATGATACTAACTGAAGATAAAAGAATAAAGACTGAATATCCTTTCTTTTCCTCAGCCCTCGACTGATTTCTGGTGTGATAATACATTTCTCTTGGTTGTGCCAAATAAGCTTTATGGCTATAGGTGGTTGTGCTTCACACAGCATTTTTTTGGGTCTATGGTCCCCAACCCCAGAAGAAAAATGGATTGAAGTTGTTTGTTGTTATATGACCTATGTGAACATAGAGTTGGTATATGGGTAGTCACTTCACTGAATAATAAAGCCTTGAAACTGAAGATGTTCTTTGTCCCATTAAATTCTAGGAGCAAAGAATTTTGCTTCCATCAACTACGGATGTACGCAATTTTCCTTTGGATAACAGCGGAGCAGTGCTTAACTCCTCTTAGGCACTTTGGTTGAGGATCTTGCTTTTGAGATTTTAATAATCCTGGACATCTATGGAGGTGCTTGTTCTGAGAGGGATGCAAGTCTAGCTCAAGAGGAGAGGAGCAACGGCTCACTCCTCTATCTAGGAGCTAGATAATCTAGCATAAACCATAGAAGCAACTTGCATCTGTGATAAGATTATAGAGCCAAAAATGGGAAAACCTACATATAAACATAAAGAGGAATTACATAAAAGAGTATCCATTTAGAAGATGTTAAATGCCTATCTATTGGTGAAGACCATAAGGAAGAGGACTCTAAAATCCCGTAGGCTTATCTCAGTCTTGAAACATCAAATGAATGAAAGAAGGAAAGTCAATGTCAGCTATCTTCCGATATCACAGTCAGGATCCTGGGAATTATGGGAGTCAGCCTTCAACCACTGAAAGATTAATACAAAGATCATAACATTGTATTGCCTTGTCTTGTAATATCTGTCTGTCTTCAGCACTTCTATAGACTAAATAGTCATTGAATGAACCTATTAAAATCCATTCAAACATATTCAAGTTTTCTGCTGACCATACAAAACAAAGCAAAAATGTTTACTTACCTAAAATAACATACAATTGCATTAACTATGCCATTGTATTGTTGTAATAAAAAATTCAAATGTTTGTGTTGATAAAAGAGATAAATAGGAAATCTATAATTGCATAATATTGTAAGGGGATAATTTTCAGAGGTCAGTTCTATTGATTAGTATTTAAGGTTCAACAATTTCAGAGAAGTTCAATAAATTATAACAGAGCCATAAAACATGCATTTTCCATTTTTACAAAATAAGTATACAATGCCAAAAAACTTGTGATGCAAACCATGCATCACTAATAGCATCTGACCTTTACAGGTTTAGTAAGCAATTTATATGCCTCTACAAATGAACTTGCAGGTTTTCGCGAGTCATCTGCAGATTCTTCACTACCATCAATTTCCTGGTCACCTTCCTCATCCAGTGCTTTCTCTATAGGCTGTGAAGTCAATAAAAGAGGCTGGGTCAAGCCATCTTCAATTGTAGACTCTTGTGTTGGTCCTGAGCATATAATAGTAGTTCCATTAGTAAGAAACAAATAGCATCATTAATGTTACAAAGAAAAATAATCATTCCCTGCAATGGAATGATCCATTTGTGCTATGTAGGAAAAATACATAATAGGACTCAAAATGAAAGAAAACATCAGCACATACTAGGGGGTTAAGCATGTCTACAAATTAGAAAAATTGAGGAATATAGTTAACGTGAAATTGTATTTGACAAATGGCAAAGTTTAACACGACTAATTAGAAAATTATCAATTATGCATGCTCTGATTATCCTTCCCTGTCTACTCTTAACAATCAGAGTGAATATTTTGTTTGTGTGTATATAAACAGCAGTTCATAATAGATTTAATACTAACAAGGTACATTTTAATAGGAAAAAATCTTTGCAATCAGGACGAAAGAATAAAATAATAATGTAAGCTTAGTGTTTTAATCAAATTGACTCCAACAAACTGGTGGTAGATCTAGATCAAGAGCATATCCTAAATGCATCCCATCCATATGACCCCATGGTTGTTGGAAGTAAATTTTATTAGTGCGATTCTGCTCCACAGAATGTACTTAATCACAGATGGGAAAAAGCTTTGAGAGGACAAGTTAGGAGAAGAGAGAGAGAATGAAAGATCAACTGATAAAGAGTAGACATTATGGTTTGCTTCAATGTGTATGATTATGTTCTTACACAGTTGTGTATCTCCACTCCAATGTGTGGTCTAACAAGACCTCATAAGACCTCTCACTTTTATATTTCCCCATTTTCTGTCACCTCTTGCTTTCACATACTTTTCTTCACTTTTCATTCCTTCATCTACCATGAGCCACAAGTCATGTGATAGCAAGGTATTTTTGGCTGAATGAGTTCCAATTCACAATCAAGGGGGTGATTTATTCATCTTAAACTTCAGCCCTACTGTCCATTATGCAAAACCTAACAGCAGGCCACTTAAACTTGAATCCCATCAACCACCCTTGTGGAATTCTACAAGGGAATCATATTTCCTTATATGTTGTTCAAATCAAGCATCAATACCATACCCCCTTCAAATGCAAGCATTTGCCTTCTCAAAGAAGTACACAAGCCCTCTCCATGAAGTTGACTCAACCTATACATGACAGCAAATTATAGAGCACATGCATATAAAGCAAAAAGAAATAAGATAGGTTTTCAATTCTAGCACCAAGATTAGCTAGCCTAAAAACAACAGCTTAACAGCTTGGCATGCCATGTTGAGTAACTGGACATTGTATAGTAGCAAAAACTGGGAAAATCTGCAATAAACTGTGTTTAATCACAACCCGGATCCCAAAAAGATGAACATGAAATGCATGTTTGTTCAATCAAATTAGGTTGAGTCTATTTTTTCCAAGAACATGGATGGCATAACCATTGCTCATCTCATTTTCTTATGAGTCTTATTGGATGGATACCTATAAGATTGTGCAAATTTCGGTTAGAGTGTTTAGATTGTTTGATGCGGGAAATTTCGCATGGACTTTTTTAACGAGGCCCTGGATAAGATGAAAGATAGGTATATGCCAATGTGGGAGATTGTTGATTCTAGATGGGATCAGAAAATGCATTGTTACCTCCATGCCACTTAATATTATTTGAATCCAACATCCTATTATAGTGAATTAGTCAAGGATGATGCAAAGATGATAGAGGGCTGGTTCAAGTGCATTGCAACAGATTTCCCTAATGCAAAGTATCGGCAAGCAACAATTGAAAAATTCCCAATTTACCAACAAGAAAAAGGATGCTTCTAACATATGTACCATAGACTTGAGAAAGACAGTAAAACCAGGTATTAATTTTAATTAATTAATTTTCATATCAGCTATTGTCTTTTCAATCTTTTAAATATCTTTAAGAGATAGTGCTTCTAGATTTAATTATGTAGTTATTTTCAGCATTAACATTTTGGATCACACTACTTAATGTGGATTGCAAGCATTGATGTCAAAAATAACAATACAGTTAAATCCAGAAGCAATATCTCACTATCATGGAATGTGGAAATATCATGTCGCTTAAAATTTTCTTTTGCAACAAATCAAATGTCAGCACAATGGTGTGTCTACTTTGACAAAGAAACTACATGGATTTAGTGGATGGTCATGCATATTTTGAACTAGCCTTGTTCTTCTTCCACTTGCAACCATTCTTGGAGTGTTTTGGAATGTGTACACTCCAAGGAAAACAACCATTTGAGTCAACAATGGATGAATGCTACAACCTTCATCTTTATCTTAAGAAATTTGATGTCAAAAGTGATAAGTTAGTATGAGTTTGCCACAGTCCATTTAACTGATTAGAGTGAGCTTCTGGATTAAACTGTGTAAGAGTTTCAATCGACATTTTGGATCACACCTAGTGATCCATCATCAGGAAGAGGAGAGAGTAAGATTGGATTGCAGATAAGACCTTTAAAAAGGTGGGTGGTGAGGGAGAGGGTCAGGGAGAAAAAACAAATAAAAATAGGAAGACAAAGAGAGAGGAGACAATAGTATAAAAAAATTAGACAGAGAAATGAGAATATTCAAAAATGTATAATATAAAAAACATATATGTAATATATATGTGATACATTACATGCATATATAGTGCATATATAAATAGTATGAATAATGCATAAACAAGAACAATATAGTATATGAGAAATATATTAATAATGCATATAATACATTGATAATGTATATGCATTTACAATAAAATATAATACAAAATAAAATAAAGGACTAGAAAAGAATATGTATTATAATATATAATATAGTATATGTATAATATAGTATAGTATTATATTATACATATGCCATGTATTATAATACTTATAATACATATGCACACAATATCTTTGTATTATATGTATTTTATACTATTGTCTCCTCTTTATTTTTCTTCCTATTTTTTATTTGTTTTTCCCCCTCTCGCTCACCACCCACCTTTTAAAAGGTCTTATCTGCAATCCAATCTTACTCTCTCCTTTTTAAGAAATTTGATGTCAAAAGTGATAAGTTAGTATGAGTTTGCCACAGTCCATTTAAATGATTAGAGTGAGCTTCTGGATTAAACTGCGTATGAGTTTCAATCAACATTTTGGATCACACATAGTGATCCATCATCAGGAAGAGGAGAGAGTAAGATTGGATTGCAGATAAGACCTTTAAAAAGGTGGGTGGTGAGGGAGAGGGAGAAAAAACAAATAAAAAATAGGAAGACAAAGAGAGAGGAGACAATAGTATAAAAAAATTAGACAGAGAAATGAGAATATTCAAAAATGTATAATATAAAAAACATATATGTAATATATATGTGATACATTACGTGCATATATAGTGAGTTTATAAATAGTATGAATAATGCATAAACAAGAACAATATAGTATATGAGAAATATATTAATAATGCATATAATACATTGATAATGTATATGCATTTGCAATAAAATATAATACAAAATAAAATAAAGGACTATAAAAGAATATGTATTATAATATATAATATAGTATAGTATTATATTATACATATACCATGTATTATAATACTTATAAATTTATAATACATATGCACACAATATCTTTGTATTATATGTATTTTATACTATTGTCTCCTCTTTATTTTTATTTCTATTTTTTATTTGTTTTTCCCCCCTCTCCCTCACCACCCACCTTTTTAAAGGTCTTATCTGCAATCCAATCTTACTCTCTCCTCTTCCTGATGATGGATCACTGGGTGTGATCCAAACATCGATTGAAACTCATACACAGTTTAATCCAGAAGCTCACTCTAATCAGTGACAAGTTAACTATTAAATCCCCCTAAACTGTAGCTTAGTCAGAATAATTTAAGTACATCAAGTTCAATCAATTTGGATTTCTTGCATACACTAATAGGTCACAAAATTGTGCCTTGACAATGTCAAGAAGTGCCAAAGATGATCAATCAAATGATCTTGACAAGATTGAGGCATTTAATAATTATGACCATAGTCTAAGGGAGGAGAACTAGGATACTCATGTTGGATTTCTTACATACACTAATAGGTCACAAACTTGTGCCTTGATAATATCAAGTAGTGTGAAAGATGTTCAACCAAATGACTTGATGAGATTGAAGCATTTAATAATTGTGACCACAGTCTAAGGGAGGAGAGCTAGGATATTCAGGCATCATTTTCACATTCTACAGCCTAGGAGCCTCATAGACTAATTGTGTTTTCATGTTTTCTTCGATACTCTAAGTTGACAATTTATAATTAGCAACATTCAAGAAATTCTAATTTTTATATCATATGATATTTTTATATTTATAAACACAATATTTGGCATGAAACAACAATAACATTTTTTTTACATGTTCTTATAAATACTGAGCATTTTTTTAATTTGTCAAGTTTTTCCCAAGTTATTCCCATTTTAAAACCAAGGAATTGAATTCCATTGACATTTTTCAGTTTTGTATGCAAATGGAATGCTAGTATGAAACAAAATACTCTATTAGGTAGAGTAATTAGTTGTTTTGAATTGAGATCAGATTTTATGACGTTATTGTTTGGCTTTAAATCCTTGATAATAGTACACTTTATTAGGTGAAAGGGAAGTTTTAATGACATGGGGCCTACTAGTAAAACTTCTATAATGGAATGAATGATTTCTTTTAAGTTCGTAACTTGTATACTAAGTTGTGGTTCTAGGTCCTCAAGAAAGTTATGCATTTTATGATATAGTAGTATAAAAGAAACCACATATGACACATAGTGAGTCGTCTGGCATCCATAAACTGCTTTCGCTATAAATACTTATGCAGGTATACTACAGATGGCATCGGAGCTTCATTGCAGACCTGACCAGCGGTCAAAGAGTGAAACTGAGTGAATAATTTAAGTTGTCGTGAAAGTTCTCTTGGGGAGAGCTAAAGATGCAAGCCCTAGTAACATGGATCAAAGTTAGAAAGAAATACCCTTATAAAATGGAGTTGCAGAAAGAGGGATTTCTTTATAACCCAAGGAATATAATACCAGCAATTTTTGCTGCTATCACTAGAGAAAAAATAAAATGGTGAAGAAGAGGAACGTGAATCTACAAAACCTAAAAATTTCCTCTGTATTCTGAATTCTGATGCAAAACAACAGAGCATATAATTAGAAAATAGTCCACTACAATTTGGAAAAGGAGTCAAATCTAGACAATGTTAGGCCTAGAAATGATCCTCCATATTCTGACACTTTAATTGTGGAAAAATGTCAGACCTTGAAGTAGTGAATGAAGAAGAGAAAGGAACGAAGGAAGAAAAATCCAAATCCCAAGTGGGTGAAAAACATTATGGAAAAAATTAAAGGACTAGAAGAAGTGAAAGTAAGGAAGAAGCTCCATGGAAGGACCATTCTCTCGCCTACTTTGTAGTATTCAAATACCCCACATAAAGACATTGTCAGTTAACTAGTATAGATATCATAAACACATCTATCTAAAAGACACCAACTGTTCTAAATATGATACATTAATTACACAATTATAAATAAATATTAATTTATATATAAATTAGTTATTATTTGTATTTATATAATTATTAATTATTATATTATATTATATTATATTAAATAATTATAATTAAACTAGTATTATTTTTAAGAATTGATATTTAAATATTTAGATAATATAAACGAATTTAAGATATAGCATAATAGATATGATTTAAATATTTAAATACCCTATAATATATATTAATTAATACATATAAATAACAAAAGTTTTTTAAATAGAACATAATGTAAAAGATATATATAAACATTTAAGTACCCATACATATATTAAAATACTATATTTTATTCCTAATTATTGATTCAAGGTGTAAATGGCCATCAAAGTTATGTTAGGCATTTCTGTTAACACACTCATTTTGTGAACGCATTCATGCCATTACAACCCACCTCTTCTCCCATTGTAATTATGCCTCTCAGCATAATTGGCTGGTAGAGTTTTTGTTTTTAAGAAAGATAAGAAGGCTCACTTCTAAATGCTTCCCTTTTAAACAATTTTATATAAAGCAACTTGTGGGATTCAAGGGATTTGGGAATTCTGGGTTTCAAACTTTTCCTCTTTTGTAGAAAAATATTATTCTGGTTACCAAAACTTCTGTGTTCTAAATTTGAAGATTACAACACCATATTTGCACATTGATGTTTCCAAAAGCAATCTCAATACCAAATTTCAAGCATTGAGTTGCAAAATGTTCAAGAGACCAAATGGCCGGTATGGGTTTAAGGTCAGCCTGGTGTCAGCATTTCTTGCACATGTCCCTGTGTGGGGATTCTCTAGGCTTGGGGATAAATCTTCCTCAGGAGGAAGGAATTTCTGTGACTGATGGCTATTGTTTGCATTTGTAGATCCAATTCGTTTCTTGGGTGTGAAGAAACAATACCTTCTTATTCTTTTAATAAATGGCAAGATCTCAATGTATAGTATCAGGCAAAATGACTCAACTGCAAACCTTTTGCCATGTAATTAAACTGCAAGTGATTCAAAACAAATATAGTTTCAGCTAACTAGCAGCACAAAAGTCTACATTGCTTTTGGTGGCCACATAGGGCATCCCATACATTGTCTCAGTCTACTCAACATTTCTATCTGATCAACTTTTGGCAATAACTTGTAGGGGACTATGAAAATATTTATTAGTCGATGGTTTCTTTTTTGATAAAACAGTAAATTATATTAAAGAAGATTGAAAATTTGAGATTTTGCATGACATGGTCTGGACTGGACAGCTGCATTGGCATTTCAGCTTCAGAATTATGTTTACATTGATATCCACAACAGCCTAAAAAGACCAAAAGCAGAGCAGTGACTAGATAGTTGGATTTTAATACAGAACACAAAATGATGAGATCTGTGATTTAATGTTAGATTTAGCATGTAGAAACTCATTATACACAGCATTAGCACAGATTTGAAAGGGTTCAGCTGGTTAGAAACATGCACACACACACACACATATATACATTCATCAAGAAGAATTTTCTATCATGACCATTTGCGTTGAAAGCAAAGATTGACATGCAGAATTCCTTGTCAGAAGGTCATTATTCCATAGATCAAATCGATACACAGATCAGCTAAACACTAAAAAGAAAATAATAATAGAATATGAATACATATATCGGATACAAGTGCATTCAAAATTGAGACCCTGCTCATTTAAACCCCACTCAATATATTCTTTTTATTAAAATGAAGGGCCTCAATGTATAGAATCAAACAAAATGCTTCAAGTGCGGACTTCACAACAAAGATAGTTTCAGTTAACTAGGCACTGAAAATGTTGCTTTTGGTGGGCACATGAGCCATCCCTGAATTTGTTTGTCTACACAACAAGTCTAACTGATCAACTTCTGATAGTAACTTTCAAGGGACCACAAATACTTAAAACTAGATGGTTGCATGTTTTTCATAAAACAGAAAATTATATTAAACGGCATTTTTTTAAATGAAATTATCCCAAGATATGGTCTTGACTATGTTAGAGTAATCATGCACTAACTAATGATTAATTAATCTTTAATTGATTATTAGTCTAATTTATTCTCATGCACTTAAGTTAAACTTAGGAGTTCTTTATTCAGTTAACTAAGTGTTTTTTTATGTTAACTAAAGTGAGCTATTATTAGATTATTTTGTCTCATCGCATGTGATGTTTGACAATTGTCCTAATCTAATCCCTTTACCATTTAGAGTTGCTCCTGTATAGCACTCAACCTATATTATCACTATGAGATTTACTCTTTTGTTCTCTCAGAGTCTCAACATTTGAGGACTCTTGTTTTCGTTAGAGATTCTTGAGGTTCATTCTCTAGGTTTTTCCTATTGAGGAATATTGCACATATTATTTGCAGATCTCGTGTGGTGTTGATGTGTGTTTTACGACACACCAAACACTCTAGAATAAAGAATCCAAAGATGTTCTATCCTCTCTTGAAAAACTACCTCATATGCTAAGATTGCTAGATAGATCATACGGCAATTCCAATGTTTCGTAAGTTAGGTGAGGATAAGCTCTGTGGTCATTGTGATTTGCCGGGAACACAAAGGGATTTACTCAAGTAAGTTACTCAAAAAGCAAGGACTCGAATGTAGTATTATTTTGTTTTTTTTGAACTTTTTTGATCTTAGATAATAATAAAAAGTGAAAAGGGCATAAAGGTTTAGAAATCCTATACTATTCCTACGAAATCAAGAGACAACAAGGATTGAGTGAAACTAAAAAAACAATACTTTGTTTTTCAACACTAAATGAAAACTATACAAAGCAAGTGCAGTCTTCTGGGATTTGTGCTTAAGATTTCTTTACTACGAACAACACCATCAATAGAACAACATTATTCGAAGTAAACATTGAAGCATTCACATCAAAGCTCAGTCTAACTTTACGCATTGAATGAAAGGCATCCATCCAAAGAAAGTATGAGCCAAGTTTCACTAATCTTTACTATCAATCTATCATTCCATTAACATACATTCAAATAAAATTTTAATTTGAATCCATTCTAGGAGGAAGAGAAATATGCAGCCATGCAACCATTTGACAATGAAAGGTTTCAAAGCATCTCATGCATTATGAGCTTTATTATCAAAATAGTTTTCAGCAACAATTTCATAGAACTCTCTCTTATTCTCTACTTTCTATGCTCTACAATCTCTTCTATCTCCTATCCTTCTATCTTATATTCTCTATTCTCTTATCTATATTCTATATGATTCAAATGAGAGAGTTGGGGTATTTATAGAGTTTCAAGAATACAATGAGTGGCCAAGATTGACGGCCTAGATTTGAAATAACATAACCCTTGATGGAATTTAAAAGGGGCAGAAAACAAACTATGATGCAGACATAAACATTATATTAATCAAATAGATATTACAGAGACTCATGAGCTTCAGCTCATACCCTTATAGCTTTTCCCTTACATCCTAGAGCTTACACTTACAGCTCTACAGAGCTGGACTCATTTGAGAGTAAGTAGAAAGTAATACAGACTCAACAATATATAGGCAAACAAGCACCGACAACTAACAATCAATAGAGAACAATCAACAGGTTGAGTAGTTGGCGTAGCTGAAAGAGATAAGATCAAATTTTATATGGATCCTTGTCTTTAATGTTGAGATATGAGATGGAGACTAAGAAGACAGGTTAGCTGGAGAAATCAATGAAGTAGTTGGGATTAGATATTCCAACACTCCCCCTTAATCTCAACTACGAATTCCAATTTCTTTCTTATTTTTTCCATTGCTACTTCGGCATCTACAATCTTCAAGTTTCATGGATCGAACCTAGGAAATCCCATTTTTCTTTTGGGATGCTCTACCCATGAGCTCTGGCCTTCTTCACCAGTCCATCGTAGGTTCGGGTGTGATGCACTCGCTTTCTTCAACACCTCCCTTTGAGCTACACTGCTTGGGGCTCGGGGATCCTAACTTTGGTTGGCTTTGCTTCATTTCTTACACCAACACATAATGCTACTGCATTCGTTACCAATTTTCAGCTTCACTTGCCTGTCCTCTTTCGATCTTTTGATCTCCTTCAACAAATGGTGGCTTAAGATATTCTCCTTATCAGCTTTTTAACAATGGTTTAAAGCTCACCACGAACTCCACAAACCTCACACACAAGTGGTTTCAAGATCACCACAAACTTCGCACTCAAGTGACTCCACAAATCATCATCACAGGGACACCATCTTCACTCTGGGCTTTTTTCCTTTTGTACTTGCATCAAAATTGATTATTGAGTCCATATAATAAGAAATCCATCTACCGAGATACATGGGTAACCAACCTCTGTACTCACTAGTTATATAGGAATCCTTTCCAAATACATGGTTCATCAATATGTTAAACCAAAAAAAACATCAAGGGTGTCAGGTACAACGGATCATGCACCCCTTACAACAAATCAGGTACAATACATACTTTGGTTTTGCCTTTTAACAAAGGTGACTCGTACTTAAACATTTGCTCAATAAATACATAGCACATTAAAACTATCTTTGAAGATCTACGGATCTCTTTCCAACTCTTCACAAACTGCTCCGGCAGTCCTTCAAATCTTCATTCGGCAACTTCACATGCCTTCACTTTTCCTTTCACGATTTCAACTTCAATAGTTGTGGCTGTCACTTTCACTAATTCTTCCATTCACATAATCAAAATTTTCATTAAAATATAACAATCACCTTTTGTTTTTCAACAACTGTTGATGCACTTTGGTGGCTCGACCTCAACTGCATTTCTGCATCAACTCTTCTCCAATCTTCTGCAAGCAACTTGGAATCTCCTATCTTTACATTGGGACTGCCAACGATCTCATGAGAGGCAGCTTAAAAACAATGATCTCCTCTTTAAACCGGTGATTCCTTTTGCTTGACTGGCGTCTCTTTCTCCTTTATTTGGACAACTTCCTCACAGCAATCAATGATTTCCTTTCACTGGCGTCAGATCCTTCTCCTCAGTGACATTTAATCTTTGATGGGCAGCTTCTAACAATCTAATCTTCTTTTGCTTTGAAACTGGTGGCATTCCAGGCCAAACCCTCTCAGTTGCAAACACTTTGATCTGCAGTCTTCTCTTCACTGGTTGTGGCAAATCTTCATTCTTCCTCAACAATGGCTTACGATCTGCAATACAGAGATTTCTCTAACTTTGGTTGCAGCCTTTTGAGTTGCAACTCCTCCATTAGAGACTTACACCTTATTAGCGATCACATTAATTGGCAACTCCTCCTTAATGAACGACTGCTTTCTAAACAATCTTCTTTTTCTTTTTACACCCACGCCTTTTGCTTTTGCAACAACTGGCAAAGATCTCATTTCTATGGCTTTAGCCATAACTACGATCTCCTTTTCTTGAGGTGACTTGACCTCAGCTATCCTCAGCAATTCTTACAGACATCTACCTTCTCAGATTTGTCGTAGTCTCTAGCAATTGACTTTGGTTGACTGGCTAGCGGTTTCTTTTCATTGTTGATCTCCTGCAACAAAGACATAATCCGCATAGCAGCAACTGGAATTTACATGATGATTTCAATCCTTTTGACTCATGGAATTTCTCCTTCTAACAGTGACACCTTTAATTTTTGCATCTACTTTGGGCTGCAGAGATTTAAACTGGGTGGCTATTAATCTCCTTCACTAATGATCTGCAAATCTTCAACTGCGCTTCTCCTCAAATCTGGCTTTCTCTCCATGATCCAGCTCTACTCTTTCTCTTGCAGTAGTTGGACATGTCTTTCAACTACAACACTCCCCTTGATCTTTCTGCTAAACACTTGACCAGATTCTTTTGGCTCTCCAGGCTCCTACCATCGACTCTGATACCAAATGATGGAATTTAAAAGGGGCAGAAAACAAACTATGATGCAGACATAAACATTATATTAATCAAATAGATATTACAGAGACTCATGAGCTTCAACTCATACCCTTACAGCTTTGCCCTTACATCTTAGAGCTTACATTTACAGCTCTACAGAGCTGGACTCATTTGAGAGTAAGTAGAAAGTAATACAGACTCAACAATATATAGGCAAACAAGCACCGACAACTAACAATCAATAGAGAACAGTCAACAGGTTGAGTAGTTGGAGTAGCTGAAAGAGATAAGATCAAATTTTATATGGATCCTTGTCTTTAATGTTGAGATATGAGACGGAGACTAAGAAGACAGGTTAGCTGGAGAAATCAATGAAGTAGTTGGGATTAGATATTCCAACAACCCTAATTAGGGTTGCCCTCAGTTAACAAACAAAGAAATCATCCACTAGGAGTTACGTCCTTATCCACTTCCATAGCACTACGTTCAATGAATCTAGACACAATGGCGCTAACTTTCTCGATGGTGATGTCCGGCAACGTGTTGACTTTGTATTTCAACAAGTCCAAACTGTTTGCACATTTTGCAAAGGCGATCATCCATTCTGATTCCTGCTGCAGGAAGGTGTTTCAGGCAGTCAGAAAGTTGAATGCCTTAGTCAAATTATCTTTCAGAATTGGCTTGGTAGAGAAAATCCTTTGAACTTTATCCTTCAAATTTTCTAGCTGCAAGTCATTTTCCTGAACAATGTCTTTGTCAAGCACATCCATAGCCATGTGGAAAATTTTATTCTGGATTCCTTTTACTTGTTCTTCAATTTTGGAGCTATCTGCTTTCACTTTCTCCAAGACTTGTCCACGTGAAATCAATGCATAGTACCAGTTGTTGAAATCATATGTCACTCCTGCTGCAATGATCTCCTCATCAATCAATCTCTGCTTTGGAATTCCCTTTATGTCTCAAAGACATGGAATAATTTTGCTTTGAATGTCTTGGAGGCTGTCCCATGCTTCTACTAGGTTTACAACCCGCGAGAGTAGAGAAGAAGTTTGCCCATAAACATATGCCAACTTTTTTGTGAATGCCATTGCTTCCTCCTTTTTTCCTGCCATCCATTCTTTGGTTTCCTTGGTGGTAGTCAACTCTTCTTCAAAATTTCTTATTGCCTCCTGTGAAGAGTTTAGAAGTGGAGGGGCCGATTGGTCACCTTGATTGAGCGGCTTTGTTAAATGTTGGATGTATTCCTTTAGGCGCTCAATCTCGATTTTGTACTCTCTTTTCTTCGCCACTTCTTTGTCTAGCCTAGATTTACTAGTGGAAACAGAGTTATCCAAGTCCTCAACTTCTTGCCCTTTTATCGTCAGACCAATATCAATGATCATGACAACATATTCACTTGGAGCAATTTCATCTCGTGGTTTCTCAATTGTAGGCACTGCAATTTGTACTATACGGTTACCAGCTTCATCTCTCTGTATTGTAGAAAATTTCTTGGTTGGCTTCTTTGTAGTAGCTTATTCTAGCCTTGCCAAGAAATCTGTAGTATCATCTTCTTCTAGTATCTCTGCTAGTACCTTGATTTTTAAGTCTTTCTTTCAGCCAATCTGGGATTGTTGACTGTTCAACTCCATCTTCCTAATCATCTTGAACATCTTGCATGTCCTAAATTTCCTGCACAAATGGATCTTCTTGAATTCCTTTGAGGAGGAAAATCATCCCCTCTTGGAATTATCCTCCCATGACATCTACATCATCATCTGACTCATAAATCTCCATGCTTGTAGGGGAGAAATGATAATCATCTTCCAGCTACATTGGCTCCATATCCCTTTCTCGAACTGGCGAAGGAAGTCTCATTTTTCCCCATGACTCTTCCTCCATGATTAATATCTCATCCACATTCTTGGATGTGGCTAAATGAATGGGCTTGGATTTTTTAATCTTCTGGGCTAGTCCCTCATCTACTGCCTTCTCCTTGCCCTTCCTTATAGAGTCATCGATCCTTTCTTTTCTCTTCTTTGGGTTGGTAGTCTCGGTTAGTTCACCTCCCTGAGATACACCGACATTAGAAGAACAAGACTCTATTTCACCCATCAGGTCATATGTAAATGGCACATTCCTCTGTCGTAGAGTTTTCACTTGTTGGTCTACCCACCATTGCAAGTAATTGAACACAGGCCTCATAAAGTTGTTAAGTCACCAAGTTCAAGCTCAGACCATCTTACAGGAGGAAGCGGTTGCCTTTCACCAAAGCCCGATTGCACGTACACTTCTTCATCTTCAAGTTGATCAGGTACACGAAAGAGCTCTGTTGTCCTGATCATATCCAACGACAGTCTTGACCATAGTCTTCTCCTTACTTCATGCTCATCAACAGCATTTGCCCAGAAGTCTTCTAGGTCAACTCTGTGTTTATATTTCCTCCCATCCATAGTTCTGTTGACGTGTTTTTTATGACAACACCAACACAGAATAAAATGTCCAACAGTCACTCTATTCTCTCTTGATCAAAGTATCCCGCATGCTAAGATTGCATGAAAGTTCATGCGTTCAACTCCAAGGTTCCTTTTATTGCGAATAGACTCAGTTGGTTGATGTGAATATGCTGGGCATTCCAAGGGGACTTACGTGAGTTGCTCATTCAGAAGAAAAGATCCTCAAATTTCGGGAGATTTGTCGATGATGCTCGAGTTCTTAAACTAACCGGATAATGCTGAATGTAAAAGGAAAAGGATGCAAGGATTAGAGATGCTACCATCTACTCTAAATGCGGAACGTGAAGATTAATTCTTACAAACTTCAAACCAAGCTCTACTTTGCCTCACTTCGGACAGCTTCCGCAGAACCAGTGCAATCTTCGAAGGATAATGAAAGATGTTCAAACTACGATTCACCATGTAGAGACCGTCACAACGACGCATATCAACACATAAGCCGCAATTGAAGTTAAGTTCACAATGTTCTAGTTGACCACGCAAGGCGAACCCACCATCAGTGAGCCTGCTAGTGGTATGGATAACCAAAGCTTGCTCAAATTAAACACCACATTCCACGACTACCAACTATTTGCATGAAATAAAATCTACTTTACTTTAAGCTACTTTAAGACCCTAAATGAATCGGAGAGACGAAAAAGCCTTGCTAGCTACTCACAATAACAGATAGAACCACCAAGCAATGATAAATCTTTGTATTATGAGAGTGTTCACAACAACTTCTTACAAAGTCCTCAAATGGGAAAAATTTCTTTCCTCTTCAATCTAAACTATGCAATCTATGCTACGCTACTTCTAAGTTCTATCTCCTAGCTATCTCCCTTATCTCTTGATCTAATCTACCTCTAATAGATTACAAATGAGGGGGGATGCCCCTTTTATAGTTGGCCCAGTCCAACGAACGACTCAGATTGAATTACAATGAAGGGCTCAGATCGAGCCACATATGCCCTAATTAGGGTTTTTGCCCTAAAAACCGCCACAGAGAGGAGTGGGGCAATGAATGCACTGGAGATTCTCCACTCATCAAGAACCACTATCTGCAATTAATGCCCACTATCCTCCAGAAGATTCTCGTCCAGAAATGTGTTCCCACTGCTCTGCCTGCCAATTTTGTTGCGCTAGGAGGAGGATAAAAGAGTCTCTAAGATTGTCTCCAGAGTTCGTCCGTTTAGTCGCTTGCATTCATCCCTCCTGTCATTTCAATTCCTGGATGCATTTGTAACTTTCATATTTCTTCAGCTCACTGCTTTGGGCGCACTTAGCCTCCTTTGCATCACGTTCTTAATGCCTTAGCCAAATCTTCACTGCCATTTCTCTTTCCTTGGGAACCTTTTCAACTTTTTCCCAACACTTAGCCATTTCTTTCAACATCTTCTTCTGCAAAACAAACAAAAAGAAGAGCATCAGAACATTATAATATAAACTCACTTCACTTACCTAGTTCTCATGTTCTGATTGATTGATTTCCGGATCTTGATAGAGTTCATCATTTCCAGCAAACTTTTATAACTTTTCAACATCCGAATGCTTGATGTTCTAGCTTCATTCCATCCTCAAATTCTACTATGCCTTGGACAAATTTCATCTCTACCCTATGAGTGTATTTGACCTCTTGAGCTTTATCTTACCATGCCTTAGAAAATTTATCCCTCAGAGCCTTAGGAAATTTGCTAAACGGGTGCCAGGCTGAAATCTTTGTCGAAACAACACGAGCAAGGTGTGGAAGAACTTTAAATTATCTCCCAGTGGGAAATATCCAATACCCAGAAGCATTTTCCCCTCAGAAATCATCGTTTTCATGTGTATCCAAACGAAGGGGTACATTTAATTTTTATTATTTTTGAAAAATAATAAAATTTGCTAAGGTTGATTCCATTTTATTTTGGGCGCACTTCACACCTGCAGTCTTCATTTTTTATGTCTCTGCGTTTTTCCCTTTTTTTTGAAGAATTTCCTTCTTGTTCATGGGCGCATACCACCTTGTCTCTAGAGATTTTAACAATACCTCCCTCCTTAGGCGAATTTCTCATTTTACCTTAGAAAATCCCTTAGAAACTTTTTATTTAATTAACTTACCTTGGGCGCACTTAGGAAGGCCTTCTTCTATTTTACCTTGCTTTGGAAATTTCTCCACCTCTATTTGATTGTTGGGGGGCGCATTTAACTCCTTGTACCTCCATTTCCATTGCCTTAGCATTTTACATCCCTTGTATGCTTTGAGGGCGCATTTGGAATATGCAGCTGCAATTTTTCATGACTTAGAAAAATTCTAAGTCGCCTTCACCTTGCTGGGCGCATTTTAGCTAGTGAGGTTTTATTTTCCTCACTCTTAGAAACCTTTTAAGTCAGCTCTTCCTTCTCCTCCTTGGGCGCATTTGGGGGTAGCTCCTTCCATTTTCAATGCCTTAGGCAAATTTTATCATCAAGCCTCCTTCAAGGGCACATTTCAAGGGGTGGACTTTTGTTTTCATACTTAGAAATTTTCATAATACCACTTCACTTCATGGGCGCATTTCCTACTCCATGCTTTTGTTTTCTTGCCTTAGACAAATTTCTAAGTCTCCACTTCTCCTTGGGCGCATATTGGAAGTGTAGCTTTGATTCTATACACTTAGAAACTTTTCATGCTTGCTCATTTCCCTTTGGGCGCATTTTAGCTTATGGGCTCTTATTTTCTCATACTTAGGTGTTTTCAGCCTATTCCTCCATCATGGGCGCAAATAGCCTAGGGAGCTTTTGTTTTGAGGGCGCATTTCAGTTCTTTAACTTCCATTATCCCATGCCTTAGGCGTTTCCAAGGCTTTCATTAATCCTTTCAAGGTGAAGGCGCATTTGAGGGGTCCAACTTCCATTTCTCCAGCCTTAGAATATTTTGAGAGACTCATCAAGGTGGGCGCATTTCCATGGTGGAGCTTTCACTTTATGCCTTAGAATATTTTGAAGCCACTTCTTCTTGACTTGGGCGCATTTTAGATAGGCTACTTTCACTTTGTGCCTTAGAATATTTTACTTGAATTCTTCATGATAGGCGCATTTAGGAGGTTGCACTCCCACTTTACTTGCCTTAAAAAATTTCCTATCTTCATTTCATCCAAGGGCACATTTCAGGGGGGGGTGAAGGAATTTTATGCCTTAGAACATTTTTCAAATCAGCAAACCTCCTTGGTGGGCGCATTTCCTATGAGGAGGAGGAAATTTCATACTTAGGATTTTTATTTTTTTTTATTTGATGCCAATCTCAACTTGACAACCTTCAACGCCTTAGCTACCTCTTACCATTCTATTTTTAGCAAATTTTGGAGAAGTGTGACTCTTCGTGGCTTTTCACTCATTTTGAACCTGGAGCTAGCGTGATATGTTTCTTGTGGCCTCGTTACCCTGTTTATACCTATTGCCCAAGCTCATCTGCTATATTTAGCATTCCTGCTATTTTTAGCAAACCCTAAAATTGCTCGACTTCTGCAGCTCCGTTTGACTGGGAATTTTCACCAAGTGGTCCTCATTACTTGATGAACCTGTTCATACCTGCCCCTCGCCCTGACCTGCTATTTATAGCCGTGTTCTGGAGACGACTTGCTATAAATAGTAAGTGCTCGGATTGCGCCCAAATTTTACCAATAGATTGCCTGAAGGATACTGATCGCAATGGGATACCTTCGTTTTTCGAAATTCTGGCCTTTTACCCCTCTTTTTAGGCATCGAAGTTGGAAACCCTAATATGACTTGCATGTGCCTTGAATGGTCTCCATTTGACCTCGTTTATGTTGCATGCTGCTCTGTTCGTGATATTGAAGTGTTGGGTGGCTGCCGGAGTGAAACTACTATTTATAGTAAGTGTCCGGAAAGTGGTCAATCTGATGTCGGATGAGTTTGCATGTCTCAGTGCCTGTAGGATCTCAAAAAACCCAGAAAAACCCAAAAAACTGGTCAACATGCGGGCACTGGCTAAAAATAGTAAGTCCCCGAAAATCGATCCATTTTGTTTGCATGTCACACCACTGCAGAGCTCTCACAAAACCCATAAGGAATATCTTGACATGCACTGAAAAATACTGCCTACAAACCCTAATAATCATAGTTTGAAAACTCGGACTCGGCAGCCCAAAATAGGACTCGGACTCGGGACTCAGCACGGACTCGGCAAAAAACTCGACACGGAATCGGCAATTTTTTTTGAAAAAAACCATGTTTTAAAGCTGAGAAAGCAGCCTCCAGCTGCAGCAAGAGTCCTTGGCTCGGACTCGGGAGTCCAAGCCAGAGACTCGGCTCGCGAGTCCGCACCGAGTCGACTCGGCCAGCTTGCAGACTCCCGAGTCCGCAGAGTCCGCGGCGAGTCCAGCAGAGTCTTCCAACTATGCTAATAATAGTCTTTGAAGGCTGAACTCTGAAAGTCATCATCTCGGTTTGCATGTTACATCACTACGAAGGTTTTGAAAAACCTAGAAACATTCCCCAGACATGCATTTGAAAAGCACATGTGAAGATCTTGAAAATGGCTCCTGAAGCCTGAATTGCTAAAAATAGCAAGTTGTTTGATTCTGCCCAAATTTTGCGTGCAAGTAGCTTGAAGTACCTGGAATGCAATGGAACTGACAGAATTCCAAAATCTCGATAAAATGGTCCCAGATTGAGTACTTACTATAAATAGTAAGTTGTTAGAATTCGATAAAAATTCAGTGGGACTTTGCTGGACGCCTTGTAACTGCAATACTAAGCTCAGATCCCAATTAGCCAACTCAAATCAACTTCAAATTGTCCTGAAGAATGAAACCCTAATTTCACAGACGACCAAAATTCCAAATTAGGTCAAATAATAGGACATCCCCGAAAGGACAAAAAGATCAGAGAGAGACACACACACACACAAAAACAAAGCCAAAAGACTAGAAAAGGAGCAAAATTTGGGGGGTCCCCATCTGGCATGGGACGATGTGTGAAAAGGTCACAACAAGTTCCAATATGATGAAGTGGATCGAAGTCATCCCTAGACTTGTAGGAAGTGAACAGGTACCATTGTATTTCCAATCGAGCACTTTCGGTTGCTTGCACCGATGGACAAGATTCCAACATGTTTCCAATAAAGAGTGGAAACGTGATGGCTACTTTTTGTTTTGGCCTTTGAATATTTTGATATGTTTCTAGCTGTCTGAGAACTTCCAGCATAACCATTTTATTGGTGGGATAAACTAGCAACCTGTACAGGCGACCTGTGAATCCTTGGATTCAAATGTAGGTGAATCTAGGAAATTGGATAAACCGGGATCCGTATCTGCTGATTAAACTTTTGGCTTCACGGGTAAGCCTCTGATGCGTGCCTCCTTCGAGTATCCGAGTGATATACATGAGAAAGGCATCATGCACCCGTCTAAAGTGTGATTTCTCACTCAACTGCAACTGAGGATAGCAATTGTAAACCTTGAATTCTCCTTTGCCATTTATGACTACACTCTTGCAAATTAGGCCAACATATTTGTAGGTTCTAGCAAGCAAGTATACAACATAGGAACTCATGTGGAAGGTTTTGGTCTTCTCCAAGTTGATCAGCTACTCATGGAGACTATCACTGATCATTCTTGACTAGTTGAGCATTTTTACTGCGGAAGTTACTTCATCGATGAAATAAAACATCCAGGTTTCAAAAGGTGCACCCTGAGGATTACCCACTATTCTGTTTAGTAGCGAAACCATGTCTTTGTAGTCTTCCTTAAAATTAGGTCTGAGCAACTTCTTGGGCATCTTTTTGGCTGAGGGTCTAGGCTTCACCAACCATGAATTGTTCATATTTGTTGCACAAATGCCTTGTTTATCTTCATTTATTTTTCGGGCCTCATCTTTAGTTCGATAAGATGTTCTGTTATAAGTTGGGATTCCAAACGCTTCCTGTATAGCCAGCTCTCCCAAGTATGTCAATACCCTACCGTCAGATGCTTCAAACTGTCTTTCTTCTACATTATAGTGCAATGCACATTCTACCATGAGTTCTGGACATTCCACTGTTGGCGGAAATCCTGTAGCTTGGACTATGCCATTCCGCATCATCTTTCGTGCAATTGGTGTGGGCAAGAATTCATCACTTCCGTACATCCTCTTTCTAAAATCATCTACATGACCGAGATTGGTGTCCACGATGTTCTTCCATTTGGAGATGATCTTGGACTTTGGCTGCGAACCCTTACTGGCAAATTTCATTTGTATTTTCTTCGAAGGTTCTCCTTTGTTTGGCATAAATCTGCAAAAATGCACAAAGAAAATATTAAAATTCAGAATTTTAAATTCAGATTATTTAAGCCATTACTTTGAAAAAACATTCCAGCCAACTGATAATTTAAATTTTGTGAATGATCATGCTAGAAATGAAAGAATTTATCCAATAGATGAGTGAATCTTTCGCCAGAGTAAGGTAGAGAATGGAAA
This sequence comes from Sequoiadendron giganteum, assembly GCA_007115665.2. Lineage (NCBI taxonomy): Eukaryota > Viridiplantae > Streptophyta > Pinopsida > Cupressales > Cupressaceae > Sequoiadendron > Sequoiadendron giganteum. The sequence goes on along the minus strand of CM021107.1, from coordinate 27,142,549 downwards.
TCTGCCTAATATTCTGAAAATAAAATAGCAGAAGTCTTTGGAAATCTGCCTAATATTCTGAAAATAAAAAAGCAGAAGTCTTTGTGCTGCCTGGAAAATGCATCCTTTACTTCCTCAACTTCAAACTTTACTTCACCAATCACTTTCTTCACAAAAAATTTTCTTGCCTTAGACAAAATTACTTCTCACAACTTCGTTTTCGAAAGAGAATGATTAAGAAATGAGAAGCAAAGCCCCAATTTAAAGATGAAAAGTTCGACCCATTTAGCAAAATTTTCTTATTTCCATTTAATCTAGATCAAACTTGGCTTGCACTTCTCTCTCGAATGGCAATTTCAATCTTCAACACCATTTTCAGAGAAAGCTTCTAAATCTGGCGTTAGTTGAGTGAAGTCTTTCTTCTTTTTCCTTTTTCAAACAATTTAGCCTAGAGAAAATTCAAATTTTCCCTTTCAAGTGTTGGAAAATTAAAATTAAAATATTAAAATAACATTTTATGTGTTATTTTCCAACCCTTTCGTTTTAATTATTTTAATCATGGCATTTTATTTTTTTTATCCTAAGGCGAGTTTGATTGAATTTTTTCAAGTCATTTCATGTCTCTGCCTAAGGCGAAATCTTTTGACCTGTCAATTTTGCCATGGATTTGCCATAATTCCTTGTGTTTTTGGCGAATTTCCTCAGTATCTAGGCATGCCATTTAATATTTTAATTTTCCAATGCTTAGACTTAGGCAAAATTTTAAATGTTTTTTTACATCTCCATGGGTAGGGTGGACTTGCTAGGCTGCTTGGACATTTTCTTCAAAGCCTAGGTGGACTTCACTTGTGTTCAGGCCATCTTCTCCCATGTTGAGCTGACTTTACTTACTCTCATGCCATCTTCTCATCTCAAGGGCGGACTTACCTTGGTGTTAAGCCAATTTCCCTCCTTCCTATGACAGACTTTCTCCATGCTTAAGCCATCTTTGTTGAGGAGTGAGGCGGACTTTACCATGTGTTGTGCCATCTTTCCAAGGGCAGAATTTCCTATTGCTCTTGCCATACTTTCACATGCTGGGTGGACTTCACCTTGTGTTGAGCCATGCCTTGAGGAGTGGGGCAGACTTGATAGGGTGTTGCACCATCTTTTCCAAACCTCTCTTGGAAGGACTTTGCTATGCCTTATGCCATGTCAAGGGCGGACTTTCCCATGCTTTGTGCCAATTTCTCAAGGGAGAACTTGTCATTTGTCCATGCCATCCAACTTTCTCCAAGGGCGGACTCGACCCATGCTTAAGCCATGACTGTTCTTCCTATGACGGATTTGGCCTTTGCTTGTGCCATGCTCAAGACTTAGGTGATTTTCTAGCCTTCATCTGGTTCATACTTCTTTCCACTTTCAGGGGTCTATTGAAGATGACGTTGTTGAAACCATGACCCATGCACTTTCCAAAAATAGAAACCTTCCCAAAATAGAAACTTTCAAAAAAAAAATCCCTAAAAAATAGGAAGTCCAAAATAGGCTAAAAGTGCAAAAAATAAAGTCCCTAAAGAAAAGGGGGCCAGAGTGAAAAACCCTAAAAAGTAGGTGTCAAAATTGATTGAAACAACATGCAATCCTCGTCCTCCAAGCCTTCTAAGCATTCTGATGACATTTGTGGTATTAATTCGGCTTAAATTCTAAACTTGGCTCGAGTGACCCATCAAAAAAAACTCAAACTCTAAACTCCCAAACAAAGATCAAATGAAACTGAAGTGCAACGGCAAACCCCCCAAAAAGCAAACCACTAGGGTCCCCTTTTGCAATGGGGCGATGTGTGAAAAGGTCAACACGTGGAAGGTGTCTTTGTTTGTTGTTTGATTATGTGGCTCATGTTTTTTGCAATTCTAACATGGTATCAAAGTGTGGATTCATCGAACCACTTCTCGATTTATGAGGTTTTTTTCTTCAACAAGGGTTACAGGCTTCAAATCTGAATCCCCTTTGCTTCTTTTGCAAATTTTGGAGGTGAGCGATTTTAGGTGCATTTTGGCACAAAAATAACCTCAGCTTTGGATTTAAAACTGTTGAGAAAGTCAGATTTGACTTTTGTTTCGACTGATTTGGACTCCTAAGGTCAGATCTACGAGGGTTTGAAGCATTTTTTTTTTCCAAATTTGGAAGGTAGCTACAATTTTGGAGCATTTTGATATATAATTTGAACTATTTCTCTGATGAGCGTTTTTGAGGAAAATATTTTTGTACAGGGGTTGTACGACCCTCTATAAGGCCAAGTACGATGATTTTTTTTTCAATAAATAAATAAAAACATGATTTTGAAAAAAATGTTTTTTAGTAAAATAAAAAATTCTAAAAAAAAACAGGTTTTAAAAAAATAGAGAGGAGTTTTAATTTTTGTTGATAGGCATTTTTTTTTGGGCCGCATTAAATAAAGGTACCCACAAGTACCTGCAAATTGCAGGCCTTGCAGGCCCTTTCTGCCCACCAATGGGGTACCCCCTCAGCTGACAACTATAATAGCTATTTAGCAGTTTAAATACTGGCAGCCAACAAAATTCCTCCGACACCTTTACATTTTTTCCTGCCCTTGAAATTTACCGATGTCCATTTTTGCCAACGTTGTTTTCCGATTACCTAAGGGTCGCGATTTTTTTGTTCATCGACATATTTCCACTTGTCGACGTCATCATTTTCTAGCGATGAATCTTTGTGAATATTCGGTTAGAAGTAGAGAATATTTTGATGAGATTTATTTTATTGAGGGTTAAGTCTTTTGGCCAAAAGGAATATTCACGGGCATCATTTCGTTGGGCTAGCTAGCAAGGGCCCCTTCAAGACCCCTTTGTGCCCTAAAGGGGGTCATTTTTTCTTTTGGTCGTAACTTGGGGGTACGATATCGAAATTGAGCAAACAAGATATCGTCAGAAAGATGGTTCCACCAACTTTCCAGTGGTGTGGGTCTTATCACTATTTTTTAATTTTGGTGCATTCTACAACCTGTTGAAGTCAGAGGTTTTATTTTCAATCCCGAGTTCATAACTTTAGAACAGTTTCTCCATTTTTCACGATTCCAACAATGTTAGGACGTTCTTTCAAAGCTCTTTGCAACCATCCATGCAATTTTTCTAGATTGCTCTTCGAATACATTTTTTCATTTTTTCATTTTTTCACTCTGATGAATTACTTGGACATCTTAGCTCCTGGGAGCTTTTCATTTGTGTGGGATGACTCATTTTTGGCTGTTATATATGTATTTCCAGTATTATGTCCTATTTGGGCATTGTAGACATTTTTTTCATGTACATTCTCTTTTGTAGACATACTGCGATAAAGTGCCATTCTAGTGTATGTTTTATGGAGATTTTGCACATCATGTTGTGCCTTTGGTATTCACACTATAATATAAAATGCCATGGGGGGGTTGATGTTTTCCTTTGGTTTTCCATCACACCTTTGTCAAGCGAGTGTCCCTTCCACGAAAGCAGTGAATCTCAGTGATTTTTGCCTCATGCATGTGTGCCTTAGTTTGCACACCCTTTTATTTGTAAGTTGTTTCTCCTACATTCACTTCTTGGTTTCACACAAATTCAATGTACCTGTCTTGGCTCTCCCTTTTTCTAAATTTTGGGAGGGTTTCTACTATTGGTGCTAATGCTTCCTTGGTTTTGCAGTTGGAGTGATCTATGTATCTAGTCCTTGTTCCTATGTACTTTCAAATGCAACGTACATCAATAGTTGGTTACATGCATTTTAGTGAGATGGGTCATTTACCATATAGACACTCTTGCATTCCTATTTATGGAGGTTCTTCATTTCAACACATCAGTCATCATTTGATAGCAGTCTACAACTTCTTCGTTCTTCAACGATTTTCTACATATTCCCTCTTGTTTTGAGACATCATTTGGTTGGAGGCTTCTTCGTCCTTCACTCTTGTTTGGAGGCTTCGTCAATCCTTCACTTGTATTTCTTTCTTTTGAAGAGGAGTTCTCTTCCACTGTGGTTTTCTCCTTTTCTCCAGTTGTGAGAGATCTTTTGTTTGTACATGGGTACCTCACCAGGCTTTGTTTGTCGAGACCCATCATGCATTCTCTTTTTACGGTTTTTAGCTACTCCCTATGTTCATCTTAAGGGGTGGTGTTAGAGTAATCATGCATTAGCTAATGAATAATTAATCTTTAATTGATTATTAGTCTAATTTATTCTCATGCACTTAAGCTAAACTCAAGAGTTATTTATTCAATTAACGAAGTGTTTTTCTATGCTAACTAAACTAAGCTATTATTAGATCATTTTGTCTCATCACATGTGATGTTGACACTTGTCCTAATCTAATCCCTTTACCATTTAGGGTTTCTCCTATATAGCACTCAACCCTCATTATATTATCACTCTGAGATTTACTCTTCTATTCTCTCGAACTCTCAACCTTTGAGGACTCTTGTTTTCCTTGCAGATTCTTGAGGTTCATTCTGCAATTTTTTCTTGTTGAGGAATATTGCACATATTGTTTGCAGATCTCTTGTGTGGAAGGTGTCTTTGTTTGTTGTTTAATCTTGTGGCTCGTGTTTTTCACAATTCTAACAGACTGGACACGAGATTGTTGGCATTTTAGCTGAAAAAATATGTTTACATTGATATCCCCATCAAAAGAAATAGAATGGTGAAATCTGTGTTTTAATGTAAGGTTTGGCATGTGGACAATCAATATACACACCACTAGCACAAGTTGAAAAGGGTTCAGCAGGAGAGAAAGATACACACACATGCAGTATACTGTATAGTAGCATTACGCTCCAAAAACGTGGAACTAATCCACGTAATACTGTAATTGTGACACATCACATTTGCTATGGTGCTTCCCAAGTTTTTCGGAGCTCTTCAAAAAAAGTTTCTGAAATATTTTTTTGTAAACATATCCTTTTTGGGCCTCATTTCCATTTAGGGGAAGAAAAATTAAAGCATGTGAAGGTTGAAGATTTTTAGTTTAGAGCTAAGGCTTTAGCATTTAAATTATCATTTTGACTTTGAGTATATTTGTTTTATGGGTTTTTCCTTTGATTGTACTCTAGTGAGGATTTTTCTTTAATTAATACGTATCTTCCACCGAGTCTCCGAGACGGCGGGACGAGTTTCGGGGACAGCAATTTTTTGAGGGGATTTTAGTGGTCGGGGGGATGGCTATATAGTATAACTATATATATATATATATATATATATATAGAGAGAGAGAGAGAGAGAGAGAGAGAGAGAGAGAGATTTTTAAAATATAGGGAAATTTTAGATATTCATATGAGTAATGATTATCATAACAATGAACATTCATAAAGTTGCAACTGTAATCACCAATCATATTGGCATATGCATCATAGAATCGAATTATCTAACACATTAATACTACAGCTACCTAATTGCTTCCATGGACCATAATTCATGTCAAGTAGTCAATGTGCATATGATATAAAATAATAAAATGCCCAAAAGGCTACAAGTTTGTACTAAAAATGTCAAAATGACAAAGTCACAAGTGTCCAAAACATAGTAATAGAAAGTATGATGGCTGCCGCTACTCGGCATCTGCCAACATTGCATCAAAATCAGACTCAGAGTCTAAGTCATTGTCACTGTGAGGGGCTGGCTCATCTAATGGAACTCCAACAAATACCTCTTTCACTTCTCTTGCTGGTTGTTGCCTTAATGCTCTGCTTTTTTCCTCCTAAATGCTAGTTTTTCTTCTCCAACAACTCTTTCAAACCCTCCTCTTTCTCTTCTCACTTTTTCTTTTGGCTGCAATTTTTTTTTGGTAAGTTAAAATGAGGTCAAATGAAGGTAAGATGATGTTTTAAGTGGCCATATTAGGGTTGGGAGGGCGTGGGGTCCACAAAGGAAAGAATAGAAAAGAAAAAATTTAATATTACCTTTTTTTGTGTGTTTAAATTGTTGTTGGGGAAAGGGGGACGGCTGGCTGTCCCCGGGACATTTGAGGGACGGCTAGGAGTCCCCTATCTATCCCCTGGATGGCTGGCCGTTTCCCTTTTGTGTCCAGGCCATTTCCTCCAATCAGGGGCCTCCCAGATTTTCGGGGACTTTTTGGGGACGGCTATCAGCCATCCCCCAGGCGTCCCCCGTCCCCAAGACGTTTCCGGGACGGGTGCGAGGGGCAAAAACCCAAGGGATGCGTCCCCGTGTAACACTGATTTATACCCAAACAAGGGTTTAGGTAAAAAAGAATGAGGCTGCCACCAAAGGCTGTGCTCCGTGATGGTACCACTTACTAGTTTAGGACCAGTATTTTGCTTTTTTTACATAAACCCTCTTAAGGTGAAAGTAAAGTAATTTTTTTGAAAATTCTCTTTTTGTAACTGGAAATTATTTTAATGTACAATCTTTATATCTAATCTCTACACACTATATTTGACATGAAATGACAAAAGTCAATATTTTCTCTATTTATAGAATATTATACCATTTTTTAATTTTCCAAGTTTTTGTCAAGCTTTTCCCATTTTGAACCCAAGTAATTGAATCCCATTACAGTTTTATTTTTGCCACGTCATGTCAATGCCATTTAAATAGAATTCTGCTATAGTCATATACATTCATGAAACAGAATTCTGCTGTGATCATATGTATTGCAAACAAAGATCCGCCTACAGCTTTACTAAAAGTAAATGTCTATTTACAGAAATATTCTTTTCCAGAAAAGTTATTGTTTCATAGATCAGATCAAAAAACAGATCAGCTAAACACTAAAAAATAAAATAGAATATGAATACAAATATTGGATACAATTGTGTTTCAAATTTCATCTCATTTAAACCCCACTCTGCCTTCCCTGAGGATAAGCAGGAAATAGGAAAGGAAAAAAAAACTGCACATCCAAAACCTTTATATCTCAACAAGAGTTCAACCATTGAATGGTCTGGGCTTGAAGATGCACGTACCTTTGTTGCCAGCCTCATCAGCATGACATTCATCCTCACGTGCAGGTTCTTTAAATGATAACCAGAGCCACAAAAGATAAACAAACCAGGCAATTACCATGAGCCAGCCAGGTAGTGTACTTTGATTAAAAGTGAGTCCAAAATAGGTTTTGTTCATTTGGAGGAGTCCAGCAAGAGCAGGTCCTGCTGCCATTCCTAGTGCACTGGCACTTACAAATGCTGCAGAAGCCTGTAACCGTATTTTTAGTGGTACACAATCACTAATGTACCGCCGATTGACAGCTCTTGCAGAACCTAGACTGCAGGATGAAAAAATTTATTATATCAGGAAGATATCAAAACTTATTTGCATCTTAAAAAGACCTGACATGCCATACTACTGACTGTATTTAAGCCATAAGAGAAAGGTAGTTAAAAGAAAGCATTAATCATCTTCCAGATATAGAAAGGAGGATGTTATAAAGAAACTAAACTTTAAACAATCCATGCAAACATACGAAAGTAAATACCATCCATTGATGGGAACTGAATACAAGACAAATAGAACATGTATACACAATAAAGCACGACATTCATGCACACAACTTACCCACAAAGAATACGGCCAATTATTAGAACAGATAGTGAATTTGCATCATATGCAACTGCATACAATAAATTTCCCAGGAGAAGAATGATGCTGCTGAAAATAAGTGGCCTGAAATATGACCTGTTTGACCATGCACTGAAGTAAACTGAAGAAATTAACTGTGCAAATGCCATTGATCCGATAACAACTCCACAGAGCGTTGGTGCAGCTCCTAGACTCATGGAATAGTCATCTGCTGTTGGGACAATTATATATGTATTTACCATATAAAGGAAAGTGTTTACTAAGTTCAATACCAGAGAAATAAAATGATATCTCTGATCCTCAATATACTCTTCCGAAGGCCTCGGTAGATCTTCTTGAATAATAAGGGCATGCTGCCCAAGAAACCGGAGGAAGTTTGTTGAGTGCGTAAGCCTCTCAACTGCATCTTTTATCTCATCAATAACAGGGTCCTGTAATAATCATAATCAAACATCTAGGCTAAAAATGTATGGAACAGTTCTTCTTTCAAGGTAAGAGATAACTACCACAAAGTTGCATGCATACAGCAGAAACCCATTGATCCCATTCAAATCTAATTAGAACATTGAGCGCACTAACCTGAAGTGCTAGTGCTGATATAGGTTGATCATAAATTGAAATGTAGCTACCCCTGTGATTTTGAAGCTCAGCAAGATTGCGAGATAGTGCCCCAACAACAGCTCCTATGCCCTGTTAATTCCAATAGCTTTATGTATTGTTTTCTGAAAATACTCTTCTATCATAATGCATAATAACCTTAGTATTGTACGCTCTTTTCATATAATGATTAGTCCCCTTGGAAGAGATGAAAAGCACACAAAACATTTTCACGAAAAAATACCAAAATTATTAAAATACTATTCCTGTTTTCATTAGTCTTTCAAAGCATACATTTTCTAGCAAGAGTCTAAGTTTTAGTACAAATAACTTAGAATTTTCTTTGCTCAGCATTGTCAATATGGATCAGCAAAATTTAAATACTTACCACGTGCTTGAAGACTTGCTGAAGTTGTGAGTAAGGATGATTTGAACGGGTTGTTACATAGTAATCTGTAATCTTGTAACCAGAACGCTTGTCAAATTTTTTTAAGATTTTACGCAATCCAGTGGCATTTATCTCGACAAAGTGTAGAAGCTTCAAAAGATCCTGACCCACAAGCCGGTATGCTTCCCGTAGTGAATGCAATAGAGAAATGTCAGTCTGCTGCATTAGCATTTCGCGTTCTTCTCCTAGAGCTTCTATTCTGCTAGCAAGATGCCCTTGCTGCTCTAGCACAAAGAGCACAGTCTTTTCAATCTGAAAAAAAAAAGAACTACTTCAGAGAGAGTCTTAACTCGTTAGTGTAGCAAAGGAATAAGCTTCAAACATAGGATTTGATTCTTTTGTAGATTTATATCTACATCCTTCATTCAAATAAGTCAGATTCCACCAGTACCAATGCCCCTCTGGTCATTACCCCTGCACACTCTCCTCAACACTAATCCAGTTTCCTACTTTAACTGTTGCACAAGATACTATCATAAGTAAATGTTTTCTTTATGCAATCAATAAAATCAAGTTAGTACATGAAATAATATGATCCTGTGTGAAAACAAGCTTCAACATACTTCTTTATATGTAAGTGAAAACACATCTAACACCTACAAGTAGAAATGACAGCACTGCAGGCTTATTTTTGAAAAATAAACATACTCAACAATCATAAATAAAAGGTGAAACTAAGTGTACACAAAAAATTCTAAAATAACCATAAGTCCACACAAGTGAAAATCTATTTCCCATGAATATCCTGCTATTCAGATATACGCATTGAAGCAATTTCATTAAGAATAGGCTTCCCCATAGGGATCCAAGCTGGCAAGCTGAATTACTTATTTGCATCTAAGGTTAGTCTAACTTAACTACTCATAAGCAATATTCAAATGCTCATGTGTGTGCATTTCTACACTTAAATTTAGGCTAATATAGTGATTGAAACTGCTTCAACAATTACAAGAAAGATTTAATTTAGCAACAGTTTGAAATTGCTTTTTGGAAGTGTAGTTTATAAGAAATCTGCCTACTTGTCAAGAATTTCTAACAAGTGCTAAACCTATACCAGCTAGTTACCTGTTTACCTTGAAAAGGGGCATCTGAGAGCTTTTCTCAACCTATGATAAATATAATAATATTTGAAAGAGATGTAAAGAAAAGCACCTTATTGTAGACAAAAGAAGCAGAATGAAGTGTATAATTAATTAATGAATTGCTTAAAAGGACTAATGAATTCATATGAAGTTTACTTAGAGAAAACAGACAATTTGAGAAGACACCCAAAATATGAAGTCAACTACAATAACGTTGAACACAAACATCAGCAGCTTCAGCCACAAGAAAAACAAGGCTGCCAAGAATAATGTCAGCAGACATTCTCTCTTATTGGACACTTAATAGATGAGCTAGTAATCCAATCATCTACTAGGATATCACTACTTAAGACAGCTGTCCTTACGTGTTTCCATTTTTAATCAATTTCTCAAGAAACCATTTACCATCATAGTAGCACCCAAATTTCAGATGTTTGGTAGGCTTTATTTTGAATACGTCAGCATATCAGCATATGAGACTCACATTTTAAGGTCTTTTATTATTAACGTTGGTTAAATAACTATAATTTGATAATCACTATGATGGACACCTGATTTGATGTACTGGAGGTGCACAGGCAGAGATCTAATTGGTGTGTAAACAGTACAGGGCCCAGGCCTTGTAGGTAGTGCATTAGGGTGGACCTTGTTCTAGCACATTTATGCAGGTTAATTGCTGGCAGAAACTCACATTTAATGCATGTTTTAAAAAAGACTCATCATTGGCACAAGCAGTGCATTGTTACAGCTCTTATTATTTGCACATTGGTTCACATATCATGATGGCACTTTTGATGAAGATTTTGAAGATGGCGCTTCTCATCAAAACTGTACAGAAACCTCAACATTGTGGTATTTCTGATAGTAGAATTCTATTTACACAACATTGACTTGGTGTTACAAAAGTATAAATGGAATTCAATTACACAGGTTAAAAACAGGAAAAACTCTGCAAAACTAGGAATCTAAAATACAAAATACTATTTAAAAATAGAGGAAATAAAACTTCATTATTTCATGTCTATATGTTATGCATGGAGCTAAAAAAAAGTGAGTCAATTACATAAAATATGATTAGGGTTTAAAAAAAAACCTATTCTACTTTTAACCAAGAGAATGTATGTAAGAAGCAAAGGGTTGGTCCTAAGATAGTAGGCCTTCCTGTCATAGAGCAAGGCCTACTATTATAGGGTGCCCCTATTTTTTAACCCAAGCCCTCATTAGGATATAAATTAAAAGCAAAAACCCTTATTGCTGTTTAAAATTTAAATTGAAAATAAACTATAAATACATTTAAAGTAAAACTTGAAATGAAAATCTAAAATGCCCTAACCTCAATCCTAAACTAAATTGTCACTCTGCTCATGCTTTGTGTTTTCATGCCTCAAGTGTCAAAACAAGCGCAGAAAAATGATATAGATATATATTAAAAACATCATAACTACTCTTTGAAAAACTTAGAAAATGGCACAGTTGCCACAATTACTTGAGATCAATTGTAAGTTTTTCAAGTGTAATTCTACTATGGTATTTATATATGTCTGTATAAGTATGCTGCTAATGTTTCTATTCAATTTTGGCACAATTTGGAAATGAGGATATTTAAAATCATAATAAATGTTCATGGTCGTATAAACCAAATCCCCTTTTGTGGTAGTGTACTTGAGTCTGAATAAGCCAACTGCAACAGACTAGACAAAACCCAACTTTGTAACTGTGAAAGCAAAGCCTGGAAACTTCAAGACTAGATTATTGATGTCAAAGCTTTCTGATAGCATACGCATTGTGATTTAGTCACAGGTGATGACATTAATCATCATTTTAGGGCCAAGCCGCCCCATTGCCTTGATTATGGACTTGAGAGCAGATGCCACTCTCTAAAGGTTGTCTGATACTGCAATAGTGAATTATGCATAATTTTGTCAATAAAATACAGCTCCAATGATATTGTTGGGGATTACTTTGTTTATGCAGTGCGTGGTTTTTTTCTTCTTGCCATCATTCTGATATTTTCTTTCTTTTAAAGAGATGGAGGGCATCACAGTAGTAACAGAACCAATTTCCTACCAGCTTGTGAACCATGGATAAAATAAGAGAACTCGGACAGATGAGGAAAGGACCGATCTATTTCACAATACAATGATGGGGATTTAAATGGGTCAAGAAAGAAGACACAAATGTTACAACTTCAAAGTAACATGCCCATTGCCAATCCTTCGCAAAAGTCAAACCCTACTAATACATTTTAGAAAGGCGGAAGCTCAATATCACATAGCAAACAAGCGATTAGTCAAACAAGTCCCATTCTAGAACCCGTTAAGCCCATGCTTATACAAAGAAATGAAAGATCAGATTTTTTTACTTTAGAAGAGTTAGATGGACTCTTTGTGGAGTATCAGGGAAAATCAAAACACTTCAACGTTATGGTAATGTTTGTCAATTTCTTGGAAATACCTAGCAGTAAGTATCAAGATGGAAGAGCCCATAGTAGTAATTGAATTGATGGCAAGAGTGATTTGCAACATAAATTGAATAAACTTAATGCTCCTACTTTTGATAGCAATAGCAATATCAATGTGTTCTCCCATAGCATCATGAAACAAAGAAGTCTTTTTTTCAATGAACATAATTTGAAATCAGCATTGCATGTAGGATGTGAATATCAAATATTTGAAAGAGATATTCCAATGGTTTCTAGTAGCACCCGAGAAACATCTGTCGAGATTTCAAGCCTCAAAGAGATAGAGCAATTGCCATGCGGAATTGGTTTGCAAAGTAGCTACAATAACTTAGGCCTAAGATCAAAAGGACATGGATTTGTGAAGAGTACCTCATTTGGTTCTCATTCCCTCAATAATCTTCATTTTGAGAACTTGGATTACAACAATGGCAATGCTATTGAACCAGCAAGTAGAGCTACAAATCTTTCAAAAATTTCCAAGTAACCAATAAAAGGCAAAGTTGCATGGACATGGATATGGATACAAATACGGATACAATATAAGATACGGATACAACCATTTTTGAAGAACCGTAATATGTATACGGTTGGATATGGCATTCATAAAAGACATATACACATATATATTAACACAATTTCTAAGTTGTTAAAGGATATTTTCATTACTTTAAAAGCAATATACACATGTGTTACACAGGGACGCATCCCCACCCCTAAATCCTATGTCCCCATCCCCTAAGCCATTTCGGGGATGGGGGGACGTCAAGGGACATCCCCGATATAGGAAACATCTGCAAAACTAAAGGGGATGCTTAGCCGTCCTCGAAACGGCCAAGGGATGACTAGGCATCCCCCAACTGTATCGGAAATGTCTAAGTGTCCCCCGCAGCATCCCCCATAGCGTCACTTAAAAAGCAAAAGTTAAAATTAAAAATTCATTTTTAAAAAAAGAATTAATTGGTTTTTCTTTGGCATGGGGGTCCCACAAACCCTCTCACACCCCTCATATACCTAAAAACATAAAACAGAAACTCATATACCTGTTTGCTATGAGTCGTGGAAGTAGGGAGTCGTTGGAGGTTAGCCGACTATTAGTGTTGGAGCCTGGGCGTTGTTTCTCCTATGTGAGAGCAATCACTATTTTGAAATTTTCTGCACAAGCTACCACTTTATTTTAGACTGTTGTGAGAGGAGTTTGACTATTGATGGCTGCAAATTTGAACTTTGAAGCCACAACACTCAACAGGTATGCCATTTTTTTCTAAGTTTTTTAAATTTTTATCTTGTTAGGCAGTTTGTAAAATGTAAGTTTTTGTTTTAATTTTTTTTTTAAATGTTTTGGTTTCAACTTTCAAATTGTAAAAACCTTGCAAAATGAACACCAACAGCAGTGATAAAGTATGAATGAAGGCAATTAAGAAAATGAAGTTCAAAGTCAAGTAAACAGAATATCAATAGACCCCTCTGCTCAATCTGAAAATGTAAACTCAGCTTCTATTGGAAGTCCACAAGATCGTTTTGCATGCCTTGAACCCAACCTTCAAAAATTTGAAAAAAGCCCTTTCAACCCCAAAAAACCATTGCTTCAATTTGCCACCAATTTAATTGTCAATAAGGGTAAAAATACAAGGGGCAGCAAGCATTGGCTATGTCATATTTGCAATACTGATTACCATGGGAGCTATACTAGGGTTAGAAACCATCTATTGGGTGAAAGTGGACATGAGGTTCGAGTTTGTGAAGATATAACATTGGAGCATCAAGTTTTAATGGCAAAATTAATTGGATTTGTTAGAGTTTCTTAGATCAGATTAGACAATAAAGTACTCAATAGAATTGCAACACATAAGACAATGAACACAACAAGATACCCTGGGAAAACCCTCCTCTTGAGGGAGAAAAACCCAGCAAATGATTCTCTTATATATATGATAACACAATAGCAGAAATCTGCTTACAACTCAGGCCCAACAATGGCCAATGCTTGATAATATATTCGCCCTCCTTCTAAGTATGCAAGATACAAATGACTATCTTCTTCTTGAAATCGGACTGCTGCTCTTGAAGTGCGAATTCTGCTCTTGACAAACATATGCGAACTTGCTTGAATTGAATTGCCTTTACAATGATAATGACCTTTCATTTATACAACATAGGCGCCTCTTCATTTAGGTCGGCCTTACTTGGAAAAACATAATAAATGATAAACAAATAATATAACTTGAAGTCGGCTCAAGTTGAGACAAGGATAGGCGAGCTATAAGGGTCGGCCCTTAGCAAGTATATTGTATGATATAAATTAAATAGCCTAGAGGCTATACATTTAATTTATTCTTTTCTTCTTGGGAAGTGCAGACCGAAGCTGCTCAATAACATCAACACTCCCTCTCAGCTAGGGATGAACTTCCATCTGCACAAGACACATCATATTAGAATGAAAACAAAATAGAATATCACCTCAACGTGATATTAACCATTATGGCTACTTCCATAGATGGTATAAATAAAATCATCACGGATTCCCTCACGTGATGTTGTCATGGAGTCACACACATGACATCCACCATAGCTTCTCCCAGAGGGTGGAAACAAGGGCTTTCACCTCAAATCTCTCTCAATAGAGAATTGCATTATCAAGGGCTTACACCTCAACTCTCTCTCAACAGAGAATTGCATTATCAAGGGCTTGCACCTCAACTCTCTCTCAGCAGAAGAATTGCAAAAAGGATCACTGATTACTGAGACTCTTTCTCAGTCAAGGCTGCATTCTCCACCATACCAAGTTTCTCTTGAAAGTACACAAACTTAATCCTAGTGAGAGGCTTGGTGAGAATGTCTGTTGTTTGCTCTTCAGTGCTGATATACCTCAACTGTATAGCTTTCCTTTGCACCATATCTCTAATATAGTGGTACTTGATCTCAACATGTTTTGTTCTGTCATGAAACACAGGATTGACAGAAAGCTTCACACAGCTTTGATTATCACAGTGTCTAATAGTAGGCTCCATTGATTGTCCAAACAATCCTGCAAGGAGCTTACGAAGCCACACTGCCTCACGAGCTGCCACACAAGCTGCTATATACTCTGCTTCAGTTGTACTCAAGACCACTGAAGACTGTTTCCTGCTACACCAGGAGATCATAGCAGTCCCCAAACTGAAGCAACAACCAGAGGTACTCTTCCAATCTGAGACACATCCTGCCCAATCAGAATCAGTAAAACCATGTAGCTCCAAATCCACGTTTGAAGAATATCTCAACCCATATCCAATTGTGCCACATAAATATCTTAGGATATGTTTAGCTGCTATAAGATGTATTTGCTTTGGTTCACACATAAACTGGCTAAGTGCACTCACTGCATAGCAGATATCAGGTCTAGTGTTAACTAGATACATCAATGAACCAATCAACTGTCTATACATCGTAGAATCCACTGGTTCTGAACTAGCTGCAGCTTCTTTCAACTTATCTAGATTAGTCTCCATGGGTGTAGACATCAATCATACCAAACCTTTTGAGAATGTCAACAGTAACAGTATACTTGCCTTGACATCTCATCTCTCTTTTGCCAAACTTCTAAGCCAAGAAAGTAATGCATAAGACCTAGATTCTTCATCTCAAACTCTGAAGCTAATTCCTTCTTGCATTTTAGAATTAGATGTTCTTCACCAGTAATGATCAAGTCATCAACATATAAAACCAAAATCAATGCTTCACCATTTACTACTTTGAAGTAGAGGTTAGAATCTGCATCATTCTTTGAGAAACCCAGACTTGAAAGATACTGATCAATTCTTTCATACCAAGCACGAGGAGCTTGTTTAAGACCATACAAGGCCTTCTTCAGCTTGCAGACATGAGACTCTTTCCCATGCACCTCAAATCCTTCTGGTTGCTCAATGTAAACCTCTTCTTCTATTATGCCATTCAGAAAAGCTGTCTTTACATCCATTTGGTGAATCTTCCATCCTCTAGATGCAGCAATAGCAATGATGGTTCTAACAGACGTGTATCGAGCCACAAGAGCAAAAGTTTCTTCATAGTCAACTCCCTCTTTTTGTGAGAACCCTCTAGCCACAAATCTAGCCTTGTGTTTCTCAATGCTCCCATCAGCTGCATGCTTGATCTTGAAGAGCCACTTAGAAGACACCACAGATTTGTCTTTGGGTCTAGGAACTATATCCCAAACATCGTTCTTAAGTATGGACTGATACTCCTCAGTCATGGCATCCTTCCATACTTGTTGACTAGAAGCTTCTTCAACATTTGAAGGCTCTGACTCAATAATCTGACTCATCAAGGCGACATAACTAGAGAACTTGTGAGGTCTCTTGCTTTCTCTGAAAGCTCCTCTTGGAGCTGCAAAACTTTCTGCTTCCTGCATTGTCCTACAAGCCCAAAGAGGTCTTTTCTTTCCAATCACAATGTCTAGAGGCCCATCAGTAGGATCCAAAGGCTCAGCTGGATCAATATCTTCTTTAGGTTCTATATCCTCCTTCAGATTCTCTGGAATATGGTCAACTTCCATATCTTGAGGAGGTTCTTCTTCATCAATCTCCATAGGAGTGCCTTTGGATCTTCTGTAAGCAACATCTTCCTCAAATGTGACATCTCTACTAATCTCAATAGACTTCTGTCCTGGAATGTATATCCTGTAAGCTTTTGATGTCTCACTATAGCCTACAAGAATTCCTTTCTTCCCAGAAGGCTCTAGCTTTGTTCTCTTTTCCTTTGGAATATGAACATAGACTGGACAGCCAAAGATCCTCAAATGACTAACTTCAGGCTTCACGCCTGAGAATGCTTCTTCAAGAGTTTTATTCTCTAAGATCCTATGGGGACTCCTGTTTTGAACATAGACGGCTGTTCTTGATTCAGCCCAAAGAGAGATTTGTAAGTCTTGATCATGGATCATAGCTTTCACTGCTTCCACAATAGACCTATTCTTTCTTTCAGCAATACCATTTTGTTGTGGATTATAGGGAACACTAAACTCCCTCTTAATCCCTGCTTCAATACAAAAGTCTCGAAATGTGCCAGAAGTGTATTCTCCACCATTATCAGATCTCAATACCTTGATCCTTTTCCCAGACAGATTTTCAATCTGTGCTTTGAATTCTCTGAATCTTTCTAATACTTCTTCTGATTCTTTAGATCTCAAGAAATAAATCCAAGTCTTTCTAGAGTAATCATCAATGAAAATAATATAATACAAGAAACCACTAGATGATGCAATAGACATTGGACCACACAAATCAGAATGAATGAGATCAAGAATACATTTAGATCTACTTTCACTGGAATGAAACGTACCTTTTGTGTTCTTGCCTAGGGCACATCCCTTGCATGTACCTTCATGTTTTTTGATCGAATTTCGGAAGACCGGTGACCATCTTCTCATATGATAGGTAGAGCACGAAAGTGAATGTGAGCCAATCTTCGATGCCAAAGATCACACATGTTGGTACTGTTATGCACAAGTGCTTGAAGAGGACGAGTGCACAGCCTGTAAAGACATTCATGTCTAACTCCAATCACTTGAGCAGTTTTGAAGTTGGAGTTCTTTGCCCATATAAGAACTTTGTCTTTAGAGAAGGCAACTTGATAACCCTTGTGTTCTAACGCTGAAATTGAAACAAGGTTCCTCTTTATCCCTGGCACGAACAGTACATCATTCAACTCCAAAGAAATCCCAGAAACCAAGTGAAGAGTGGAATTTCCAATCCCTTTTACAGAATATCTAGCATCATCTCCAATAACAACTTGATCACTGGAGTTGCTTTCCACTAAGTTTGAAAGGTGACCCCTGAAACCGGTGATGTGCCTAGAAGCACCACTATCAATCAGCCAAGTGTTGGAGTCAGTAGAAACATTGCTAGACAAGGCTGAATAAAACAAATAATCACTGGAGTCCTTTTGTGGAGCGACTTCTTCAACATCTGCAGTGGCAACTTGATGCTTAGGTCATTGAGGACAAACCCTCGCAAAGTGACCATACTTATCACAACGAAAACATTGAATCTTGGACATGTCTCGTTTCCTTTTGAAGGCAGGAGCATCATCATTTCCATCTCCTCGATTCCTCTTGAAGAATCCTTTCTTAAAGCCTTTTCCTTTGTTTGATGAATGAGAGGCAAGAACTTGTAAATCTTCATTCTTTGAACTTTGACCAATTCCCCTTGCTGTTAGTCTTGACTCCTCTTGAATGCAGTCAATCCTCAATCGATCAAACTTGGGAAGTTCAGATCTTGCACTGATTCCTTGAATGAACGCCTCCCATGAAAGCGGAAGACCATTGAGAGCAAGCATAGTCAGGTCTTTATCATCAATCATGTGGCCAATAGTAGAGAGTTGATCTCTTATCTCTGAAATCTTCATGAAGTATGTAATGACAGATTCTCCTTTCGCCATTTTCACATGATGAAGTTGTTGCTTCAGTGCGAGAGCTCGACTAGTGTTGTTGATTTCGTACATCTCTTCCAAGGTTGCAAACATCTCTCTTGCTGTATCCAACTTGAAGACAATCGGTACAACATGATCCTTGACGGAATCAACCAATACTTTCTTTGCCCTAGTGTCTTTCTTCCTCCACTGCAATTTCTCTTCTTTCTCCTCAGGTTCAGGAAGTTTTGTTTTCACGAACTCAGCTAAATCATTCTCCTCCAAAGTGAGCATGATTCTGAACCTCCATGATGTGTAGTTCGAAATCCCTTCGAGTCTATCCTCGATTTTTAGACCGTTCACCATCTTGAATTTGAGAAATAAGAGATAGACTGAAAAAGAATAAAGTAAGTGTTGCACACTAAATCTGATCACGATCTTTTTCACATCCGCTCTGATACCATGTTAGAGTTTCTTAGATCAGATTAGACAATAAAGTACTCAATAGAATTGCAACACATAAGACAATGAACACAACAAGATACCCTGGGAAAACCCTCCTCTTGAGGGAGAAAAACCCAGCAAATGATTCTCTTATATATATGATAACACAATAGCAGAAATCTGCTTACAACTCAGGCCCAACAATGGCCAATGCTTGATAATATATTCGCCCTCCTTCTAAGTATGCAAGATACAAATGACTGTCTTCTTCTTGAAATCGGACTGCTGCTCTTGAAGTGCGAATTCTGCTCTTGACAAACATATGCGAACTTGCTTGAATTGAATTGCCTTTACAATGATAATGACCTTTCATTTATACAACATAGGCGCCTCTTCATTTAGGTCGGCCTTTCTTGGAAAAACATAATAAATGATAAACAAATAATATAACTTGAAGTCGGCTCAAGTTGAGACAAGGATAGGCGAGCTATAAGGGTCGGCCCTTAGCAAGTATATTGTACGATATAAATTAAATAGCCTATACATTTAATTTATTCTTTTCTTCTTGGGAAGTGCAGACCGAAGCTGCTCAATAACATCAACAGGATTGGGTGAGGACAAAATCATTGGTACTACTCACAATAAGAAACAGGCATCTATTGATTTGTGTGACTATTTCAATGAATCAGTTGGAGGGAGTTGTGAAAGAGGGAAGAGGAAGGCAGGCGAAAAAATTATAGTGATAGGGTTAATGAATGTGCAAAAACATGAGCAAGCCGATGATTCAGTGGCCAATTTTTTTTATGCCAATGCTATTCCATTTCATTTGGCAAGGTCACCTTATTTCAAAGCTATGTTGAGAGATGCACAGGAAATTGGACCCTCTTATGCTCCCCTGGAGATCATTGATTGCACACCTCCCTCCTTGACAAACAATATTCAAAAGTGAACATGTTGATGGAGGAGATGAGACAAACATGGTTTAGGATTGGCTGGTCCATTGTCATGGATGGGTGGAATGATATTTGACATTGGCCACTCATTAATATTATTGTTACATGCCATGTTGGTTCATACTTTCTTAAAGCTATTGATTGTTCTGGGAAACATAAGTATGCTAATTACCCGTTTGCCATTTTGAAGGAGGCCATAGAGGAGGTTGGGTCTTCTAATGTTGTGCAAGTTGGGATAGATTCAGCTGGTGTTTGCAAGCTAGTTGGTTTGATGGTTAAAACTTCTTACAAACATATTTTTTGGACTCCATGTTGCGTACATGCTTCGAATAATGCTTTGAAAGACATTGTGTCATGCCCCTGAAATTGCAACACTAAAAACCAAAGCATTGAAAAAGTAAATAAATAAATATAAATATAAATATAATAACAAACAATTTAAATATTATTTATTACTACAATCATACTATGTTAAAATATATATATATATATATATATAATATAACACTAATATAAAAATAAATATACACTATATTATATATATATATTAAATATAAACATAGTATATTATAAAATGAGTATAGGCAATTAGTAAACTGCAGCGATCCTGCCAGTTCATGTTAATACAAGGGCAGCAATTCCTAAAGTTAACATTAATGAGTCAAAAAAAAGCAGTGATAGAGATTAATGGAGAGAAGCAACGATCATAGGTGATAGTTACAGGAAACCACGTGGGCATGAAGGGACACAATGGGTGCAATAAAGCATCCTTTCATAACAAAAAGTCATGACCCTCCACCACATTATGAGTTATAAAAGGGGGGTGCGGGGGAGGGTCGATCCATGTGTAGAGGGGATAAGTGGTATAAATCAATAAAAGAATATACAGAAGAAATTTTGAAGGAAGGAGGAGGAAGATAGTGTGATCTGAAAAAGGAAATAAGAAGTAAATAATATGATATCTTTTGTAATTAAATACTGTTTGCTGCCAGAACATTATTGAGAGGTGAGTGTAGCATATAAATGAAGAATTATATATATGTATATATATATGAATACCAATAAATATAAGTAAAGTACAATTATATAAATGTATAAATATATATGAATACCAATAAAAATATAAATAAATAATAATTATATATGGATATATTCAATATAAATAAAGGAAGAACTATATAGAATATATATATATATATACAAAATTGCCAATCAATCATTGATTGACATTGGAGATATATCTACAGCAAAGTGCCTGGGATAAGTATCTACAAAAACAAATATCCACATCTTGTGAACTATAACAGTAACGTGATTCACAGATTTTGGTATGCTATTTAATGCATATGTCTGAATATATTAATTCCATGTATTTACATGCATTAATATATTTGAATATATATTTGATAAGAGTTGTAATTCATATTGCTTTATCAAACTAAATTATTAAGGCCTCTATAATTTGTTCATGGGAAGAAGAGCTGGAAGTACATGATTGAGGGGGAGAGATTCCTTGCTAAGTAGGAAAGACTCCTAGCACTCTCTTGAGGTTCCTTCTCTAATCTTCCCCAATAAAGGATTATTGAGGGGATAATAATTCTGACTCAGCATTGTGAATTACTCTTCTAGATCAGTGCATATACATGTTAAATATTGTAAAAGATGTAACAATACTAATAATCAATTGATTATGTTATATTATGGATCATTGGCTAACATTATGTTAAACTAGAGTCTATCAAAAGTTGTAATTTAATAAACATGTCTCTCACTTGGAAATTGTGATTTTAGGGCACAATTCTAAGTATACCAAATAGGGGACATTACACATTGGAAAATAGATTGGATGAAGGTAGCAGTAGCCGAAGCTAGAGACATACAAATGTTTGTATGTAACCATCACACTTCACTTGCACTATTTTGGTCTTATTCAAAGAAAGAATTCCTCAAACCAATTGAGACTAGATATGTTTGCTATTTTATTTTGTTGGAGAGAATGTTGGAGCTGCGGGATGCTCTACAATCCATGGTGGTTTGTGGAGAGTGGAAAAAGTGGCCTCAATCAAAGACAAAAGAAGGGAAGGTGGTCAGAGAAAGGGTGCTTAATGACGCTTGGTGGTTCAATATCAGGCAAGAAAAATTGTTTGAGTATGTACTTACTACTTTGTTTTACTTTTTACTTTTTAGTTTTTAAAATTTTAATTTTCATTACAAGTGCTAATAGTGTTCATGTCATAATGTTGCTTGTAGATATATTTTCTCTATCATATCACCCATTGTGGGGGTAATCAAGTATTTTGATAAAGACTCTCCTAGCCTTGGAGAGATTTATGAGACTTTTGATAGCACGCTTGATCAAACAAAGCAAGCAGATCGTGACAAGGATCCTAGATTGCAATTCTATGAGGAGCATATCAGGCCTATTGTCACAAAGAGGTGGAACACAATGAACACCCCTCTTCATATGGTTACCTATGCTCTTAATCTGAAATGGTATGCACCTAGACCTGGCCGAATACTTCCTTCTAAGGATGATGAGGTAATGGAGGGGCTTATGGCAGCCTTTCATAAAATGTATAGCACTGAGGAGGCAACCATACTTCAAAAGAAGTGGCTTCAATTTTCCGATCTTCAGGGTCGTACATTCAAGAAACCAGAGGCTAGGACAGATAGGGCCACTATTGCACAAAAAACCCCATTGGATTGTGGAAATTTCGCAAGAAGGACACACTAGAGTTGAAGCAACTTGCTATTCATTTACTCTCACAGATTGCTAGTTCCTCTGCTGCAAAGAGGAATTGATCCACCTATGGCTTCATCCACTCAATTAAGAGGAATAGGCTTACCTCGAAGAAGCAGAAAAACTAGTTGGAGTTCATAGTGCCTTGAGACTTCAAGATCGATAGACTACTGAGTATCGACAAACTCCAACAGCATGTTGGGTTGTTGATCCTGAAGATGTTAGGTAGATTGATGAGAAGGTGCAACCATGAATGGTTGGGCTTCCTTTGGATGATCCACTTCAGGCAGAGAGTGACACTGACACGGATAGTTCTTTTGATATTGATAGCCCGAGTGAGGCATAGTGTCATAGATTGTTGTATTTAAAGTTCGAGACTACGGTTTTCGAGTTATTCAACTTTAGTTTTAAACTTGAACAAAATGCTTTTATATTCAATAGTTAATACAGTTGACTCGTCATGAATCTCGTCATCATGATTAAAGTTTAATCTTTAAACCTATTGTTGTTTAAAGTTTATAGTTTATACTGTTGTTATACTACTGCTATCATTATTTACACACATATTGATATTGTTGCTATGATGCTATCAGTTATTGACATATTTGATATTTCAGATTGCTCTCTCTCTCTCTCTCTCTCTCTCTCTCTCTCTTTCTCTATATATATATATTGTCGTCCCCAAAAATCGACCCTGAAACTATCGTCCCCGAAATGCATCCTCCCCTTGTCCATGTCCCCGAAACACAATGGAACATAGATATAGACACATAATTGTGTTGGAAAAAGGCACAAAAAATGGGTTGCTGAAATAGAAAAACATTTCATTTAACTTCCTCGTTTGGTGTAGGTTTTGTTTATACAAAAAACAATGCATGAAAGAAGGTTTTTAAAATTTATGAAGATTAACATCAGATTTTTTAAAAATCAAATCACATAGTATCTAGCACGGCTAGAAAATCAAAGATTTTTGGGCACGCATGGGTATGATATCCGACGCATATTCGTGTCATATCGGATACAAGTACGGTGGTACATGTGCATAAGGATGGATGTGGGTGTATCCAACTACTTTGATGGAAGGTAAACACTTTGATTGCCCATTAGATTACACCTCAGAAAAAGAGGAAGATATTAGTGACAAATAAATGTTGCAGCAATCTGACACTGTGCTATCACAAAGCAAGTGTTCAAGATGGGTGCATATTGAAGAAAATGGATACATTAGAATCCAAACATGCTCTCTAGAAAGGAGGGAATTGCTAGTTGAGAGATTCAAAGCTCGGATTAGCTAGGTACACTTGCCCAAGCAAGTCACAAAAAAGTAAGCTCATGCAAACTTCATCTAATCGCAATTGAGAAAGGCAAAGAGTTCACAATTATCCCAAGGGACACATTAATACAAGAAGAGGATCATCAAGAAGTAATATCGATGCAAAGAAGGCTAGAGGTAGTAGCACAAAATATGGACATAGGTGGTGTTAATTTTTTACGTCTGCTAACAAGCTCAAAATATATTAGGTAGTGCGAAAAGATATATATATTCTCTACCATAAAAAATGAGTAATAAAAAATCAAAGAGCAGAGATAGGTAAGGAATAACCCTGGAAGTGTTTCCAAGAAGTCAACTCTTACAAGCCAATTGAAGTTTGTGAGTGATAACACTTTTAAGTTCATAAGAGTGAATGATCTAGGGGGAGACAAGAACATAAAAGTGTCTCCTAAATCAGCACCAATGATCACAAAGAAGCATGAGTTTGTGACTGAATAGGAAACTTGTGAGATTGACGAAAGTATTTCAACTCTCTCAAAATATGGTTTACACTGTGCAGGCCATGGTAAAGATTCAGCAGGGACAGAACTAGGCACAGCTGCAATGTCTAGCGGAAAAGGAGGTAACAATTCTTCAAAAGGATACAATAGCGCCCTATTCAATGGATCATCTTGCACTTTGGAAGAATATAATTATTTTGAAATCTTGTACCTAATCTGTCTAGGCTTGCAAGGGATAATATGCTTCCACCAAAGCAAAAAAACGTTGGGGATTATTTCTAAAAGGACATCCATTTTTTCTTTGAGCCTCCCATTTCAGTACAAAAAGAAAATACTCTCTCCTTCATCCAACCATTTGCAAATGCAATTTCATTAGACCCTTGAACTGCTAAAATCATTGAGCTAGATAAAAACAATATATTTCAAATAAAAGCTAATAAAATGAACTTCAGATTGTTAACATGTGACCCCACTCAACAAATTCTAGCTTATCTGCTTCAACAAGAGAAGTCAGGCATACAGTTGAAACAAGATAGATTGAATCTATCTAAAGCAATTGTCTCAAATACCAGAAACTTGTCATCCTTGAAAAAAAAGACAACTGGGATACCAGAAGAAGATATCAAGAATTCAAGAAGAATGGAAAATATAGAGGCAGAGGAATTGCCCAAAGAATGAGGAGATAAATTGAATAACAAAAATAGTGATACTAGTATAGATGAGGAACAAGTAAATGTTATTGATTTTGATAATACAAATCTTGATTCTGAGCTCTTTGCAAATGTGAATTATGACCATGCAATTGTAATAGCCCACCCTTAATTTTTTTCAAAAAATTCACAACTTGTTAGCATTAGCCAATAATCAAAGATAGCCAATTGAAGTAAACTCCTTTTCACTTTCTAATCACCCAGATCCCAATGTGGGCAAGGTGAGAGCATACAATGGTAAGGTTGCAATGCTACGCTACTAAAATAAACCACTTGTTCAATGGGGTGAGTATGAAATCTTCAAGCATAAGGAAACATCCACTTCTTCAGCAAGCAACTACAACTAGCAAGAAAGACCTTGGCAGAAAGCCAACCAAGCAAAGAAAGATCATCCGCTTATTCAACGGGTATAACATGAAAAGTAAAGAAAGCTCAATCACTTATTCAATGAGAGTGCCACTTATTTAGTGAGGTTAGAAATAATATGAAAATTAAGGAAAGCTTAACCGCTTATTCAACAGGAGTGCCACTTATTCAGTGGGGTAAGAACAATAATCAAAGAGCTAATTCACCAATGGTACTACCAAACGGTGTTACAAAGGAGCTCATAACAATTTGTTCCAGATTATCATAAGCTGTTGTTACATTACAGAAATGATGATAACTTATAGCACAACTCTCCAAAATGATAACCCAACATAAATATAAGCATTCCCCAAAAAATGCAACAATGATACCTCAATGGAAAGACCCCCAAAGGACTATAGAAGGTCTGGAACGCTGCTGCTACATGTCTGATATGTAGTTGCAGCAGTCTAAAATCTCCAGCCAGCAAGTTACCAATTCTCACAACTCCAAACAAAACACCATAGAACTCTCCCAAAGTGCCTGTGAGATATTAGCAAGGTCTAGGCACCTCCCATAAACAATAGAACAGCAAGCAAGAGGCAGAAAAGTTGCACAACTCCCAAAGTCCCCCAAAACCCAATGGTATGGCCAGTAGAGAGTGGCGACCAAATAGGAAAAATCAGAAACTCCTAAAAATCTGCAAACTTGAGCAAAGGGTACCCAAGGCTTAAGAAATGAATGGTCTAATACCTAGAAGAAGATCTCCAATCATCAAATCAGCATGAGAAAATAGGTGGTATGGCTGGGCTAGGAAAGGATGGACCAACACATCAAAAAGTCTGAAATATCACTCCAAAACGCTCCCAACACTGCAAATCACACACACCAAAAATTGCATATCTAAAAAACATCATAACAAGATAAAACTGGAAACAAGCTGAAAGCCATCACCAATGAACACCAACGGTGACTCCTACAATGAAGCCACACCCACGTCTAGCTAGGGAGTATCTTGCAACTCCAAAATTAGAGCCAACCTTGAGGGTTTTTGTCCTCAAGGCCCAAGGTTTCAGAAACCAATTCGGCAACACTTTGTTGTCATAAGATTGCATAATCAAAACGAGTGCAAGAGGGGGGTTTAAATAGAAATTAGGGCCCCAAAAGTTTGAATTGTTTTTCCCTCCAATTGGGATGCCCAACTTGAGAAAAGAATATTAATTTTATTTTATTTCTTTTTTTTTCCTCTCATCTAGGCACCCAACTTGAGCAAGCACATGAACACCATTTAAAACAGCTTAAGTTACCAATGCTAGGTGTGGTGGTGCAAGGGGGCCTTTTTGAACTTTATAAATTTATAACTTAAGTTGCAATGTTTTCTTTTTTCGAACTCCAAGGATGGTGGATGCATGGAACTACCAAAAACGACAAAACTCAACAATTCAAACTGCCACCACTACCAAAATTGGAAACCCAACAATGAACTGCTGCCAAGACCACTGTCAAAAATACCACTTACTAAGAATAGCATATTGCTAAAATAGTAAGTGTGTCCAATCACCAAATTAGCCCAAATTGAGATGCAGCTATGACTTACAAAAAAATAGACATTGCTAAAAACAATAGTTACTGCCCTCCAAGGATCTCAAAAAACACTCTAGCAACCCTCTGCAAATGCACCCTGAAAGTGTTGGCAAGAAACCTCCAAGAATCTTGGAATACCCTAACATGCCTTTGAATAGCCTATGAGACTCTGAAAATAAGTTAACGATCACTGAAAAGATTAGGGATAAAAAGGGAACATTACAGAAACAATTAAAGACTATTTGCTACAAAAAATCGTGATGAAAGAGTGACCACCCTTATCCATTGAAGCTTTTGATGATTATAACAAGTGAAGGGTATGCCAAAAAGAATTGATTCATGGAGCCAAGTTTTGTATGTAAAGGAAAGTACACAAAGATTTTGCAAATGAAGAATATGCAAAGAAGATAGATGTTGATAATCAAACAGATACGCACCCAAAGATTGGAAAGGAAGAACAAAACGAGCAATGCAAATCAATGCACAAGACAAGCATGTGCCTTTTGAACAAAATGGGGATGAATCAAAAACTTTGGATGAAACATGGGATCTATTGGGACTCAATTTTGTCATGTCCTTTGCTCGAGTCCCTTCCTTTTGTGTGTCTTCGTAGTGTATGACCATTGTGGATAACTAATCTAAGAAAGATCAAATGGTTCATCTTACTTTTTATTGTGCCTCTAGATGTTGTATCAAATTATCAATGCCCCCTTCTGCATGCCTTAGTCAAAAAACCCAAGCTATAGAATCCAAAATTGACTAAGTGTTGCTTTGTTGAGTTTTCAAGGTTTCACTTACCCACCTATCATCATGCCTTCTCTATTGGCTTTGAAATCCACATTGATCTTCTTTGAAAAAAGAGCCAAGTAAGGTGTTAACAAATCCGTCAGGTTATTGGGGTTGTTGATGTTACTAGGCAACATCAGGCTGCTTCTTCCAGCGCACTTACTTCAAGAAGACACAAATTAAATGATAGCCTAATCGGCTATTTAATTTATACTTGCATGATTTAATTCATGAGGGCCAACTCTCCTTAAGTTTATGTATTCATTTATTATTTGGGCCGACCTATCCTGGCATTTTTATTGTAAAATATTTATTTTCTTTGGTGGTCGACCTACTTGAGGAGACACCTCATTTTGTATAAATACAAGGTCATTCTTGTTCATTTGATCATCGAATTCAATCAGCATAATTCACATTCCTACAAAATTTCGCACTTGAGCAACAGAGCAGCATCTTGCAGCAGCAGACCAATTTCAAGGAGAAACATATTTGCATCTAGGAGAGGTGCTATTATTCACTATATCAAATTCGCCTATGTGTTGGACCTGAGTTTTAAGCAGATTTCTGCTCTTATTCTATCATTAAATTAAGAGAAATATTTGTTGGGTTTTTCTCCCTCAAGGGGAGGATTTTCCTAGGGTATCTTGTTGTGTTTATTGTCTTATGTGTTGCAATTTTTTGAGTGCTTTCAGTTGTTACATCTGATCATTAAAACACTAACATGGTATCAAAGCGGGTTTGAAAAATATTGTGATCAGATTTGTTTTGCAGCACTCTCCTTAATCTTTTTCTGTCTATCTCTATTTGAGTTTCAAGATGGTCTATGGTCTGAAAATCGAGGATAGACTCGAAGGAGCTTCTAACTACACATCATGGAGGTTCAGGATCATGCTCACCTTGGAAGACAATGATTTGGCTGAGTTTGTGGAAGCCAAAGTCCCCGAACCTGAGGAGGAAGAAGAGAAGTTGCAATGGAGGAAGAAAGATACTAGGGAAAAGAAAGTGTTGGTTGATTCCGTTAAGATCATGTTGTTCCGATTGTCTCCAAGTTGAAGATGGCAAGGGAAATGTTCAAAACATTGGAAGAGATGTACGAAATCAACAACACCAGTCAGGCACTTGCACTGAAGCAACAACTTCACCATGTGAAGATGGCAAAAGGAGAAATGGCGATTGCTTATTTCATGAGGATTTCAGAATTGAGAGACCAGCTCTCTACAATTGGTCACATAATTGATGACAAAGACTTGACCATGCTTGCCCTCAATGGTCTTCCGCTATCATGGGAGTCATATATTCAAGGAATCAGTGCAAGATCCAAACTTCCCAAGTTTGATCGGTTGAGGGTCGATTGCATTCAAGAGTAGTTGAGACTGGCGGCTAGAGGCGTTGGTCAAAGTTCAACGAATGAAGATCTACATGTTCTTGCCTCTCATCGTCGAAGAAAGGAAAATTTTGGAAGAAAGGATTCTTCAAGAGGAATTGAGATAATGGAAATGATGGTACTCTAGCCTTCAAGAAGAAGCGAGACTTATCCAAAGTTCAATGTTTTCGTTGTGACAAGTATGGCCACTTTGCGAAGGAATGTCCTCTCAGACCTAAGCAATAGGTTGCCACTGCAAATGTTGAAGAAGTCGCTCTGCAAAAGGACTCATGTGATTATCTGTTCTATTCAGCCTTGTCAAGCAATGTATCCATCGACACCAACACTTGGCTGATTGATAGCGGTGCCTCTCACCACATAACCCAATTCAGGGAGCATCTCTCAAATTTGGTGGAGAATGATTCTAGTGAACAAGTCATTATTGGAGACGATGCTAGGTATTATGTGAAAGGAGTTGGGAACTCCTCTCTTCACTTGGATTCCGACATTTCATTGGAGTTGAATGGTGTACTATTCGTTCCAGGCATAAAGAGAAATCTTGTCTCCATTTCACCATTAGAAGACAAGGGTTATCAAGTTGTATTTTCAGAAGGCAAAGTTCTTATATGGGCAAAGAACTCCAACATCAAGTCTACTCGGGTAATTGGAGTTAGATATGAGTGTCTCTAAAGACTATGCACTCATCCCCTTCAGGCTCTTGTGCATGATTCTTCTAGCATGTGTGATCTTTGGCATTGAAGATTGGCTCACATTCACTTTCGAGCGTTACCTATCTTGGAAACGATGGTCACCGGCCTTCCGAAATTCAACCAGGAACATGAAGGTACATGCAAAGGTTGCGCCCTAAGTAAGAATACAAAGGGTACGTTTCATACTAGTGAAAGTAGATCTAAATGTATTCTTGATCTCATTCATTCTAATTTATGTGGTCCAATGTCTGTCGCATCTTCTAGTGGTTTCTTGTATTATATTAATTTTATTGATGATTACTCTAGAAAGACTTGGATTTATTTCTTGAGATCTAAAGAACCTGAGGAGGCATTAGAAAGATTCAGAGAATTCAAAGCATAGATGGAAAACCTATTTGGGAAAAAGATCAAGGTTTTGAGATTTGACAACGGAGGTGAATACACCTCTAGTACCTTTCGTGATTTTTGCATTGAAGCAGGGATTAAGAGGGAGTTCAGTGTTCCTTACAATCCTCAATAGAACGGTATTGTTGAAAGGAAGAATAGGTCTATTGTGGAAGCAGTTAAAGCTATGATTCATGATCAAGACCTGCAAATCTCACTTTGGGTTGAGGCATCTAGGACAGTCGTCTATGTTCAGAACAGGAGTCCCCATAGGATCTTGGAGAATAAAAATCCTGAAGAAACATTCTCAGGGGTGAAGCCAAAAGTTAGTCATCTAAAGATCTTTGGTTGTCCAGTGTATGTTCATATTCCAAAGGAAAAGAGAACAAAGTTGGAACCTTCTAGGAAGAAGGGAATTTTGGTGGGCTACAGTGAGACATCAAAAGCCTACAAAATCTACATTCCAGGTCAGAAGTCTATTGAGATCAGTAGAGATGTCACATTTGAGGAAGACGTTGCATTTAGAAGATCCAAGGGTACTCCTATGGAGATCAATGAAGAAGAACCTCGTCAAGATATGGAAATTGACCATGTTCCTGAGAATCAGAAGGAGGTTCCAGAACCTAAAGAAGATGATGATCCAGTTGAGCCCCTGGAGCCTAATGATGGGCCTACAGATATTGTGATTGGAAGGAAGACACCTCTTTGGGCCAGGAAAATGATGCAAGCTGCAAAAGGTTTTGCAGCTCCAAGAGGAACTTTCAAAGAAAGTAAAAGACCTAATAAGTTCTCCAGTTATGTAGCTTTGATGAGTTAGATTATTGAGTCAGAGCCTTCTAGTGTTGAGGAAGCTTCTAGTCAACAACTTTGGAAAGATGCTATGACTGAGGAGTATCAGTCCATACTTAAGAACGATGTTTGGGACATAGTTCCTAGACCCGAAGGCAAATCTGTGGTGTCTTCTAAATGGCTCTTCAAGATCAAGCATGCAACTGATGGGAGCATTGAGAAGTACAAGGCAAGATTCATGGCTAGAGGGTTCTCGCAAAAAAAGGGAGTTGACTATGAAGAAACCTTTGCTCCTACGGCTCAATATAATTTTGTTAGAACCATTATTGCTATTGTTGCATCTAGAGGATGGAAGATTCACCAAATGGATGTAAAGACAGCCTTTCTAAATGTTGTAATAGAAGAAGAGGTTTACATTGAGCAACTCGATGGATTTGAGTTACATGGGAAGGAGTCTCATGTTTGCAAGTTGCAGAAGGCCTTGTATGGTCTTAAGCAGGCTCCTCATGCTTGGTACGAAAGGATTGATCGTTATCTGTTGAGTTTGGGTTTCTCAAAGAATGATGCAAATTCTAACCTCTACTTTAAGGTAATAAATGGTGAAGCTTTGATTTTGGTTTTGTATGTTGATGATTTGATTATCACTGGAGAAGAAACCTAATTCTAAAATGTAAGAAGGAGTTAGTGTTAACTCCAAAAATTGCACCCTTACTCAAGCACCTAAACACTTGGGATTTTTGGAGGACATGGGATCAATCAGAGGTTGTGGGTATCCTATGACCTAATTGAACCTCTGGATTCTAGGCCGGTTCCTATGTGATATAACACCTAAAGATCTTTATACTTGCAACTAAATGGAGGGAAAAAGGAAGAAAGATTACATAAAACGATAACTACCTCCTAAGGTGATACACCAGAATCTGATTTAGACCTTGAGAACTCAGATTTCATACACTTGTTCATAATGACTGTAGAAAACAACTTGTACGACCTGTTTCTATGTGTCTTGCATAAATATTTCATAAAAAGGCCTTATTGCTTGAGCTCTTAGGAGGAGAAGACCTCACATCTAACAACAACCTGCAAACATCACACTTCTCTGCAAAAAGGTACTAAAGCCATGAGACAGAGTTAAGGAAAACGAATAAAACTATCTCACAATAACTTAGTCAAACATGTAAAAATACACAATACTGCAGTAACAAGAAGACAAAACTCCATTCAATAATGCCCAAGGTATATACTGTATTCCATGTCTAAAGGAGTTACAAAATCTGCAAAACTCTGCCAAAGGACCTAAAATCACTAAGTGCAAAAAAATGCCAATCTAGCACTAGTTACAATGAAGTCACATAAGTGACTATATCACTCAATTCCTAACAAGATCCACTAAAGAAGGATCTAGAAGCTCCAGAATTCGGATGAAACAATAAAGCCTAATTTCTAGCAACTGATTCCTCTCCAAAGAGGCTCCAAAAGGTTGAAAAGGTCACATTTGACCAAATCCAAGATAAAAGCATAATAAATTAATGCCTATATGCTCTCAAAATGTTCCAAAAAGCAAATAAAGAGGCCTATTTTTACTCCATATGTTTTCAAATTGCATCTAACTTCCCTATATACCCTCTCCAAAAAGCATTTACAAAGTCATGTACCCATTTTGCATTCAAAATAACAATTATAATAAGTTATTTATAATTTATCACTTAATATAATGTTTTACATTTTTTAAAAATGTGCAAAAATACAAAGACACGTTGCTATGTTGACTCCTCCAAATTTAAAATGCGAAAAGAAAGAATTATGAACTAATGCTTATATGAAGAATATTCGAAGGTTTAGGCACAAAAAATACATAAGGCAAAAATCATTAAGCCTTAGCCCACGGGTAATATACTTGGCATTTGTTTTGATAAATAAAGTGATTTAAAAATCACTTCACTCCAATCGATGGAACAAATAGGGTTTCAACCCTAATCCCAAAAGCAACGAGCCATACATTCTTCACACTATCATTTGAAGCTTTTGAAAGAAGCACAAGCCGCCGCCATGAGAAGGAAACCCTAGACGCGCCATTGGAGAACAGAAAACCTCTGTGCCTTTGGACACCATTCTGGAAGTCTCTTCGTCTTGGACGCCATTACTTGCATATTTTCTGAAGCTTGAGAAACTGGTAAGTTTGTCATCACTGCGGATCTGGAAGTATTTTTTTCGATTTTTAAAAGCTTTTAAGTTTTTTGGAGCTTTTACCAGGTGCGGCCATTAGTATTTCTGACGTTTTTTTTCCTCCATAATTCTACATTGTGTTTTTGTTGTGTCTTTGTCCAACCGCCATGTGAGAAATTCGAGCTTTGTATTTGGAGCTCTCCATTAGAGCTGGGCACGGCATATGTGTATTTCTATAGCAAGGAAAGGGTAAGCTTCTTTCATGTTTGGTTTCCCTTCTGCATTTTATAAGCTCTAAAGAGCTGGGCCGCACCATTATATGTTCTGATACTCTTGCTTCATGGAACCTTGTTCTTTGCTTGTATTCGAACCTCTGATGCCTTCATCTTGGGTGCCATGGATATATGTAAAACTCCGCAAATAAGAATAAAATAAACCTCTGTGAATCAAGGCCGCGGCTGATCTATATTTCATTTCTCTGAAAATAGAAGACATTTTGACTGAAAATGAGTAGCAAACGAAGAATCACTGTGAAAACCCCTCATTCTGGGCATGGCTTGAAAACTCTCTGGTGTTTTTTTATCTTTCTGTGAGTATTTTTTACTTCTGGTTCTTGTCTCAACTGCCATGAAAACACCTGTAAACGAGTTTCCATGGCTTTGATATTTTCCATATCTATATAATGCAGTCTTTAAAAGTTATTTTGCTTAGCATGTTTGCTATGAGAATTTTTTGTATTTCAACTCCATTATGCTATTGACACATGTAGTTATAATATATTCAGCTCTACTTTCTGTTGCTCTTGCTGAATATAAAAACTTTCATTGGTTTGGCTGCAAAACTGTGCCTCCGAATACCTTCATCTGAAAATCTGGAAGTTGCCATGAAAATATGTGAAATTCTGCAATAGAAAGAACTAACCCTCTGTTGTATTGGTATAAACACACGATTTGTTCTTTTTTTGCTGGTGTTTCCTGTCATAACCAACATGAATATTCTCTGGCCGAGCTTCTGTAAAGGCATTTCTGAAGCTTTCCGGACTCCTAATTTGATGAATTATATCATTAGTTGAAAATTGTGATCACTCCTGACGATTGCTTTGTGGATCACCGTTATCTTGCTTTTAATGACTGAGCATTGAAATTCTTTGCACAACTTAAATGAGTTGGGTTCAACCCTTGTGGGAGCCGCATTTTACTCCACTCATTTGATTTAAATTATAGTTGTACCTATAGCTGCACATGACACAAACTAGTCAGTTAAAATAAAGCATTGTTTGGATTTCTAATGTGAATGCGTGTGCAGGTGTAAGAATGATAGGTTAGTCATTGCTTAGATCTTTTGGATCTAACTCCGCTTTGTTATGTTTTTTTTTTTTTTCAGGATCTTGCACTTGGAGAACAGAAAGCGGGAGCAACAAGGTAGCAGCAACACGCAAGCTACAGCAGCACCGCCAGTCATTCAGGCAATGGCTGGCCCTATAACTCTTATGCCTTGTCTTTTCCATGTTCGCACATGTATTCATGTTATAAGTTCTAGCAATTCTTTATTTTCCTTAGCTAGTTTCACAGCTTGTGTGAAGCAATTTGAATACTTTGAATCAATAAAGGCTTTTCAGCAATTTTGTGTAAATCTTTTCAATATTGTATACATTTGTATAAATGCAACAATCCATTACTGAAAATAAAAGCTTCTTGATTCTTATGTTTATACACCTGAATGCAATATAGGGAAGACTAAAAATAATGCACCTCACTTTGTTCTTGTTAAAACTTAACCAATAAGCTCGACTTGATTTGAGCTGTAAAATGAAAATTGTGTAATAGTTAGCTTTTGAGTTTGAGATGAAGAATCTTGGTCTCATGCATTACTTTCTTGGCTTAGAAGTTTGGCAAAAGCCAGATGAGATGATTCTAAGTTAAGGCAAGTATACTATTGACATTCTAAAGAGGTTTGGTATGATTGATTGCAAGCCTATGTCTACACCTATGGAGACAAATCTACATAAGTTGAAGGAGGCTGCAGCTAGTTCAAAACTGGTGGATTCTAAGATGTATAGGTAGTTGATTGGCTCATTAATGTATCTAGTTAACACTAGACTGGAAAACTGCTATGCAGTAAGTGCACTTAGTCAATTTATGTGTGAACCAAGGCAGATACATCTTGTTGTAGCTAAACATATCCTGAGATTCTTGTGTGGCACAGTTGGATATGGGTTGAGATATTCTACAGGTGTTAACTTGGAGCTGCATGGTTTTACTATTTATGATTGGCCAGGGTGTGTCACAGATCGAAAGAGTACCTCTGGTTGTTGCTTCAGTTTGGGTTCTGCTATGATATCTTGGTGCAGCAGGAAGCAGTCTTCAATGGCATTGAGTACAGCCGAGGCAGCGTACATTGCAACTTGTGTTTCAGCTCGTGAAGCAATGTGGCTTCATAAGCTCCTTGCAGGATTGTTTGGACAATCAATGGAGCCTACCATCATTCACTGTGATAACCAAAGTTGTGTGAAGCTTTTTGTCAATCCTGTGTTTCATGACACTACCAAGCATGTTGAGATCAAGTACCATTATATCAGAGATACAGTATTGAGGAAAGCTATACAATTGAGGTATATCAACACTGATGAGCAGGCGGCAGGCATTCTCACCAAGCCCCTCTCCGGGATCAAGTTTGTGTACTTTCAAGAAAAGCTTGGTATGGTGGAGAATGCAGCCTTGACTGAGAAGGAGTCTCAGTATCAATGATCCTCTTTAATGAGTTCTTCTCTATGGGAGAAGTTTGAGGTGAAATCCCTTGTTAAAGCATTCTTTTCTTTAAGAGAAGTTTGAGGTGAAAGCCCTTGTTCCACCCTCTGGGAGAGCCATGGTGGATGTCACGTGTGTGACTCCATGACAGCATCACGTTAGGGAGTTCGTGATGATTTTCTTGTACTTGTGTTTCACCCTCTCGGAGAGCCATGGTGAAAGTCACGGTGAGGTGACAACATCACTTTGAGTGATGAGCACTTGTACATGCCATCTATGGAGGTAGCCATGATGGTTGATATCACGATGAGGTGATATCTTCTTTTTTTTTTCACGATGAGGTGATAAGGTCCTATATCACTATGAGGTGATATGTTTTGTGCAGTTGAAAGTATCATCCCTAACTGAGAGGGAGTGTTGATGTTACTAGGTAGCATCGAGTTGCTTCTTCCAGCACACTTATTTCAAGAAGACACAAATTAAATGATAGCTTAATCGTCTATTTAATTTATACTTGCATGATTTAATTCATGAGGGCCGACCCTCCTTAAGTTTATGTATTCATTTATTATTTGGGCCGACCTATCTTGGCATTTTTATTGTAAAATATTTATTTTCTTTGGTGGCCGACCTACTTGAAGAGACACCTCATTTTGTATAAATACAAGGTCATTCTTGTTCATTTGATCATCAAGTTCAATCAGCATAATTCGCATTCCTAAAGAAGTTTGCACTTGAGCAACAGAGCATCATCTTGCAGCAGCAGACCGATTTCAAGGAGAAACATATTTGCATCTAGGAGAGGAGCTATTATTCACTGTATCAAATTCGCCTATGTGTTGGGCTTGAGTTGTAAGCAGATTTCTGCTCTTATTCTATCATTATATAAGAGATATTTGTTGGGTGTTTCTCCCTCAAGAGGAGGGTTTTCCCAGGGTATCTTGTTGTGTTTATTGTCTTATGTGTTGCAATTTTCTAAGTGCTTTCAGTTGTTACATTTGATCATTAAAACACTAACAGCGGTTTCCTCTAACCATTTTCCTATTCCAGGGTTTCTTGATTCCTTAACCCCTAAAGTCCCTAAATAATTAAGTGTTGATCCATCAAAATTTTGGGTCATCAACTTCTTCCTTTCCTTCATCCTCATTTTAGCATCCTTCCCTTCATCTCCCTGATCCTCAAAACCCCACCAAGGTCTTTGTAAAAATGTGTAAGAGTTCAACCCGTCAAGGTTTTTGAGATCTTACCCTGATACCACCTTAGCATGTGGTATGAATCCTTCCCGACTCCTGATCCTTGATCCTTTCCCTTTGCCCATTCCAAATTCTTATAAGTCATTTCATTGGACTTTTGAGGCTTCACATCCTTTCCTACCTTCCATCCATTCTTGGTTCCCCAAAATTTCCCTTTTCATCAAAGATCGGACTTTTGTTGTCCCTCATCCTCATTTTTGTCTTTGGAATCCACCAAGAGGTATCCCTAACACTTACCTTCCACCTTTTTTTGAACATTTTCCTAAGTCCTGCAGGGGTTGAACTTTCAACCTTCCCTTTACTTGGTACCTAACCAAGCTTCCCTCCAACTCCGCACTCCCAACTTCTCGATCACTCCCTTCCTCTCAAATTTTGATGTTTTGGAGGTTCTCTTCCTCCCCATCCTCATTGGCATGCAACACAAGGGAGGCTCGAGGCTCAATGTCCGACATAATGCTTGTGTTGAGGCATTGAGGGTTTTCATGCTTCTCTCCATGATCCAATGATCCAATGGGTTTGTGTTGCCTTAATTCTCCAACAATTCTAATTTGCTTTGTCGAGGTTTCAAGAATTTTAATGTTTTATCATTCAAAGGTTCGAATAAAGCACAAGGCAAGTATTTTAAAGGTTGTAAATGTCTCGACGACGTACTTCTCGTCCACCAACTCACATTAATGGTGATGGCTACCTAGCTACCAAAATTAAATGCAAATGTCCTCCATTGATCTGGAATGCCCATTTTGGGTGAGTTTCATCTTCAATCATTGGTTTGAATGTGTTACAATTTCATAGGTTAGGGTTTTTGACCCAAAGATATATGTTCTATGTTCCACCGAGTCTCCGGGACGGTGGGACAAGTTTCGAGGACAGCAATTTTTTGAGGGGATTTAAGGGGACGAGGGGATGGCTATATAGTATATATATATATATATATATTAGAGAGAGAGAGAGAGAGAGAGATAAATCTTAAAAATATAGAGAAATTTCAGATATTCATACGAGTAATGATAATCATAACAATGAACATTCATAAAGTTGTAAATGTAATCACCAATCATATTGACATATGCATCATAGAATCGAATTATCAAATAAATTAATACTACATCTACCTAATTGCTTCCATGGACCATAATTCATGTCAAAAAGTCAATGTGCATATGATATAAAAATTTAAAATAATAAAATGCCCAAAAGGCTACAAGTTTGTACTACAAATGTCAAAATGTCAAATGACAAAGCCACAAGTGTCCAAAACATAGTAATAGAAAGTATGATGGTTGTCGCTACTCGGCATCTACCAACATTGTATCAAAATTAGACTCAGAGTCAACCAATCCCTCCTGTCTCTCCTCCTCCTCATCAATTTGTGCGACATCCTTTGGATCAATATCCCACCATAATGTTGGAATCTGTCTATACTCAGGATTCTAACGATCCTGGAGTCGCAAAGCACTATGCACAACCACTAATTTTTCTACCCGTCTAGAGGTCAGCCTATTCCTCTTGATAGAGTGAATAAAGTTGTATGTTGACCAATTCCTCTCTGCAGCAGAGGAACTAGCAACCTATGAGACGAGACAAAAACTAAATTAGTAATTTTAAATTTACTAATTAGGACATTCAATTTAAATTATGATTATATAAATGTTCAAACTTCAACACTAATCTAAATCACATTATGTTAAACAATTAATCTAATGTATTACCTGTGAAAGGAGGCGAATAGAAAGCGTCCTCAATTGTGGTGCATCCTTCCCATGCCATGACCACCATCCAATAAGATCCCTTTGAGCTACTGTAGTTCTATCTACCTTGGCTTCTGGTTTGCCAAATGTTGGACCTCGAAGATTACCAAAGTCAGTGAACTGTGTATGAACTAGACTGGCCTCCTCAACTGAATATATTTTTGCAAGGGCTCTCATAAACCCTTCTTTCACTTCATCGTCATCACAAGGAGGCATCCTACCAAGTCTAGGTACATACCAGTTGGGATTAAGAGCAAAGGCTGCCATATGAAGCAGGGTGTTTATAGTGTTCCACCGCCGCGTCACAATGGGCCTAATTTTTTGCTCATATAATCCCGAATTAGGATCCCTATCAGAAATTGCTTTCTTCATTTTTGCAAGCATGGAGTCAAAAGTTTCATAAATCTCTCCAAGACTTGAAGAGTCTGTATCAGCATATCTAATGACATCCACAACTGGTGAAATGATGGAACAAATATATCTGCAAACAAAAATTTGAAAAATCAAAAAGATGTGGCAAAGGGAAAACAAGTTAGTAGATTGTGGCAATGTCACATTTGCAAAGATAAATATTATGGGAGCTATAAGAGTCTATTCTCATCTATTGGGTTTTGGAGGCCATGGGGTCAAGGGTTGTACAAATATAAAAGATTTTGAGAGGATAGAGTGTTATAGATTGCACATGGAGGCCGGAGGAAGGCCTATAGATCAGCAAATGCAAACTCAATCAGCACATTCAACCTCACCTATGCCCTCTATGCTTGGTAGTTCTAGTGTTGGTAGTGGTAGTAGTGGGTGATGTTAAAATCAAAATGTTAACCATTAAGATAGGATTAAGAGTAGTCATTTATGTCATAACCTTGCATCACAGCCAAGGATTCATCTTCAATAAGCTTCAAAAGGATTCATTTTATGTGGGTTGTTACAACCCGGAATTTGTATAGTTACTATTCTAGTAATGCTTAGAGCATTCTGATTGTAAGGAAAGTTTTGAATGAATAAAATGTGATTGAACCCTGTTATCAATTTGAGAATCTATTT
Source organism: Sequoiadendron giganteum (assembly GCA_007115665.2). Lineage (NCBI taxonomy): Eukaryota > Viridiplantae > Streptophyta > Pinopsida > Cupressales > Cupressaceae > Sequoiadendron > Sequoiadendron giganteum. Next base: position 27,102,502 of record CM021107.1, on the reverse strand, counting down.
ACATGTTATGATTGGCTCATTCTGTATTCTTGATTGATGTTATTCTTGGATAAGCAATGAATAGAGGAAAGTAATTAGTCTTGTTTTATATATTTGATTTATATATACTGCAAATATTGTGAGCAATTGACTGTCGTGGTTTTGTGCCATGGATGCAGGATCAGGAACTATTCCTTCAGGTGGAGGGGAAACATCACTCGGGAGAGGAACTTGGTCGGCTAACTGGTAAAGTTGATCATATGAGCATACACACACTTCACTGAGGGTTTTGGGAACTGAGTCAGATTGAGTTGTCATGATAAGTCATCCTTAGGCTTAGGAGTTTCTGATTACTTCTTTATGCTTTATGAGTGGTGTTACTTGATTGACTAACTTACTGTTCTGTGAACCTTGAATGTGAAATGTGAACTGATAAGTTATACTGATGCCTGGAATTTACAGTTAAATGTATATATACATGTTTGTGCAATTACGTATATTAAAGGTACTCTGACTGGCCTATAATACACATAATTGGATAATTGAATGTAAACATGTATAGATATGTTTAAGTGTAAATATGGATAAGTTTATTAATATATTTAATATAGATATTATTATAGTTTTACCGATAAAATAATATATTGATATATCTATTGTAATATTCGAATATTATATAGATATATTCATATATATTTAAATAAAGGTAAATTAAAACTATAATAAGTTATATTAAATATAATACAAAATATATTAATAACATTTTAATATATAAATTAAAATGACTTTGCCTTGGAAATATTTGAAATGGACTTTTATAGTTAATTGGTAATTATTTGCATTTACCATATGGAATAAAGGAATTTCGAAATTTATAAACCTTTGGAAATACGTTGGAAATTATACACGGAAAATATTAAAAGAAATGTAATAGTTTGAAACTATAGACTTTAATGATTTTTAAATCAGAAGTTTGAATAAAACTAAAAATCGCGGATTTCTTCACGGGAAGAAATTGCGCGACTGTTTGAGCTGAGAACAATGGAAAATACAACAGGAGAATCCCGCGCCCAGTTCGCACATTATGGACTTGGTCGCGGATGCTTGTACGCCACCATTCTGGGACGCGTGGGCGGAAGGAAGCCAAAAATGTCTGTGTGTAACCCTTGACGTTTTCAATAGTGAACTTCAAACGCCATTTGTTCATACAGTTCGCCATTTTTTAGGGCATTTTCAGTGACTACGCCTGTATGTGGATGCTTCACGAATTCGCCATGTGAGAGTTGAAGCATTCTTCGAAAATAAGGTTGATTCATCACTTAATTTTGCTGAGTGTCTGGTTATTTGTTTGCCACTGCACATTTTGACAATGTCAATAGGAGAGGTGTCGAATTCTCATGCCTACAATGTAGTGAACATGAGAATTCGAAATCTATATAAGAGGTTACTCCCATTGTTATTTTTACACCACTTTCCTCTACATTTGCAATTACGAATTTCATTGCTGTTGCATTTTCTGTGAGTTGCAATCCCTCTTTGCTGTTGAATTTTGTGAGAGCCTTATTCCACCATCACTGCTGTTTGCATTTTCTGTGAGTTGCAAACCATCATTGCTATTTAGATTGTGAGAGCCATATACAATTTTGTGAAATCCATATACAATTTTGCTGAGAGCCATTTATCATCTTGATGTGACTGTATTGCTAAGAGCAACATTCCCTCATTACCAACTGCATTTACCTGAGAGTTATACTTGTTCATGCTGTGAGAAGTAGCGGGTAAAGGCTGTGAAGGACGGTGGAGGAAGAGCTGAAGCTAACGATCAAACTCATTTTGCAGCAAGGGAATCAAGCATGAGAAATGTCTTTTTAGAATTTCTGTCAATTGAATTGAAAATGAGTTTATTTGCTTGCTTTGAATACGCTTTGCATTATGTTATGAGATAGGAATGGAAGATGTTAGAAGGTCTCTGTTTTCTAAGGAATGATGTTGGAATGAAATAGTTTAATTTCATTAGAAAAGGCTTATTGAATTAAGGAATACTTGTTTCATAGAGAAAGCATGTTATGTTAGAAATAGCTTAAGAGCTTGTTGAATTGGAAATAGCTTAAAAGCTTGTTGAAATGAAATAGTTTGATTTCATAGGAAAGCTTGAAAAGGAATAGCATAAAAGGGAAATGTTTGATTACTTTTTAATAGAAGTATATTATGTTTTGTATTACTTGAATACTGCTTGAACTCCTTAAATAAAGGAAAAGGAACTAGTTATTAAATACTAGGACGAGGGTGGATTCAATACCAAGGTAGTCTAAAGCTTTAGAGTTAAATAGGTTAACTAGAGAAAAGCTATGTACTCCATGGATAAAGATTTCCATGTTAGGAAGTACCAGAGGGACCCCTTGTTGACTGTACTCCATTTCCTATTTAAGTAGTTGAAGTAGGAAGTCTAGGGTGATTGACTACCCACGGAAAGGACTCAACCTACGCGTCGGATAAGGCAGCCTTAAGTCAAACTGAACCTGACTTAGTGCAAGTGATAGATGACCGTTAGTTTAAGTATTGCCAAAATGCTTTGGCCAAAGTAGTGTAGTATACCTAACGTCCACTTAGACTATGAGACGAATTACACTGTCAGTTCACAGTAGTCCAGGTTACATGCTAGATTGAGATTGTGAGGGCACAAGGATTTAGTTATGTAGGATTACACACTATGCTCAGTTGGTCATACAGAATCGGTTACCCAACCAATCTCTTCGTAGAAGGGAGGGTCGTCTACTTAACAGTAAACGTGCGGGGGACCGCAATATAAGTCCGTGGTTGGCGGAAAAGCACCTGAGTGATGTTTGTCCTCCACAGTAGACTTCTGATGAACCAAGGTTTGAAAGGGAAGATCCTGGACAGTCTTATTCCTATTTGCTCAAAAGCTTCCGAGCTATGTTTGAAACTTGTAAGATTCTTACCTTGCTTTTTATTTGAAGAAAAGTAATCATGAAAGCGTACTCTGTTATTTACTTGGAAAATAGAACAATGATGTATTGTGTCATTTATTTCTTTATGACGAAATGTTCAATTAGAATGAAAGGAAAAGTTATTTTCTTTGTCATTATAAATGTATTTCCTTGTATCTTTTAGTGAAAGTAGAAAATTTTTGTTTACCCGGTTTTGGGGTTGTTACATGGGTTATGATTCCAAATTATCGTTAGCTAGGGGTTTTGAGACAGCTAGTTGTTCTTGATTCAATGATCTCTTTGTTTTGGGTTTGGCTGCCATTGATCTATAATAGTGCGTTTTGTTTGACTTTAATACCTATTAAGGTATACCCTTGGGAATACCCTCCCACGTCTAAGTTGAGCTTGAAGTGTAGGAGAGAAAACCCACTCTCATAGATTTGACCTTAAACCCTCCATTCATTTGTTGATGAACAAATTTCACACTTGATGACTACCCTGGCCTTGTGAGTGAGATTTGGTTCTAGGAAGTGGAGCAACGGCTTTGGGACCCAACAAGATGAAAATTATAGCGATCACATTCTATTTTCCTTTGTTGAAGGTGGAGACCAACTTAGGGAAATATTGAGCTCAAATGCGACCAATCCATCAATGGCTCAAGTCCAATCAATATATCACTCTACACAAATTTACTAGGTTCCTGAGTCAAATGCTTCAATATCTCAATTATGGTACAGTAGCAACTACAATACTTCAAACAAATAACATCTATGATGTTACATCCCAAAATGTGAGGTTACTGTTTACTATTGCTAGATGCGGTAAAAGTGAATGTGATGTGAATTCTCGAGATGAATTAATGATGCATGTACCTTGTTATCAATGTGTATGTTATCTCATTTGACGTTTCATTTGATGTTATTTCAATTGATGTAATTCATGGTGAAATATTGCATATATGTGAATAGGAGGATAATGAATCTTGCCTTTTAAACTTGATATATTTGTATAAGTATTGCAAAATGTTATGAACAAGTAACTGTCGTGGTTTTGTGGCAATGGATGCAGGAACAGTAAACATTCCTCCAGGTGAAGGGGAAGTATCACTCGGGAGAGGAGCTTGGTCGGTTAACCGGTAAAGTGAACTATTTGAGCATACACACACACCTTAGACTGAGTAAACCAAGTCAGTTTTGTATGAGTATAAGGTAAGTCATCCATAGCTTGTATGTCTTGCAAGTAGAGGTCTTGACTCCTTCTGTGTGTGAAGTTTATCCTTGTGCTTGATTGTGAGATTATGATCATCATGGTGGTATCATGTTTGGATGTGAACGTCGAAAGTAAGCATATATAAACATGTATAGTATATACACGTATCCGTAAGTATAAACATATCAAAACAGGCGTAAGTGGCTAATGGACTTGCCATACAGATGTGTCGATATGGTATACGTACGTATATGAGTACATAGAGGAATTTACTGCAGTATACATATGTATATAAGCATACGTTCGATAATGTGGAAATATTAGTATTATAATATTATTATTTACATATACACATATATACACATATACATAGGTATGTTTATTAAAAGTATGTCGACTAGCTTGCAATATATGTATTTATCAAATAAATATGTAAATGTGTATATATTTATATATGTAAATGTATATATATATTTAATATTATAGTTTTTACCGAAATATATATTTATGTAAATATAAGCATATTTAAATTGCAAATATTTAAATATATATATATATATATATATATATATATATTAAAGTAAAATAAAACTATAATATAAATATATAAAGTGTATAATTAAATATATATAAATAATTTAATTGATTTGATTAAATAAAAGAGATCGATACATCTCATAGTAAAGGAAGACTTTATTTTAAATCAATTTATGAGATGTCGAATAGTGCACTATGGGAAACCAATTTAAATCAAAAGGATGAAATATTTAGTCTTCATTTTGAATCGAACCTTTTTGATAAAGTCAAGTCAGAAGTTAAATATTTCATTGTGAACTATATGAAACTTTTGAAAAGGAAATAAAATGGAAAATATAAGTTGTCATGAGAAGTGATGCGCACGCCTGGAGAATTCACGCCATGACCAGGTCGCTAGAACTCCATTCAACTAAGTATTTGGCAATCAAACCAAGTAAATTGGCAATATGGATAACATGCAAACTAGACTGATTCTTCAGTAGTGAATCATCAAATTGATTTCTGATATGCGCCAAAGAGGGACGTATTTCCTGTAAGTGGAAATTGTGAGTTTTGAGATTGAATCAGTCTTGAATTGTTGGCTCTAATGAGGTCGATTCACACTCATTTTGGATGAGTAAGGGTTTAAGAACCTGCCAGGTACCATGTTGACTAGTTTTGGGCACTTTGTTGTCAATGTGCATGCCCCCAATGGTGGAATCTATTGCATTTCATGACTCTTTATAAAGGCTTTCAATTGTTGCGAATTAGCACTCATTCATATTGATTCTTACTCATTCACGCATTTCATTCTCTTATTTATTCTGAGCATTCTTATTTCCTATGAGAAGCCATTACTGTGAAAAGCCAATGTTGTGAGAAACCATTGTTGTAGGAAACCGTTGCTGTGAGAAGTGAATTACTGTGAGAAGCCAATGCTGTGAGAAACCATTGTTGTAGGAAACCATTGCTGTGAGAAGTGAATTACTGTGAGAAGCCAATGCTGTGAGAAACCATTGTTGTAGGAAACCATTGTTGTGAGAAGTGAATTGCTGTGAGAAACCATTGTTGTGAGAGGCCATTATTTGTGAGAAGCCATATTTCTGAAAAGAAATATTTTATTTTGTGAGACAAATTTTGGAAAGAGTATTTTACTGTGAGAAAGAACAGAGAAACTCTGTAATCTGATATACTGCAAGGAAAGACCATCATCACCTGTGGAAAGCTTAATCCAAGCATGATAACATTATTCTCATTTCATCTTTAATTTTTATGAAGTCATGCTAGATCAACGAAGTTACTATTCTGCTCTTTATATCTTCAAACTTTGAGAAGTCATGTTAGACAAAGGAAATATGATACTGTTGTATGATGCTTGCATTTGATTGTCCAAAAGTTGCATGAAGTAAATAAGGCATAGATGATGCATGATTGTTTAAAAGAATATTTATCTGTCTTGAAAGGTAGACAATGCATTTAGTATTATTGCTTATTTGTATGATCTCTATATATGGGGAATATGATTGTATTAGTTACTAAATACTAGGAAAAAAATGAAGGCATTAAATCAAGTAACGAACCACAACTTAAGTTAATAGGTTAACTTAAACAGCTTGAGATACTCCTAGGATGAAGAAGTCCAATAAAGGAAGGGAATTTATGATTACTTGTTATGTTGTTTCATTTCTAGTAGTTTAGTTTGATGCAGGATGTCTGGGGTACAGATTACCCAGTGAAGGACAAAGACCTATGCGTAGTGTAAGATAACCCTAAGTCAAATCGAACTTGAATAGTGTATATGATAGATGACCTTCATTCAAAGTACTGAATGAGAACACTTTGGCCAAAGTAGTGAAATGTACGACATCCACTTAGAATGTGCGATGCTTGAGACTACACTGTCAGTTCATCGTGATCCCGTATTACATGCTAGAGCGAGAGTCTGTCTGATGCACAGGTTCTAGTTATGTAGGACACACCACTATGCTCAGTTGGTAAACAGTATCGGTTACCCTACCAATCTCTTCATAGAAGGGAGGGTCATCTATCAAATGATAGATGTGCGAGGGACCACATTATAAGTCCGCGGTTGGCAGAAAAGCGCCCGAGTGAAGCTTCTCCTCCTCTGAAGGCTACTGAAGTACCAAGATTTGAAAGGCGGATTCCCGAACCTTCTTACTACTATTTGTTCTAAAGCTCATTGGAGCTATGTTAGTTAAGGTACGTTTTATCGTTACTTGTACTTGTGAAGTTATTGTAATGAAATGGAATCTTTATTGTAATTTTAATATGATATCATGTTCATATAGTATCACTAAAGAAAAGAAAAATTATATTGCAATGACTTCTTAGCACGTTTATTTACTCTTTTGAGGTAACTTGTAATTTTTTTATGTTACCGAAGGATCGGGTCGTACATATGACTATAGAAGAAGCCTAAATCATTTTGTGGATCTGAGATAGGTTGACCTCCTTTTAGGAGAAACTAAAATACTTCAAACAAATGCCATTTATGACTATGGAAGAAGCCTAAATCATTTTGTGGACCTTGGATAGATTGAAGGTACTTTTGTACAAGGAGTTGGGTTCTTCATGATGGAGGAACATGTTGCTAAAAAAATGGAAAACTTGTATAAGTCCTAAATGCCATTATTGACACACAAGAGAAGAGATTGGGGAACATGACCATCTTAGGTACTCCTAGTGAGTGGTTCTCAGAAGTCGGAGTTTATTGGCAACTTGGGCAATTCAATGTTATTACACTAGTGCCATGTTATGTGGTACTTCATTATTAAATGATATTAGTGTCATCAAATTCAAATATTTTTTATTATTTGATGCTAAGACTAGGCACAGAGGATTTAGCACATGCAATGAGGAAATAGAGGCCAGCCGACATTGAGGGCTTATTCTATGCTCATTTCACATATTTCAGGCATAGAGTGGGCAGCTACAACAAGCAAAGCTTATCTATCAATCTAGGAATAAAACCCTTAGATCCAGAATTGAAGGATGAAACCTTTTGCTTTCTTGTGGGCAATCTCATCCAAGGATCACATAAACTAAAAGCATTTTTTTCCATTGACAAACTGATTTGCAGGATGGCTGGAGCAGCATCAGTTCTGATTCAAGAAAGGACGTTCCACTAGGTACTTGATTTCTAATCAGTTCCACACTATTATTATTTTTTTGATGTATTCAAGCACTTATTATTACTATTCTATTGATGTATTCCAGCAGATTTTATCAATAAAATACAGCTCCAGTGTTATTGTTAGGGTTTTCTTTTTTAACGCTATGCATTGTTCCTTTCTTCCTTTTGCATCATTCTGAATTTTTTACTTAGATAGAGGGCATCACAACTATTCTTGTCAAATCCTTCTAATGGCACTTGGTATGGTGCATTATGCACAGTTGGTGATGTAAATAAAGTTTCAATAAATGATCCTCTTTAAGGATAACATAAAAACTTAAGAGTAATTAGTATAAAACATACATTTACTAACCTGATAATCTAGCATCCTTGAGAATTCTTTGAGAATGCTACGACGATCTTCTGTTCCTTGTTGAATTCGTTGTGCATACTGCCTCACCCTTTTCTTCATTAATTTGTAGTTGATGTAATATCTGTCACAAATAAAATAGAATCAGTGTCTAGACCATTTCTTTTAACATTGTACTCGATTCACCATTAAAATTTGTTGTTTCAAGGAAAACTACTGTGTTGTGACTCGTCAAAAATTTGTTGTTTCAAGGAAAGCTACCATGTGTTGTGAATCATGAGTAGCATGTAAGAAAATATTGTCGTTTTTAAAATGTTTGAGTCTTTTTGTAGCATCTACGTACAATTTCAAAAGAAAAAAATGCATAATATTCTCAAAGATATCCAGAGTGTTTAAAATCACTAGGCCACATTGAATCTAATTCATTTGAAAACAAAAATAAAAATCTGAAAAGTAATAACTACACCTTTTTTTTCAAGAAACACAAATTACACTTAAAGAAGTATATTCGGGATGATTTGACGTTACTGCCCACCACACAAACTTTGAAAATTCAACAAACTAACAGAATTTATAAGGTTGTACTGCAGAATTCCTAGATACCTCCCCTCCCTTGCCCCATGTATCCCCATGTATGAGATATCAGATACAGATACAGAGCTCCTGAACACGGCATGGAAATCTTAGCCAAACGAATCCATATATGAGCCCGTATTTGGGCCATATCTAATATGTATGGATACCATACCAAACCATCCATGCCATATCTAGTTCAGGGTTTGAAAACATTCAAAATTGCAAAATGTATATATAAATTATAAACACACATGCCAATTAAGGTACAAATATAAAATAACAAAAATATATTTATAAGATAAAAAATATAAATTCCAAAATATATATATATAATTATTAGTAGTATCATGTTCTATAACTTAAGGTCTATAAATAATTTGAGGATATGAGTACTTTTATAATTGCCAATCCATCTGCATCTGTATTAAGCTCTTAGAAAAAAAATTATATTTGTATCTGATTACTTGTATGTACCCAAGAACATATCTGTTTCCATGCAACGCTCATATAAATGGGTAGATTATAACCTCTACCCATTTGTATGTTAGGGACACATTGGTTTCAGGATATAATTTGGGTCATATTGGATTTATCAAGGAAAATACTGTAGGCAGCTGACTTGCAACTCTCATATAATTGGGTAGACTATAACCTCTACCCATTTATATGTTAAGGCCAGGTTGTTTCCATGATTTAATTTTGGTCGTGTTGGATTATATCTAGGATAAAACTCTGGGAAGCTTCCATGTGGGATGAATTTTTCTTGGGTAGCACAGGAAAGGATACAAAGATTGTTGTCCAATTTTGCCTCACATCAAACAAAAACATGAGAGATAATTTTGGGAACCAAAAATCTCTTGATCAGATATGAGCACATAATCTTGATTTTGGCATAATTATACTATTTAGGACATTTTTACCTAACACGCTATGCAGAAAATAAACCATTTTTACATTGAAACTACAAAGTAAGAGAAGCTAGATATAACCCTATCAATGGGGAAAGATCTACACTCACAAGGACAATCAAAGTAAAATAGAAAACTCCTAGGAAGGTGTTGGCGTAAGAACTAACACCTTTGGAGTGTGAGTTTGTATGTACAGCTATGCACACTACGCAATGAGTGCTCTTCAAATTAGGAGGGGAAGCTCCCTCGTTGTGCTGAAATGCATGGAATAGAAAAGTAAACTAAATATCCTATCTTTTGTTCTCAGCTAGTAGAGGCACAAGGTTAAGAAAACCTTGAACGTTGTAGCTAAGTATTTTCTGGTTTCGCAAATCATCTAACTACAACTAAGCTAACTTCTTTAAAATCTATCCAAATTCCTCAAGAAAATAGAGCGTGAGGAAATGGAGCGGGAATGGTTTTTATACGATAAGCTGGGTACAAATTTGCAACATGAAGGCAAGGTGGGCACAACTATTTGCTTAATTCGAATAGGCCTATTGATAACAAAACACAAAAGATAGCCAACTAGGACAAAAAATTGCATAGGCGAGACACGCATACAATCCACGATCGAACTAGCCACTATATCTAACTATGGCAAGCATTCATCATAATAATTGCATGGAACCTGAGTGGCATAACAATTCATTATCAAAACAAATAATCTTGAACAGATCCAACAAAGACAATATTATAGGCAAGGTAGGCGTAGCATATATTAATCTCTTGTAAAAGTTCCTTGAACAGATACAATAATAGCAATACTACAGGAAAGGTAGGCGCAGCATCTATGCTATCAAGCAAAAGTTAAACTACAAATGAGCTTAAAGCTCTTATTTATAGACTTCAAGATGTAGGCAACCCTAAAATCACCTTGAGTCAACTAGAGTCTTGCAGTGCATGCAAGGTCTTACTCCTAAACCCTAATTGAATGAAACTATACAGTTAACTAGGAAACTATCATCAGTTAACTGAAACATCTAATCTAAATGGACAAGGTGCAACATGCACATCCTTATTGAAAGCAAGTCAACTGGAATGCTATCATCAGTCAACTGAAAGATCTAATCTAAGCTCCAAGTGTACATAGATGTTTCCTAGAAAGACATGCATGCAATGTGTAACAGCAAGTTAACTCAAAAAGAAGACTCAAGTTAACTGCTTCTTATGACTCATCCTTGTAAACAACTGCATGGTCTAACTGAAAGTCTACTCCAAGTTTATCATCTCCTCCAGGAATTTATCAATAGTATCATCATCTGGCACTCTAACGCTGTCCACGATGATTAACTGTTTGTCTAACTCATTATCTCCATCCCGAACCTCCCTCTGACTATCTCTAACCTCTGTGGTCACCTTTTTGAAACTAATAGTCTAGCATTGTAAACTCCTCCATTTTGGATGCCTCTGGCCCTCCACATAGGTTATCACAAACTAACTCTTCGAACTCAGCCTGAAGTGCCTCTAACTTAGCGTAGCTACCATCCTCATGCCGATAATGACATGGGAGCTAAGTGATGTACTCGTTGATAAAACGAAGAGCTACAACAACCTTTTCTTGAAACCTGCTCATCTCAGCAGAAATCCTATCATATGTCTCCACTCTGCAAAGATACAACTCTCTCCAAGTGAAGACCTTATTTTGATCTCCATCTGCTTCAATGGCGTCATAGATTCCTGCAAGCTGTGATATCAAAATCAAGTCCTTCGGCTTACGCTCGGCTATGAAAATCTCGAGCTCCTAAATTCTCTGGCAAAGACTATGTGCGTCAACCCTCAACTGATATAGCTCTGTGAGGAGGTGTCAACAGCAATGATAAAGTCCTCAATCCAGGTATCCAGCAGCTTTCCTCGATTAACCAAGTGCTAAATCCTTTGCTGATCTACGGCGGTCTCTCGAAGCTGTGGGAGTAAAGGTGCTTGCCCCTCGTTGCCATGAAGCAAACTCGAGATGTACCTACGGAGTTGCCTGATTTCAGCCTTGAGAACTGCCTTATCCTCACCATCCTTCATGACGCGTTCCTCTAGATTACTCGCGACGACCCTGAACAGATTTACGTCGGTGTATCAAGTACTCTTACCCAGATTAGTTTTGACGAAGGTAAAATCACCAACATCAACTTCATCCAAGTACTTGCCTTCTGGAGGAGTAGCAACCACTATGATGATCTCTGCCTCAGGATTCTTCTCAATGTTAATTTGCTTTCTAGCCCTCTTATTCAACCTGTTCTGATAGGGTTCTCCGTACTCAGATAAATCAAGATCATACGAAGGCATACGCCTTTCTCTTCCCAATGACTTCTCGAGCCAAGATGAATAAGGAATACTATCCTCTCGAGGTGGAGCCGTTTCTACTGTATCAGCTACTGGCGGATCCACTGGTATGAAGGTCTCATGTATCGGAGACTCGGGCTCTGAATCAATATCTATGGGAGACGACTATGGTAAAAAAGGTGAACCTGGAGATGACAAACCGGCCTTAGCCTGAATTACTGGTTCTGATGAAATAATTGGCTCTAGAAGTACTGTCTCTGTAACTGGAAATGCTTGCTCTTGAAGTACTGTCCCTACAACTGGAAGTGTTGGCTCTTTCTCAACCTGTTTCCTCTTGGTGATGCTTTTTCCTTTTGAATTAACCCCCATCTTAACCCCTTCAGGCGGCTTCATGGTAACCTTGACTCGAGGTCTAGCCCTAGAAGTAGAAGGTAAAGAAGAAACCACCACTGTTGGCGGCTCTGTAACTGGGATCACCCTTCGCTTCTGCTTGCTCTCAAGGAAGTACATGGTGGTTTTGATAACAGACCTGAATAAGTCTTTCACTGAAGTATTCACTGGGACATACCAATCAGGTTGGCGAAGTGGCTGGCAAGCAACTTGGTCTTTAATGAATGAATGAAGAAGTATCTCGCCATCATCATCAGACAAGCCTTCCACATCCTTTGACAAGAAATCAGCAATCTGTGGAATAGTAAGCCTACAATAATGACGACGCCGCACCTCAAATTCATCCTCACAATTGACTTAACTCGTGTGCCATTAACTTGCAATCAGCAGCTATTTTGAATTTGTAAATACCCAACTCAAACGGAAAGGTGAAAGTTGGCTTATGTCGATTGCAAAGAAAAGTGTGAACCTCATGTGCCTGTCTCATGAACTCCATGAAAAGAACCTTATATGATGGGTACCTCGGTAGCATCAGAGGCTCTCCTGTATATCCATATACACGAATATATGTGAAAGTAGGGAATTGAATAAACCAATCGGCCCAACTCTCCATTGCTGATTGTGCCTCTGTAGAAATCCTCACATGCATCTCATTATCCAAATTTCTGACTGTCCTCATAAGAAAGTGATCATTCACTACTGTAAAGTCCTGTTTAGCTTTCAAAAACTCCAACTGAGGGTAGTATTCTTGCACTCGTTGAATGCCCAGAACTCCATTGGTCTTTAATAATTTAAAGCTGCCTTGAAATGCAACTAAGTAAACTAGAAAAGTCACCATGTGGAATTCGTGTATCTTCAGGAACTCTGTAATCTGCTGGTGAAGACACTCGCTGATAAACATGGCCCAATCAAAGGTTTCTTTCTTATCAATAACTCGTGAGATGAGGTAGAACATCCATGTTCAGAAAACGCTTGCATCTTCAGAACCTGCTAACCGGTTAAGGAAAGTTATCAAAATAGCAATCTCTTCCTTGAAATCCCCACGTGCAATCTTCCTTGGCATGTTGGTTTTCTGAACCTTCAACCATCGCTGAGCTACTTTCTTCTACGATCTATCCTTGTCCTCCTCCCATATTCTGTCACAATCTGAAATGGATACAACGAAATGATCTAAACGTGGAGGAATAGAAAAACATTTTTCTACATCCCTCGGCTTAAGGCTACAAATAATCCTTCCATCTGTCGACCTGATTTGTCTGGTAGACGAGTCATAATGCTTGACACAAGCAAGTACGAACTCGAGATCAAAGACTAAGATAGGAATGGACGCTGCTATAAGTATCCCTGAACGTTCAAAATTTCTTATTGTAGTACTGCTGATACCCTCCAATGAATTCAGAAGATGATGGGAAAAACATGACTTAAGTCGGTATCGGTAGTTTTCAGAAAGTTATGAAGAAAGACCTATTTGGCCTTATAGTCTATGGGATTATACTGCATTTTGAAAAACTAGACTTTTGATTGTAAAGTCGGGTATGTTTGGAAAATTTTGGAAAAATTGACAAAGCTCGAGGATAGGCTAAAAATAGCAAGGGAAAGTGAATTTTTTCGGACAAATTCTAAGATACGGGTTTTGTACAGAATCAAATTCTAATGCAACCCAGAATGTCAAAATTGCGAAAAAATGGGATCTAGGCTTGCATGCAAAGGTTTTCAGTTGAGATTTGAACTGGCAGTTAGGGGTATTGGGGGCAATTTTTCCCGCAAAAATCTGGAACATGGGTTTTGTGTAGAAATGAATCCTAAAACAACCCAGATCAACAGATTTGCGAAAAAACGTGATTTAGGCCCACATGCAAAGAGAATTCTAGAAAAAAGCGCAGTGCTCTAGAAAAAGAGGTAGCGGGGCAATTTTCACAAAATAATCTAAGACATGGGTATTGTTGTTGATGCTAACATACTCGAACCCAGATGATGCTTTTCTGAAAAATCTGTCGTTTTCTTTGACATGCAAAGAAAATCTAAGACGAGAATAGAGGAAAATAAGACAAAAGAATAAAAGTTTTATTTGTTTGTTTTCTTTTTTCTTCTGTAAAAATTCGCCTGTGCTTGAAGTAGAACTGATAACACCTGCATGCAAATGGAAAATGAAGTTCTGAAAATTTGAATCTAGAAACCTCAAATGAAGCTCACGTTCGATCACTAATTCTGATTGACTGCCGCGTCAGATCAACTGGCTGACAGTTCCATCGAAGAGCAGGACCAAATCTAACAAGAAGATTCCTTGGGGTGATAATCCAAAATCTAAGTTACCGGTTCGGGTTCGGGGACGGGTTCGGGTACGAGAACCCGGTACGTGGGTACGTGAAAATTTTTTTTAGGGGTTTTGGGTACGTATGGGTACGTGTATATATATATATATATAAATATATATATATATATGTATTATATATACAAAAAAAAAAGAGAAATATACAGAATTGTAAAACTAAATCATTTCATAGTATGATACTTGATCATTGATCAATGCCAAATGCCAAAGATAAATATCAAATGTCAATTGATAGTTGTATTTGACTGATTTGAAAGCAAATTGGGTACAAAATGGCATCCTCATGTGGAATGCGTTGATGTTGATATTCTTAAACAAAATGAAAATAGAAAATTGTTTTTGTAAAACTGAAAGTAAATACTATATTAATATATTTTACAAATTTACATCTTCCTCTTTCCCATAAAAATGAGGTGTGGCATGGAGTTTTGTATGGTTTCAAAAGCCTTAAATGCGATATTATAGATGAAGACTTGGAGGAAAACTATGGAAACTTGGACTTGGAGAGTACCAATTAAATTCAATGGGAGTTTGAGGGCAATGTCTCCAATGGGGTCGAGGGGCAGTGCCCCTTGTGGGGGTCTAGGGGCAATGGCAATGCC